>NW_021011476.1:8407122-8726164 GCF_003987935.1 Bombyx mandarina | reverse complement strand
ATGTCAGAGTCGAACTGACTAAAACCTCCTGTCGCTCAACAACCAACGTCCAACCCTCGCATGAGACAGAACTCATGAAAAGGCAAGGGGAGGAGAGTGAAGCGTTTAGTGCGGAGCACATCTCTCCCATCACCCTCCCCCTCGGGACGCCGGGCCAGCGATCGTCGGCGCCACGACCACCAGCCCTCTCGGTCGGCAGGCTGTCCGAAGCCCACCTAGATGGCGCCGGTTTGAATAGGTTATCCTACGAAATACCCCGCTGGGTCAGAACCAGCGTGGGTCGAGGATAGGAACTTCATACTTGACGAAAACATGTAAATGTATTATTGTATAGCAGCTGTCCACGCGGATGCATCGCTCACTCAAGTAGGAGAGAGACAGATGTCGAACGCTGCCGAACGCGGAGGCCGATTGTGCCTCTTTGTCGCTCGTTGCGCGCTCTCGCTTGCACTTCAAGCCTTAAATGGAACGCCTCAATGAGTCATGTTTTTTCGTGCGTGCAGCCGGCTCCATCGAATTATAAGACGTTGTCGTCAAAAAGTAATCTAATAAAAAAAGCGAGATAGTAGTAGAATATTAACTCTTGTTCGAGTGTTTACCTGGTGACATAGAGCTAGAATCTTCGCCAGTCAATCAATCTTTTAATGAACTAATAATAAAAAAAGCAGGAAATTACCAGACGATTCACACAAAAAAATAAATTGTCGGCTTCCCAGAAAATAAAGTTTACTTAACGCTGTGTTGATTCGCACAATCTTATCTCCCTTTAATATTATAGGACTTGCGAATATAACTAAAGTGACTGGTGCGTACGTGACCGAGGTATTACTAAGCATAACTGACGTCACAATTCCATTGTTCCAGGTGCCCGATGCTGTGAAGTTCCTTGCCGGTTATGGGGCCGCGGTCGACTACAAGCACATCGTGATAACAATGCAGTATAAATTCGCGAAGATATCTTGACGATAGCTTCGTTACCGCCGCTACGTGGGTAAATCAAGATATCGAAGAGTTTAAAAGTGGAACATCAAAGACCTCTCTCGAGTTTGCTTAGCACGAGAGTTCCTCAAAGGAAGCTAGTGTTGTGCGCATACTTCTTTCTCCAAATAGCGCGATATCGTTATCGCCCTAGTAAATCCATAAGTCTGTTTTCGTTAACCGATAGCAGTGATTGTCGATAAACTCGTGTCGATTTATCGTGTAACGTTACATATCTAAGGTTCGTGTTTGTGCCGCGACGTGTGCCACTCGAATCGCTACAGATGTTAAAAGACAATTAACAGCTGTGTTGCGTCACGTTCCGTGTGTTTGTTATCTATTGTATATCGAATATCGTATGAGTGAATTGTGAAAATGCGTGCGGAAGAATTGTGGTCTGGTTTAGCGGCTCTGGGATGGATGGTTCTGGTGGTGAATTGCCACACGCCCGGAAGCGAACTGGAGACAGTACGTTACGGCCCGACAGATGAGCGCTTGTCTAAAACGATAGCGAATATCAACATAACGTACACGGACGAGCACGGAGTTGTGTATTCGGAAATTTCGGAGGTGAGTCTAGAAAATACTAATATGACCAAAAAAAAAAAAAAATTTGCTTAGATAGGTGGACGAGCTCACAACCCACCTAATGTTAAGTGGTTAGACATCTACAACATAAATGCGCCACCCACCTTGAGATATAAGTTCTAAGGTCTCAGTATAGTTACAACGGCTGCCCCATCCTTCAAACCGAAACGCATTACTGCTTCACGGCAGATTAAATTTTAAGAGTAAATTGCCTTCAATGAACTCGACGAGTCTCATTTGAGTTTTCAATAAGCCGCAACTCAACTTGGTGATTGTGAAATATGTATATAAATTCCGAAATAATTTAGAATTAACAATACGATCCGTCATATAATATAAATTCTTAAAAATATATATAAAATATGTTATATCTACTACATTCGTATGTCTGACGATAACGTATTTAAAACCGTAATCCCTAATGCGATCAATTTTATTACAAGCCGATAAATACTGCCGTGACGGAATTAATGAGTTGAGAGAGTGTTGAATTATTCAAAACTTTACATTAAAATTTAGGCAAGAATATAAAATACATTAAATAGAAGAAAAAGGAAATAACAAAAGAATGTGACTGATTTATTGTTCCGTTATCATCGTACAACGGCAAAAATGCAATAGCTAATAATATGTTTAATTTATTAATTCGACTTTCTTATCGGTGTTTTACACTATTTTATATAGCAATAAAAAATTCGTCTATGGATGTGTTTATTAACCTTAATTTCAAGGATATTAATCGTTCAAAATCTAAAATAATCTGTAAAGTTAAGAGCTACTTCCGTATTATCTTTTAGGGCTTCATCCGTCTCTTTTGAATGTACTGTATAAATAATACTTTACGATTTACACATTATGATTAAATAGGTCGTCTGGTTAAGGTAGGGAGCTTCGGTAATGTCGAAAATTATAGATAGGGACGTACCTTAACATCTGAAGCGAAGTTTAAAAGATCTGTTTTATTACGCACTAGCTGACCCGGCAGACTTCGTAGTGCCTCAATCGATAAATAAAAGACTTTTGTATAAAATAAACTTGAAACAAACAAAAGGAATCCGTCCGACGAGGGACACATCAAAGGAATAACAAAATTGTTATTTTTATTTATATTCTGAGCATTTTCATATTTATTTACCTTTTAAACCTTCTCTGGACTTCCAAAAATAATTAAAGACCAAAATTAGCCAAATCGGTCCAGCCGTTCTGGAGGTTTAGCGAGACTAACGAACAGCAATTCATTTTTATATATATAGTTAGATAGAAGATAGATTTCGACTCTGTTTTTGGTATTGTTGATGCCCACGAGCGATGAGAATCACTAACAGGTGGCTTGTCTTTCTTATAGCAATAAGTAAAACTGCAAAGGGTAGCCGGTGAGAAATGGACGAGGAAGGCCGAGAACCGGGCCCAACTGTGTTGCTTAGGAGAGACTTATGTCCAGCAGTGGACGACCACGGTCCAATGATGCCAGCCCATTCTGTGTATTCTTCAACTAAATCAGCTAATATAAAACACCGAAGTATCTGGAACTCATGAAACGTGAAAATTTTGCTAAGAACCCATTAAATAACAGTATGTGTATTACACCCCCGATCACCCTCTTCGGCCAATTTATTCCCTGGGCTAGGGAAGGTCAAGTACCTGGCAGTCACATTGGATGCATACATCCGCATATTAAAACAGTCCGCGATCGTACCTTATTCTCGATAGACTACCTCATGATATGTAAGCGGAGTAAAATGTCCCTTCGGAACAAGGTGACACTTACAAAACTTGTATGAGACCCGTCATAACTTACGCGAGTGTGGTGTTCGCTCACGCGGCCCGCACACGCATAGACACCCTCCAATCTCTACAATCCCGCTTTTGCAGGTTAGCGGAAAACACATGAAGTCAGCGTCGGAACAGTACTTCGATAAGGTATGCGTCATGATAATCGCCTTATCGTTGCCGCCGCTGACTACTCCCCGAGTCCTGATTACGCATGAACCAGTCACCGTCGACGCCCTAAACACGTCCTTACGGATCAATCAGATCCAATAATTCTTGCATTAGACGCCTTAAGCTCTAACACTAGAAGCAGACTTAGGGACCCCGGTAACCGTACTCGTCGAACTCGGCAAAGAGTTCGACGTGCAACCTAACCTAAACTTCAGCCCGCTGAGTTTCTCGCCGGATCTTCTCAGTGGGTCGCGATTCCGATCCGGTAGTAGATTCATTCACGAAGCAGCTGTCCTTGAGTTGTTAGGTCTCCTTTGGAGGCGCTCGGGCAACTGTTAGCAAATCCCACCCCTCCTGGCTGAGCCTTTGCTCGCCCACCTATCCTGGTGAAACTGGAAAGGCCTTCGGGCCACCAGTAATCCCTCATTAAAAAAAAGTATGTGTATTCAAATTATGCTTTAGTTATTTTATTCACAAATCACTGGTAGCGGTTATAGCAATGGTAAGGGATCACGGTCATTGATCTGAGTCTCCAGGAGTGAAACGAGGCGTCGCGGCGACGCCCCGTCACCTACACCTCACCTATTGGTATTCTATTGATTAATTGCGTTATTTATGTGACCATTACTAAAAATACTATAAATAAAATCGTATAAGTAATCGTCACCCATTTGAAGGATTATTTACCAAATTCTTATTGATGTGAAAGTTTTATGTGCGCGATTGGATTAAGATCAAGACCCAATGAATTTGAGTGCGTTCTTACTTTATTGGCCCATAGAATGTTCAATTTTGTTTATGTACTGAGCTCGACGCGATATTTTAGTGATTCGATATACGTGATCAACTTTGAAATTTTCAGTCATTCTAATGTCTAAAACACGAATAGTAAGCTTACTTTCCTAAAATAAAATTGGAAAGTTAACACAACAGTATTAAGTATGTATTAATTAAAAATTACTTGTAGACTTAAAATGCATTTTCATATAAAAGCACGCATAATAATGGAAAAACATAACGGCTAAGAAATTTGAATAGATTTTAACTTTTTTCTTTATTAGATAAATAAATAAAAAAAACATGTTTTTGGGCTCAAGTGTATCTATCTAATTGGGATTCGTTTGTGTTTTCACAAGTCGTGTAACTGCGGTGACACGAACCACATAAATAGGTTTAAACGAATGTGTATCATAACAAGTGCATTGGCGCTCGTTGCGCTCGTGCTCGTACCAGCTCACACCAATTGATTGTGGCGTTCACTTCTACATTGGCCTGGGCTATAAATTTTTACGAGAAAACTGTTTTATTACTGTGGGTGTACGCGATAAAAATATCGGCTATTTATAGTGCAACATGTTTTAACTAGCTACAGTTGTAATTAATCTGATTGTTGGTAGGGCTTTGTTAATTCGCCTGGGTCGGCGCAAAGGCGGCTCTTGCTTATGTAGCGCCCCTGTGCAATCATTACCCTGGCGCCCTTTTTTCCCTACCTATTCGCTGGTAGCTATTCTAGACAGCTGTCCCCGGATGGGTAGGTGAGCCGGACATCGTGGCCGCCGGTAACTACATTCCCGATCCTGCGGACAGAATGGAAAGTAGTCGACGTCGCCCAAAATACGTCATTTCGGATCCACTAACGGTGCTTTTAGGTACCTCAAGCACCGGTCATCTTTCTCGTCGAACCCGTCGCTTACGACGAAGGACTCGACGAGTAAATTAACCCACAGACACAGCCCACTAAGTTTCTCGCCGGATATTTTCAGTGGGTCGCGTTTCCGATCCGGTGGTAGATTCTGCGAAGCACGGCTCTTGCTAGGGTTCGTGTTAGCAACGTCGTCAGGTTTGAGATCCGCGAGCCCACCTACTAGTTAAGGTTACGCTGAAATAGCCTCTCAAGGCTATAAGCTTAGGTAGGAAAAAAAAGAAAAGAAAAGTGGACGTTTACGCCAATAAAAAAATCAGTACTCACTTTTACTCTCCTACATGCGTCTCATAACAATTTATAATTTAAATATATTTTAAAAGAATACTGTATTTGAAACCTCAATATTTGGAAATAAATCATACGAGAGTGAGCTATTGATAATTCTCGAGGTATTATTGAATAGGGATAAAAAAAAATATCAATATACATACTTCGTTGTTACTGACCTAATTTGGATGAAATTCGTTGAAACAGTACTTGCGCAATAATCTGTTTACGTCCGATAATGAAACTACTTGTAAGTAATTCAGTTTCGTATGTATTTGTAAACTCATAGTAACAAACACGATTTATGTTATGTAAAAAAGGGCAATGCGATCATGGCTTTTTCTTTTGTTCGCTCGGTGAAAAATACGTTAAGCAAGCGTCACCCGACAAACAGGGACAGACTTATGAATTTTCGAACCAAATTCTCGAATGTGTTCGAGCGTTCTTTAGTGGTTTCTGTGTTCATTTATACGAATTCATAACTTTACTTCGTTACGTTTTGATCTTCTTTGAGTGTCTCTTTTCCTAGTCAAAATAACTAGGATTGCGATTATTATAGTCCTTAACATAATTTAGTGAAGATACGAAATCTTGCACTATGGAGTGCCCTTATGGATAATTGTCTATATGTATAATAATATCTGAAAGACAAAAACTTTGAACAGCTTTTTAGGCGCGTTACGCGTACTGAGCACCGTGCTATTTGGCAAAGGTTATGCGGAAACGGATTGTTAAAAGATTTTTTTTGTGGGATACGTATTTAGAGTACACTCAATTCCACTTCGATAAAGCGGCACGACACGAGAACCCTCTCATCGTGGCCGCCGGTAACTACATTCCCGATCCTGCGGAAAGAATGGAAAGCAGTCGACGTCGCCCCAAACACGTCATTTCGGATCCTCCCGATCCACTAACGGTGCTTTTAGGTACCTCAAGCACCGGTCACCGTTCTCGTCGAACCCGTCGCTTGCGACGAAGGGCTCGACGAGTAAATTAACCCTCAGACATAGCCCACTGAGTTTCTCGCCGGATCTGCTCAGTGGGTCGCGTTTCCGATCCGGTGGTAGATTCTGCGAAGCACGGCTCTTGCTAGGGTTCGTGTTAGCAACGTCGTCAGGTTTGAGCCCCGTGAGCTCACCTACTAGTTAAGATTCCGCTGATATAGCCTCTCAAGGCTATCAGCTTAGGTAGGAAAAAAAAAACCACTCAATTAAATTAAATAATCATTGCTTACTATCATCATATGCTATAAAAAATTGTGTATCAGTTATATGACCACTATAGTTTTTTTTTTATTGCCCGTGTAGGCAGACGAGCATACGTCCCACCTGATGGTGAGTGGTTACCGTCGCCCGTGGACTTCAGCAATACTAGCGGCAGAGCCACAAGCCGTTGCCTACCGAAAACTTGCTGAATGTACTTACTCTTGTCACGGCGACCTAAATTAAATCTTGACCTCCAACAAGAGAATGTCACTTTTTGCGATTCTGTATTGTTACGTCAGTTGGCGAGTTTTCCAGACCTGTGTAATTTAGACGACATTCTAACCTTACGTTTGTATTGTATTAGCGGTATAGAAACGCGAGCTCACGATTCATCTGGTATTGAACTATTGTCAGTATATCCATCCAACCTTGAGACGCGAGGTTTAAGTTTATATTAGATTTCAATAACAAGCTTATACTTCATGAACCTGTTGGACGAGTGAAAGATCACTAAGTATTCGACCACAAAGTACGCTTTAACAAATGTTTTAGTTATTTATAAATGAAAATTCATAAGCAAACTCACTTTGTATACATACCACTACGACTCAATTTGTAATACTAGTCATGATTAAACAATATGTTATAGTTTAGTATATTTTTATTAGTGTTTTATAAACTGTTAAAGTGAATCAAAATAAAACAAATTGAAAAGGGGACAAGTTTACTTCGTGCTACCTACCTATTCTCGTCGAAAACAAAGCAATATTTAGAAAAAGTCTTCCGTCATTTATTCTTAAGTATAGATAAAGAAATTGATAGTATTATGACACATATGTACCTACACGAAATTCATATGTGGTGTTTAGTCACGTAAGCGCTATCAAATAACTCTGTAATTTTCTCGGATGGAAGGATTGCTGTTGTCCCGGAAGCCTTTCTAGCTTCACTAGGTCGGATGAGTGAGCACGGGCTAAGTCGGGAGGGATGAGATTTGACACAAACCCCCCCAGCGCTTTATGACTTAACAGCTCAAAGACAGTCGCCAAGGTCCGCCGAGGAACTTAGTGGGCTGATGTTATGAGCTAAGTGTCACGTCGTCCAGTGATAGGTCCGGTGGCCAGCGCTACAGTGTTGCTAGCGTTAGCAGCGGGGTATTCCGTAGAATAACCCACTCTAACCGGCGCCATCTAGGGATAGCCTGTCGACCGAGAGGACCGGTGGTCGCGGCGCGGACGACCGCCGGTTCGGCGTCCCGATGGGGAGGTTGATGGGAGAGATGTGCTCTTCACTTTCCCACCTTTGCCTTTTCATGAGTTTTGTCTCATGCGAGGTTCGGACGTGGGTTTTTAAGTGACAGGAGGTTTTAGTCAGTTCGACTCCGACATGCCCCCAGTGGCTCCCCGGTGGAGCGGAAGCTCGGCGATTTCCTCCTGACCAAAAAACAAGCGCTAGCTCTAGAAGTGTTCAGTTCAGAGGTCAGCGGTGGTTTGCTGCTGCATGCCCCAAGGTTGTAGTTAGTCATGATCATGGCAATTATGGTGTTCCGAAGCAAGGTTCCGACGCTGACTTCAATATATTTGAAAACTGTAAGACCTAGATCGTCGTGAAGATCCGCATGCCTCACAACGGTGCTACGATGGCTATCCTACAAAAGCGGGATTGTACAATTTGGAGGGGGTATCGAAGACCACATTCGGATAAATCATAGTGGGGGGCTGACGTGGATAGTCCCCAAGTTTTACTTACGACGAAGATTCCAGTTTTACGAATGTATACGTATAGGGGGCATGTTTACCTGTTACCATATTTGTGACTCTTACAGTACTTGTCGTATGGTTGCAAATAAGAAAATCATTAAAATTTGGACAGTTTATGAGTTCACAGCCTCTGTGATGATAACCATGGATATATATATATGCTAAAATGTCCCCCACATTCGTTAAGTAGTGTTTTAAATTCAAGATTATTCTGGTCGGGTTCCAATCTACCTAAATTATTATACTATTGAGAATATAGGAATAATAAATATAATAATAATAAATATAAATATATAAATATTTACTAACAATCACGCCACGTTAACTGGTCCCGTGCTAAGTTCGTAAAGAACTTGTGTTACAAGTACCAGATAACGGAAATAAATATAATATTTTTATTATACACATACATATAATTAATATACACCCATAACCCTGGAAAGACATTTATATTTATCATACAAATATCTTCCCTTGGCGGGATTCGAACCCGCGACCCCCTTGTGTAGTGACCATGTCACTTACCACTACACCAGACGGTCCTTAAATTATCAATGTGAGAAGATTAAAAAAACTAGTCAACTAGTTAAACCGAAATCTTGAACAGAAAATACGGTTGACTTTAAATGCGGCGGCCATATTGGTCATATTATTCAATATAATTTATTCCGTTCTTTTTTTTTCCGATTTAACTAAGTGAAGTCCATATGTTAATTCGTTTAATTTTGTTGCGGTTTCAAAGGACAACACAATATTGTTTTACGGAAATATTTATTTGCACAAATTACTTTATTTACACAATATAACATTTTTTTTAATATGTCGGGCAGAGCCAAACATCTCCAAATTAGGAATTAAACACCCAGGTAAAAAGCAAACAAACCTGTTTATCACACGAATGTTTGCTCGATGTGGGATTCGAACCCACGACTCTGGGCGCAATGGTCTGCACCGCCGAGTCGGTAATTTGTTTTGTATTGAATTGCATATGTAAAGAAATACACTACGTCTGATTTTCGATTGTGAATTTCATTCGCAACGAGTCCAACCCGACGTCGAAGTAGGGCTTTACCAAATTTGCACCACCAGTAGAACACAGAAGCAATATAACGACGAAAGATTGATAGTCCATACTACCTGGAGCCACTGCGGTCATCCACAGTGCGTTTCCAGAGATCTTTTTTGCCACGTACCATCCGGCTATGGAATGAGCTCCCCTCCACGGTGTTTCCCGAGCGCTATGACATGTCCTTCTTCAAACGATGCTTGTGGAGAGTATTAAGCGGTAGGCAGCGGCTTGGCTCTGCCCCTGGCATTGCTGAAGTCCATGGGCGACGGTAACCACTCACCATCAGGTGGGCCGTATACTCGTCTGCCTGCAAGGCCAATAAAAAAAAAAAGTTTAGTGTTTACTAATTCAATGAAATTTTCGCTTTTCACTGATCTCCATACTAATTTTCATACATATAGATCTATATATTTAATACGCAAAGCAAAAACTTTGTACCCCTTTTTACGAAAATTGCGCGGACGGAGGAGTATGAAATTTCCCACACTTCTAGAGAATATAGAGAAGGAGTGCAGAATGTTAATATTTTTTTAAATTACGCTTAAAAAATATATCAAATCAATAAAAAAAAACATTACACACAACACCATGTATTTGAAACACGCGCGTGCATTCTGTTTGTTTACTGTCAAACTTTTCTTATTGCTTATAGTCTGTGGTCAAATTGAGAATAGATTAAACATTGTTTGTCTTTATTAATATTTGTCTAAAATGTAGTAATGGTGAAATCGATGTTTATAGAAGTATAATCTTAGTCTTTGATAATAGAATCATAATACTGTACAAACATAAAATTTCAATTAATTATAGCCGATTTTCGACAACCGGGGACCACTAGTCTACATAATTACGAATCGAAATAGATTAGTAACAATTTTTTATTGGTTTGAAGATGATTTTGGTGGGTGAATTTTAGGCTCCTTATAATAATAGCCCTTCGCTCGTCCATCCAAAAAATGTATAGGTGAAAAAAAAACTGCGTAACTCACGTTTAAGGAAGCGGAAACGCCTACTGTTTGGCATTACGATCACGAAGCGAGACAAACCCTCCATACAGATGACTCAACACGGCAGGCACTCTTTGTTTCGGCTAATCTATTCAGTGGCGCTTTTGGTATTGCCAAAAATAAAAATAAAATATATTATTTTTTTCTTGAGGACAGCTTCGAATTTTGAACGGCTTAATGTTCTTAATGCTTTTGATAAAACATATTCGTATAATATTTACTGGTGGTCTCTTGTGAGTCCACACGATTAGGTACCCTGACTATTTCTGCCGTAAAGCAGTAATGCGTTTCGGTTTGAAGGGTGGGGCAGCCGTTGTAACTATATTGAGACCTTAGAACTTATATCTCAAGGTGGGTGGCGCATTTACGTTGTAGATGCCTATGGGCTCCGATAACCACTGAACACCAGGTAGGCTGTGAACTCGTCCAACCACCTAAACAATAAAAAAAAATCGTTGGAGAAAATTCGGACATGAAACATTACTGAATTTTCTTATTTTATCACGAGTAGTAGATAAAATTAAAACTAGTTTTACTGCTTTGAATTTCGCGTTTCTTTATTGAGATTAAACCAACAAAGCAGGTTTGATTAAGGGAAACAATGCCCATTATTTGTCATGCTGTAGTACTTATCTATAACAAAATAAAATTCGAATTCAATTAACTCCAAAGCTGAAGACACGTTTGTATTTGAAAATAAATAATATATATTTATTTTAGTTAAAATTAGCATCGTCACCAATTAATTTATACTCTTGCTCCTCTAGTATTATCAATTACTCTGATGTGGCATAGTGTTTAAGCACTTTATATTAGATAACGCTATAATAATAACAAAACACGGTTGTACACTTGAATTCCGTTTTAATAAACAAGAATATAAAGAAACGAAACTTTTAACAATTCCATCATGAACATATTCGAGTCTTAACTTTTTTTTTATTACTTGGTTGGGTGGACGAGCGATTACCGGAGCCCATAGTCATCTACAACATAAAGGCAAGACACCCACCATAAGTTCTAAGTTTAAGTTTTTTTACAATACAACAGCTGCTCCAGCCTTCAAACCGAAACGCTTTACTGCTTCACAGCAGATAAAGGCAGGGTGGTGGTAGTCCCCCGTGCGGACTCACAAAACGTCCTACCACCAGTAATTTAACTTTATAGGGACATCTATTTTAATAAATACGTACATTTGTGGCGGTAGCCATCATAGAATACAACAAGATATTTGACAAATGCCTGAATCCCGCTTACGACATTTTCATAGTTTGTATATATATGTAAGTTCAGAACAAGACATAATAAAATTAGAACATTAATTACATTAGATCCGTCGGTCTATCCAGAAAGTACACCGGCTATTATTTTTTTTCCTACATATACTGATAGCCTTGAGAGGCTATTTCAGCTTCGCCCTAACGTGTATGTAAGCTCACGGCTCTCAAACCGGAGTGTTGCTAACACTGACCCTAGCAAGAGCAGGGCTTCGTAGAATCTACTACTGGATCGGAAACGCGACCCACTGAGAAGATCCGGCGAGAAACTGAGTGAGCTGTGTCTGTGGGTTAATTCGCTCGTCGAGCCCTTCTTCGCAAGCGACGGGTTCGACGAGCACGGTGACCGGAACACCGGCTAGGTAGAAGATCTCCCCTTTGCGTTACTCTCCAAACATTTAACAGAATAATTATAAATATAACTAAATTGTTAATTTATTTTTTATGAAACTCTGAATTGTTTAATCTGTGGCGGCTAGTCTAGGTTATAAACATCACTATTTAACGAGTTCTTACCACGAGTTTCACGATTTAATAAGTTCCCCATATTTGGGTTTCGTTCCAAGCGCCATCTTCACGGATAGACTACCCACCCATGCGCCTATTCATTAAATGTGTAAATCGTGATAAAAACTGATGTAAGTTGTAAATAATATTTAGAAATAATGAAATTGATGTGTGTGAAATTTCAAATGGTAATCTGTAATTAACAAAATGTGTTGAGTAGGTTACGGGGATATCGAAAATCAACGATAAATTATTAATTTTTGCATGTAAAGATTTTTTGCATCACTTTATTAGAAGAATGTTATCAAGAAAATCATTAATACGATTGACGTCGACTATCCTACTTAATTTTATCGTGAAATTGGTACATATGTCAATGACCTCGCGTTTATTACAATCACGAACAGATATATTGACATCGAGCGGCCAAATATGTTCTAGAATCAAATAAGTCGATTTCAAATGTTTCTCGTATTTTTAAAAGATTTTTATATCTTATCGTATTTTTATCACCTAACAGATAAAACTGAATGCCTGTGGTTTGTTTGTTTTTGTGATCGTAATCAATGGCAAATGTGGCTTAACCGATTGATTTGGACCTCCCCACAGCTGTTCTTAGTAAGTCGGGAAAGGTTCTGTTTTAGTACCATCAACACTAATAAATGTGTCTCGCACGTTAGTTCCTGACAGTTAGGTTAAACACCAAAAGACGCAGTAAGTGGCCAGTTCTTCTACCTACAATCTACTTACAGCGAAGTGTTCTGTAAAAAATAATGCCCAATATAATATTATTTTTAGTGTCCACCTTAGAACTTATTAAAATAACCCAATTATATTATACCAATTAAATTATATACAGTACTTGATGAAGAATATCGTATAACTTTTATGGCAGATCTCTTGCCTTATCCTCCTAGGTAGGGTTGCCACAACATGCATCCACAAAGTTAAATTTCACTTAAATTTCCCGATCCCTTTCCCAGCGAAAACACTCCTCAAATATAGAACGTCAGATATTTAAAAAAAAAACTGGTTAGTCATTAAGTAAATAAAATAATAATAATAAATATTTTACTAACGATCACGCCACGTTAACTAGTCCCGTGATAAGTTCGTAAAGAACTTGTGTTACAGGTACCAGATAACGGAAATAAATGTAAGATTTTTATTATACACATACATATATTTAATATACATCCATAACCCTGGAAAAGACATTTATATTTATCATACAAATATCTTCCCTTGGCGGGATTCGAACCCGCGACCCCCTTTTGTAGTGACCATGTCACTTACCACTACACCAGAGGCCATTAGGCAACAACTAGGGATAATCTAGAGATTGTAATCTGTAATTAGTAGTTTACCAGAGTTTTCTACCATAAATCGAACAGGAATTAACAAAGCTTGTTTTAAACATAGGAATACTGTAACGTCTTCTGCACAGCCTTGAGTTCCGATGTTTATTCAACAAGCATGCGGTCGCTTTGCTGTCATAACCAAATTAATTTACAATTCAAAATACAGACGAGAACTAATTTTATGTTCCGCAAAAGAGGTCTATATGTGTAAACTTGAAACGTTTCGTTATCTTATTCATTTTAGAATATATTATGTTGCGATGTGCAATATTACGTAGAATTAATTTAAAAATTATTGCGGTGAAACTTTTTTTTTATATTGTGTGTTATCTCCAACCAGTCAAAGCAGTATACATTTCTTCGTAACTGTCTAGAATGAATTTCAATGGTCTTATACCTAGAGCCAACAATTTATAATGACCCAAAAAAAGCCCAATGGTTGAAGTGTTGGGCAATTGTGTTTTCCCATCCCCTAAAGTCCAAGTATGAATTCCCACCTACCATGTACCCGCGTATAATGACGATTTCACCTTTGAAAATTTACAAAGAAATCCATTTAGCCTCGTACGAAATATCAGTATATCAGTAGGTCCTTTAAAGTAAACCGATTCGTCCTTTTAAAGTATGACTGTTTTATCAAACTTGAAAAGTGATATGAACACGCAATGTATGCTTTTGTGCGTGTGTTATATTGTTTCCATGTCTTGTTCTGAGCAGACAGTATGAGTATGTAATCGACAACTCAATAAACAGAACATAAATTAATATTTGAACATCCCCTCCCGTTTCTACTACGAAAGTTTCAGGGATTATTCATTTTATTCAGTAATGATTTAAAATTAAATTTTTTAGCTAGTTGCATGTATATGATTGGCCATTAATCGCCAACTATAGGTTTTTACTAACGTGTCTATCCCCTGTCTTGCATAGCCCTTTTGCATGGCCTCGACATTGCGAATCATTGCTCGCTTATATGACGAAGCACAGGAAAATGCAAATGTGCATAATTTCATGATGACACGTGGATAGTTCCACAAGAAGTTGTCTACATTGGCAGTTGACATTGGTTATTCGAACACGAACAATTAATAGACTCTTACACTCGCCTTGGATCATTTTGCCTCTGTTTGTTTTTACTTCGGCTTGGCCAATATCTAGTTTCGTTGGCGCCAATTAGGCCGCGAGACTGCCAACAAATTATACAACAAACACTATGATAATCGCTCACAATATAAAGTATAGACAGAAGAAACACTGTATAAAATATTGAAAAGATTGTCTAATGACTATGAAGACGATTTAATTAAGTCATTATCCAATGGAAAGAAAGAACCGGACCAAGAGTCCATTAATAAACCATTAACGTTAAGTCAATTTGATATTAGCGTGAAGTGCGTTCAATATTTAAAAAATATATCGGAATAGTTGGCACGAGTTGTATATACTAACGAACTTCGAGCCAGACATTCAATTTCGTGAGGTGGGATATAAAATTGTTGTTAATATCAAACATTAATACGAATGAAAGTGTGCTAAATGGAGCAAAACCGGCCAGATCGTCCGACCGTAACCTAGGATTCCCTTTACTTTGGGAACAAGATATAAATAAATGCGTATATAAGTTTAAATATATTCATATATAGATAATAGCTATCCAGACGAAGAGTAACTTGTTTATCACACGAATGTTTTCGCGATGTCGCAATCGAAAACAACCCTCATCGCAAGAGTCCGGGGCGCGAACTACCGCACGCTAAATACCGCACCAATTTTCAATTGCTCAATTGCTTTCAATATGTTTTTGATTACATAGTTAAATCGTATTTGGGCACTCCAGATAGTTCTGGAAGCTTCATAATATGTTTCAATATCAAACAAGTATGTTCATTATTGTTAATGTTATGTGCGTATCTGTTATCATAATCGTTTGCGGCCATCAGACGGGGTTATTGCTTACGGATGTTGTTACAGCTATTCCTTATCAGACTTTAGTGCAACAATTGAAGGAGCTCCAGGTCACGCGCACTTGTTAACGAAATTGGATAATAAAATTAACATCCTTGCTTACTGTACCTCAAACAATTCAAACTGAAACTATTTGTATTTTGTTTCGTCGGTAATGTTATTGTATTTTTGTTTGACAGTCCGGAAAATATGGCGAAGGATTCGTTGGGTCATCGAGTGGGGTCGGCGTGCACATCAGAGCCAAGGGCCCGGGCGGGGAAAGGGACCACACCGGCTGCTCGTGGCCCCTGCTGTCAACCACCGCGCCCAATGAACCTTTACCTCAAGAGCCCTGGATAGCTCTCATAAGACGAGGCAGCTGCAATTTTGAACTAAAGGTAACTCTTCACCAGCAAATTTTATATGAAATAAATCCTCCAAAGCTACTCACTGGTGGTAGGGCGTCTGCGTTTGCGTGTCTGCACGGGTAGGTACCACCACCCCGCCTATTTCTGCCGTGAAGCAGTAATGCGTTTCGGTTTGAAGGGTGGGGCAGCCGTATCTATACTGAGACCTTTAGAACTTATATCTCAAATTGAGTGGCGAAATTTACGTTGTAGATGTCTATGGGCTGCAGTAACCATTTAACACCAGGTAGGCTGTGACTCGTCCACCCATCTAAGCAATAAAAAAAAATTGTAACGTCAATCATACTAATTGTTCCCTTATCTTTAAAGTTATGTTACACACAAAATATGTACCGCATTATAATTAATAAATCGGTAGTTTTCTATCAAGATATAGTCGTCAATTCTAAATAATATAGTATTCGTTGGTGTACAAATAATATAATCTATATTAAAACATCCTAATAAATAGTGGACTATTAACCCGACGAAATGAGTGTACCTACAGATATCAGACGCGGAGTGAACACATCGGCCTTATCTTTATTGTTCACGTATTATCGACTTTTATGTCCACGTTTTTTCGTTTACATTATACCGGCCGGCACTCATTTGAAATACCACAACAGTACAACAAACTGCTCATTAATAAAAATTCTTCTTCTTCTTTTTCTCCACCTTATCCCACTAGGTGGGGTCGGCACAGTTAATTTTTCTCTTCCATTCTCTTCTATCAGCCGTCCTCTCAACACTCACTCCTCTCTTTCTCTCATATCGTCATTCACACACTCAATCTATGTCTTCTTCGATCGACCTCTTCCTCCTCTACCTTGCACTACCATTTCAATACATCTTCCATACATAAAAAAATAAAATATTATTCGTACATAATACCTGCTTGACGTTTCTTTTAATGGGCACGGGCGACGCCCATATCTAGATATAAATGTGTGTAAAATTATCGTTCATAAATCGTCACGAGTGAAATAAATTTTCACCTACCCTCTTGAGGTTATATCGTTGCTTTTGCGGATCAAGATCGTTCGTATATTAATCTGAAAATGACTTTGTTTTAGTAGAACAACGTTCTATTTTCTAACAGTCACATCACACAAACAAAATACATAGCACATAAAATTGAACACCAATGTAAAAAGAAGACTCGACATCCGGTTTTCTTACAATACATTTTGTGCCGACAATCGCTGGATGTTACATAAAATATGTATAAAGAATGAACCTATTGCTATCTTTAAATAAATTACACCAAGAAGTCCTCTGATAATTGGCATATTAAAAGCTTTTGAATCAGCGAACAAATGACAGTTTTTTTTTCTGTGTCGTTTTAAAGGCTATTAGCTAAATGATTGCGAATACTTAGAAGGATTTTGTTTATATTCTATTCTTTATTAAATCTTAGACGTCTTTTGCGATATCTCGATCAATGTTTGAATTAGTTTTTAATAATCTCTAAATATTTACCTTAACATTGCATACATTTGATTTGTAATGTAGACGAATTGTGGTAGGATACAGTAACATAAAATAAAAGACGTACCTAACAGAATTTTTTGTCATAATTATTTATATTTTTCGTTCACATGACGAACGCAAAAACATTGTTCTGAATTTTTCTACAATGACGTTCTCTGATATCGAAGATTGATTATTCGATAGCAAACAGAAAACAAAAAATATACTGATAATAATTTGCATAAATTACTTGTAGATAAATAATTCGGAATTTGGGTTAAAAAAATCAATTATAGACATAGGACAAAGGTGTTTTTATTATATTTTATCAATCGTACAGTCTAAAAATAAATTATGTCGTCATAATATTATTTATCTACATTATTTATTGTTCGTTCGTCATAAAGTTACGGTGTTTTGTGATTAAAGTATCATTATGTATAACGTATAATACGTATGCTTATCTATAAGAACTTTTTACTATATTAAAAAATTCAAGACCATTTTTTACCCATACAAATTATAATAAAGCATAGTAGAGGAAACAAGAAAACAAACAAATAAGTAAAATAGATATTTTTTTTGTTAAGTGTGACAACGAAAGGCCTTTGAAAATTTTCAGCTCAACTCTATTTTTTACAATTTGGTCCTCCTAGCCCTTGTAAACATCATAAGACTTTCATCATTTACAAAAGTCGTCGTGGCCTAAAGGATAAGACGTTCGGTGCATTCGTATCTAGCAATGCAACGATGTTCGAATCCCGCAGGCGGGTTCCAATTTTTCTAATGAAATACGTACTTAAACAAATGTTCACGTTTGACTTCCACGGTGAAGGAATAGCATCGTGTAATAAAAATCAAACCCACAAAATTATAATTTGCGTAATCACTGGTGGTAGGACCTCTTGTGAGTCCGCACGGGTAGGTACCACCACCCCGCCTATTTCTATCGTGAAGCAGTAATGCGTTTCGGTTTCAAGGGTGAGGCAGCCGTTGTAACTATACTGAGACCTTAGAATTTATATCTCAAGGTGGGTGGCGCATTTACGTTGTAGATGTCTATGGGCTCCAGTAACCACTTAATAACCAGGTGGGCTGTGAGCTCGTCCACCCATCTAAGCATTAAATAAAAAAAGACTAGATGACTTTCAGAAAAGTCTTTAGCTTAGGGAAGCGGATACCTGTATATATTTCATGTATCGCGAGATTTATTATAAAAATCTTTAGACGCTGAGTATAGGTAATCAAACTATTAAAACAAATCAGACCACATGCGTTAACTAAAATATGAAATATACATTATTTCGTTTTATTGAAATTCGAGTATTTTCCATCTCGTTATTTTATTTCAATTCTATTTTATTTACGAAACTTAACGTGTAAATATTTTTAAGAGCTCTAGTTTAGTGCATCCATTTACCATTAAGAACTAATCATTAGCGAGATAAATAAAATAAAAAGTCTTGAGCATTAAAAATGAAGAAAAAAAAAACGATGACATTTAAAAAATACAAGTCGTAAACGGAATTCATCTAGAATCTATAATAAATTATGATCAAAGATTGTTATAAAGCTCTCAACATTTACCACAGCCTTTATAACCTTAGGAATTCAAGCAAGAATTAATTATTAAATACGTTCCGTATAAATTTATAAATTCACTGATTTCTTTTTATCATTAGTATATTTTTTTATATTTGGGTCATGCTGAAGATTATTTCACAACAAAAGCTTTTTAAGTTTTTATTTGAAACAAGCTGACCCGGCATACTTCTTAGTGCCCTAATCGATAAATAAAAGACCACAAACTTGTGTATAAAATAAACGTAAAACAAACAAAAGGAATCCGTCCGACGGGGACACATCAAAGGGAAAACAAAATTGTTATTTTTATTTAATTCCGATCTTTTTCGTATTTATCTAACCTTTTAAAGCTTCTCTGGACTTCCACAAATAATTCAAGACCAAAATTAGCCAAATCGGTCCAGCCGTTCTCGAGTTTTAGCGAGACTAACGAACAGCAATTCATTTTTATATGTATAGATTACTTCTAAGTTAAATCGTTTTTCTCTACTCATGTTTTGACCTTTTGTATTGGTGTTAAATTTATTTAGCGGTTGTTATCTTTTTTCAGTACAAGTGCTTAGTTGAATTCATACAATGCTGTCGAAATATGCCTTTTGATCCAAAATACGTATACAAAAAACATGGTAGAAATATTATTGAAATTTTATTTTGTTTATTTTTATTTTTCCTACATTTATTACTACTGAATATAAAAAAAAAATCTCGTAGTTTGATTATTAAGTAGGTACATCTGCTAGTTCATACATAAGCCTAGTTAATAATCTCGCCTTGAAAGTTAAACGTTTTATTCGAAACTGTAAGATTGACATAAAACAATTAGCCTTGTATTAATTCAATTCAACTGCACACAAGTACTGGATCATTGTGACCCGGATTAATAATCCAAGACTGACGTAAAAAATAGGTTATCATCATAACAGCGGGTTAAGAGCGAGATAAAAATTTAAGCTAATTTGGTGGTAAAATGGCGTCGGTTTTTTTATTGCCTTTGATCCGGTTAGGTCCTAAATTTAAATTTGGTCCTGACCCGCTTTTCTGGTTGACCTGGGATCCGTCAGACGAATCTGAATATTTCCCAACAAAAACCATCGGATACTTACAGCTCTTGCTTTAGATCGGATGTTTTTTATTGCCTTTGTAAGCCGACGAGCTTACGGCCCACCTGATGTTGAGTAGTTACCATCAGGTGGGCCGTATGCTCGTCTGCCTACAAGGGCAATAAAAAAAAAAGTCACGATATATTATTTATATATTATTTTATTTAACATGATATTTCGTCAAATGATTTTGTGTTACGTTAATTAAATGATTTCCATTCATTTATTCTTATATTTATCATTAAATAGAATTTGTAATTAACATTGAAAACTATTCATATCAGTTCACGGCGAATCGCAAAGTTGTGACATGTTTAAATTTGCTGTGTGCCGTTTGGCTATTATTATTCCATGTATGCTTGGTGAAGCGGCTTGGTTCTAGCCCTGGCATTGCTGAAGTCCATGGGCGACGGTAACCACTCACCATCAGGTGGGCCGTAAGCTCGTCTGCCTACAAGGGGCAATAAAAAAAAAGCTGGTTAACCCCTTAGGTAGGCAAATAAAAACATGTATTGTCAGCAATGTCTTCTTAAGATCATTTCTCTCCATATAAAAGTTAACTGAACATTTCCTAACCACCAAATGCCTATGTAATTCAAGTCATTTTTGAATATTCTTCTTTTTCCTAGCGTTTTCCCACTTTAACTCCTCCACTTAGCCCGGAGTATCGATGTAAGAAAAAATATGATTGTTTCAAAATTAGGTGTGGCTTGGCCAAAATAAGCATAGTTGTTTATTTACCGTTGCCGAATCTAAAGCGATCTAGACGCATATTGGTAATAATAATATTAACTCTGACTATTTTAAATAAAATTTTAGCATTTGTTGTTTTGTTTGTTGTTGCAGTATATGCAAATAGACGAACTATCTATTTTTATTTTTATTGCTTAGATGGGTGGACGAGCACACAGCCCACCTGGTTTTAAGTGGTTACTGGAGCCCATAGACGTCCACAACGTAAATGGTGATAATAATAACCCACCTTGAGATATAAGTTCTAAGGTCTCAAGTATAGTTATAACGGTTGCCCCACCCTTCAACCGCAACGCATTACTGCTTCACGGTAGAAATAGGCAGGGCGGTGGTACCCATCCGCGCGGACTCACAAGAGGTCCTACAACCAGTAATTACGCAAATTATAATTTTGCGGGTTTGATTTTTATTACACGATGTTATTCCTTCACCGTGGAAGTCAATCGTGAACAATTGTTGAGTACGTATTTCATTAGAAAAATTGGTACCCGCCTGAGATTCGATTACCGGTGCATCGCTCAACACGAATGCCCCGGACGTCTTATCCGTTAGGCCACGACGACTTCATACACGACGATATCTCATGACGGATCTGATGATAAGTATGTATTGGGATTCCATAGACATCACAACGCGTATTCCACGACGAGCCCTGATGCTGCTAGGATCGTAGTTTCAATTGTATCAATTTCGCTAAGACTAGAGAATATATCGCGTTTTCTTGCGGAGAATTATAAAGCGTATTTAATAAAGCTATTTATAAACAAAGCGCTATTTCCGTTACAGCCCGCAACGACCACGCTAAATGAATGGCATTCGAAGCGTTGCTAAGACGTAAACATTTGAAAATAGCTGACTTTGAATATTCACTAATTTTCATTTGAATTCTTAGTTATGGTTTTCATTGTCATCTCTTTTGTTACCATTTCATGAGAATTCCTGAACTGAATCATCAATGATCAATGCAATAGCTTTTCTGTCAAAAGTTTTTATACCTAGCTCTAGGAGGGGAACTTTTACGCGATCGTAAAGTTAAAAAACTCGCACTAAGCACACTGGTCTATTTATAGTTAAAAAAGATCGCTACTCAGCAATGCTAATGAGGCAACTTATATAATAGTGATAACCGGTCACCGTCCTCGTCGAACCCGTCGCTTGCGACGAAGGGCTCGACGAGCGACTTAACCCACAGACACAGCCCACTGAGTTTCTCGCCGGATCTTCTTAGTGGGTCGCGTTTCCGACCCGGTGGTAGATTCTGCGAAGCACTGCTCTTGCTAGGGTCAGTGTTAGCAATTCTCCGGTTTGAGCCCCGTGAGCTCACCTACACAAGCTAGGGTAAGCTGAAATAGCGTCTCAAGGCTATCAGCATAGGTAGGAAAAAAAATAATAGTGATAATCAAATACTATCTATTATAACGGGAACAAAAAAATCTTAACTTCTACGTATTAAAAGTGGTCATTGGAATTTTTAATGGGACTTTTGCATTTCGATTTGGCCGTGAATAAAACCGCTAATGGGCATCAACTGGATTTCTCTTTTGAAGTTTGACATTTAGGTCGTTTTTATTTTTTTATAAAGAAAATCTGTTCCATAACGTACTACTGGTATAAATTCGAAAGTTAGTAAGCATTGATGGAGGTTTGTTAACTCTTTCACGCAAAAACTATTAGACGGATTTTTATTAACCTACACATCGCACCTTTAGAATTATGGAGAACTATTTCGAAATTTCTGGATTTCGACTTTAATTCAAAAATTGACCTAGAACGACCTTTTTCAATGACTGTTAATTATCAAATGACCAAAAGTAGCTTATAAAGGGACAAACTTATCTATCGGTCTCTTTCACTCCGTCCCCCTCCTCTACGTCTTTTCGGTTTGAAAACTTTTTCGTTATTTTCCAAAAATCACATATTTTGAGTTGGGTTTCTATAATTCTTTTTTTTTTATTCCTTAGATGGGTGGACGAGCTCACAGCCCACCTGGTGTTAAGTGGTTACTGGAGCCCATAGACATCTACAATGTAAATGCGCCACCCAACTTGATACATAAGTTCTAAGGTCTCAGGTATAGTTACAACGGCTGCCTCACCCTTTAAACCCAAACGCATTACTGCTTCATGGCAGAAATAAGCAGGGTGGGTGGTACCTACCCGCGCGGACTCCCAAGAGGTCCTACCACCAGTAAAATTCTAAAGTTGCGACATTGTACTTAATAAATCAAAACAGTATATAGACAATAAAACAATACGTTCAACGCACGACACAATAATGGCGCGCGAGTAGTTTTAAGAATTGATGTTTTTTTATAGAATCTGCGTCAGTCACAGCGGAGCATCACCGGGTTTCACTGGTATATGTTTATTTCAGGTGCAGAACGCGTGGCGCGCCAACGCTACCGCAGTCCTTATATACAACGACCGCGATGCTCCAGATCTCGACAAAATGAAGCTGTCCACGGATAACGGACGTGAGTACCGTTTTCATGCTCGTCACAACAAGTTTTTTATTGATATTTTTTAGCCTACCTAACAGCCAATAGCCCAAAGCTATGGGATTATTCTGGCTTCACCTTGACGTTCAGCTTTATAGGGCAAGAGCAGTGTTTCGCTGAATCAACCACCGGATCGGAATCGCGATCCCCTGACAAACTGTAACTTTATGTAGGACTGTAATGAGTTATTCTTGAAATTTTTTGATCTGCCAGTAGCTTTTAGGGACTATTCTGGCTTCACCTTAACTCTCAGTCTTAAAGAATTTTCTAACATCTGCCCTAGCAAGAGCACTGTTTTGCTGAATCTACCACCGGATCGGAATCGCGATCCCCTGACAAATTGTAACTGTATATACAGGACTTTAATGATTTTTCTTTAAAAAAATTTATTCACTTTTGGACAAAGGTAAATGACGTACCTATGCATTATACATATATGCAGTTTGTAATTTATGAAAATTTTTCTCACTAATTTTTGGTAGCATAATATTCCTTTTTAAATTTGGAATCCTACACTCAAACTATTGTAATCATTCAGTGTTTTGTAGGACTGTAATGAATTTTTCTTTAATTTTTTTTATCTGCCAGTAGCTTTTAGGGACTATTCTGGCTTCACCTTAATTCTCAGCCTTAGATAATATTCTAACATCTGCCCTAGTAAGAGCAGTGTTTCGCTGAATCTACCACCGGATCGGAATCGCGATCCCTTGACAAATAGGACTTTAATGATCTTTCTTTAAAAAAAAAATTCACTTTTGGATTTATTATGAATTTATGAAAACTTTTCTCACAAATTTTTAAGTAGCAAAATATTTTTTTTTTAAATTTGCAATTCTACACGAAACCTATTGTATACATTCAGTGTTTTGTACAAAACACTAAACATTTTAAATTGATTATCCTTCACTTCAATATCATTGCTAAAAAACAACGTGTATAGATTACGAGTGGTGGTAGAGGTGAAACCACTAATCCATATCAACCTCTCGCCGGCTAAATCCTGTAGATAGAATAGATAATGGTATGATTGTCTCTTTTTAGTGTCATTTTTCGAGTATCAAATCGTAACGATAGCAAAGAAATTTTACATTGCCTTTTTATATTGAGAATATCAAATTCACGGATAGCATTTAAAATACAGAATACGACCTCAATTTCGTTTATCAATTCTCTTCGTCTATCTGAATTGGCCGCGGAGCTTTTAAGCACATACCTTCACGTTTCGATATTATTATGTTTGTAACTTTATTTTCTAACTAGTCTGGCTATAAATACTGTTACATAAAAACTCTTCTTTTTTTCAATTTTTTAATTATTTTGAATTTGGAACATGTATATTATTTTAAAAACTTCTTTCGATTTTGCGCCATTTCAGATATTTTTTCGTGTTCATTATCAATATGGAATGTGGTGTTAAAGAAATAGGATTGCAGTGATCACAACGGCACGGCGACATTGAGTCTCTTAAAAAATCTTTGGAGCAAGCAGTGGCGAAATTTCCCTTGGAAACAGTGGGTACATCCATAGATTAAATAAAAGCCAAAGGTAGCCATTTCGAATAGAATATATTTTTTATTTTTTGCTGAGACTAATAAATATGGTATAAATTTCAATAATATTACATTCTTCATTTTAAAAAGACATTTTTGTTTGTAATAGAACTTATGACTGGACTAGGTGTTTAACAATAAACTAACTTTCGAATTAAAATAATAATAATAATAATAATTTTTATTCAAGCCTCTTAAAATGCAAACACGTACAAGAATTCTTAACACTAGTATAATAATAATAATAATATAATAATTTTAACGGCGGTCTGGTGTAGTGGTAAGTGACATGGTCACTACACAAGGGGGTCGTGGGTTCGAATCCCGCCAAGGGAAGATATTTGTATGATAAATATAAATGTCTTTTACGAACTTATCACGGGACCAGTTAATGTGGCGTGACTGTTAGTAAAAAAATATATATATACATGGCTTTTTTATGAGGTATACAATAACAATATTCCCTGACTTTTATGCTAGGAAAACCTGTGTTACAAAAGTCAGTGGTTCAGTGCTAGGTCACCAGGTAAAGTAAGTTAACCAGGAAGAGCGATCTGTAAGAATATAGTACGTACGTGTGAGTGTGTGTGTGTTGTGTGTGCGTGTGCGTGTGTGTGTGTGTGTTTGTGTATGTGTGTCATACAATAAAGTATAATAAAGCATTACGTTATATATGTCCTATATTATATATTACACATAACATCATCATCACATCTACCACCATATAAAATACACCATGAATAATTGAATCCCATATTCTGGTGTACCTCTTTACATTTTGGATTCACTTGATCTGTTACTTTTTGTTAAATATTTATTAGATTGTTATCAGCCTTGATATTACAAGGTCCGTACATAAAACTTGAGGTCACTAACTTTTGAAATTTGAATAGGTCTATATGTATTGCTCAAAAGAATGACACAAGACAAAATTCGTTGCATTTTTATATATATGTACATGTTTTCTTTTGAATTGCAATATGAATAAAGTAGAAAAGGATTACAAGAATGTTGATGAATGGCACTTCATCGGAGGCAGGAGTTCGCTTGCGGAGAGCTTCTCTTCATTTCTTTTATCTTATACCTTTAAACGAGCAATTCTTGTATATATATATATATATATAAGCTGAATCTCGGAAACGGCTCCAACGATTTTCATAAACTATAGTATACAGGGTATTTCGGGGGCGATAAATCGATCTAGCTACGATTTATTTTCAGAAAATGTTGTTTTATTCGTGTTTTCAATAATCAACTCTTCCCGACATCTATTGGCGAATAATAATACTATTTTTCTTAATTGAAGGCAACTAACCGCTTTAAAGACACAACAAGATGGCGTTATCAAAAACAAAAAACGAGCAATCTCGGTCATCATCTAGTTGTAATTATGTTAGACTTTTGTTCGTTTAAAATATTTGCGAATGAAGAAATTACAAAATAACAAATTGTCTTTGTTGGTTCGTCTCAGTGTTTTCTTTATTTTTGGAAGCGGTGGCTTTTGACATTCAACAATGATTTAACAAGAGATTCAATTTTAAATAAACGGTTCTTATTTAAGACGACGATATCCTAAATTAAATTTAGTTTTAATTATAATGTATAGACTCGCGAAAACCGGTGAGAATAGAAACTGTATACCTGTTACGTTTAGACACCTAAACAACTGAACCAATTTGTGCGAATTTCGGCATGGAAATGCTTAAGCAAAGAATGTAGGCTATATATTTACTGGTGGTAGGGTCTGTTGTAAGTCCGCACGGGTAGGTACCACCGCCCTGCCTATTTTTTTCGTGAAACATTAATGCGCTTCGGTTTGAAGGGTGGGGCCGCCGTTGTAACTATACTGAGTCCTTAGAACTCATATCTCAAGGTGGGTTGCGGCATTTACTTAGTAGATGTCTATGGGCTCCAGTATCCACTTAACCTCGGGTGGGCTGTGAGCTCGTCCACCCATCTAAGCAATAAAAAAAATCGTACTGCTGAGCGCGGTCTCTGTTCCCACGATATATGTATAATACGCGAACAAAGCTGCGGACAGAAAGCTAGTATGAAATATTTATTCGTTTGGCAACGCGCCAAGCCCTTTACTTCGCACACCATTTATATTTTATACCAATACGTCGTCAGCAAGGTCGTCAAGTGCAATGTACCTACTTACCTGTAGGTACCTCGCGGGCGGACATTAAGATTCAACAGATGCCGTCCCCGCAATGTCCGTTACAGCTCACCTAACAATTACAGAATTAAAACCCGTTGTTCGTTTATCTAGCGCTACTTTGTAAGGGCGACTTATCAATTGAAAGTTATACCGTGTTACGCTCCACTAAGGCACCCGTTTTAGATTAAAGAAAACGAAAGTCTTATATACTGCTTAGTCTTCCATCAACTTCCGTAGTACTAATAAAACTAGTAATATATATCGTCCCTAATACCAGAGTACATCTCGCGCAGCTCAAAGAAGTTTCTAGAACGAATTACAGCAAAAGAGAGTAGCATTTTCCAGCGTAACATAGCTTCGCATTGTTTAGACATATTTAAATACTGTATTGACTGTTTAGTAACGCGTCTGCCTGAATGACATAGTTAAAAATTGTATAAATAGTCTCCACTAGTGACTAGTCGTTTGTGTAAGATACTCTACTCTTTGTAAACAATGAATTATTTTCAATAGACGCTTGTGTGCCACGAGGTTTTATTGGAAACATCATGGAAACAATTATCAAGATTGGTATTTAATATCATGTTAACGAGGAGAATGCGGCATGCATGTAATGTCGTAAATGTGTTTTTATTACCACCGTAGGCAAGCTAGTGTATTGTGATCGTCACACGTGATTTCGGATCCTCCCGATCCACTAACGGTGCTTTTAGGTACCTCAAGCACCGGTCATCGTTTTCGTCGAACCCGTCGCTTGCGACGAAGGGCTCAACGAGTAAATTAATCTCAGACACAGCCCACTGAGTTTCTCGCCGGATCTACCCAGTGGGTCGCGTTTCCGATCCGGTGGTAGATTCTGCGAGCACGGTTCTTGCTAGGGTTCGTGTTAGCAACGTCGTCAGGTTTGAGCCTCGTGAGCTCACTTACTAGTTAAGGTTACGTTGAAATAGCCTCTCAAAGCTATCAGCATAGGTAGGAAAAAAAACAGAGACTGTACAGCTGTTTTGGCAGCTCTACGAAGATTTTTTTTTTTTAAATTTACGTTGCGTGGGTCACGATTTATTTCGGCAAATTGTTTATAGTTATTAAAGTGCTCGACTGTCGTGGCCGTTTTTAATGGAAAAGTGAACAGGAAAGTTAAGTATTTGAAGAAAAATATGGCTGTTATTTTGCCAAACAGTAAGCAGCTGTTTGGTTATATCCCTAGCATTTTACACGTCCGTGAGTGACGGTAACCCCACACCATCAGATGGATTGTATACTAATCTAATCATTCAATCGTAGATAACACGTACCTAATTTGAGGTATGTCCACAGTGCTCCCAATGAGATGCAATCGGATTCAATCGGATTAACACTGTCAATAACATTCGAATCTGCATTAACTGGCAATCTGAATTAACTGGTTTACTCACAGAATTATTTCTCATCTAGAACAAAAATTATCTTTGTTGTAAATTATGTTTAGTTTACGCCAGTTTCGACTGGCGGATGTAAATCGCTGAACTAATAGTGAATTTTGAATGAAATGAATTAACAGTTTGTATATTCTTCGATGCGCCTCCACTCCGGATGAATCATCATCAGTTCGGAGAACGAGTCTTCCCAATTAATAAAGATATTGTTGGAACGTTTTAAAAACTGCGTGTTGTTTTCGGCAGTAAATTGTAGAAGAGTTTTTTTGTTACATTTACTTTGAGGCTAAAGTGTTCACGGTCCAATATACTAAATATAAGGTGAAAGCCGTCATCTCAGTTGAGGCTATGAGTAGTACAAATGATTAGTACAGTCGATGTCTCGAATTTTATCGCAAAGGATATCCCACTACTTCAATTAGGCAAGAAAGAAATGGTACACAGCGGCTTGGCTCTGCCCCTGGCATTGGTGACGTCCATGAGCGACGGTAATCATTTACCGGTGGGCCGTATGCTCGTCTGCGTACGAAGGCAATAAAAAAAAAACTGCTTCGCAACAATAGGCAGGATGCTTATGCATGCCAAAAAATAATTAAGAAACATCTGTCACTTGAGGTCATTGGCGGACATACTAAAAAAATCGTATAAAAACAATCACTCTGAAATGTAACATCGAATATATTTTACCGTATTCGTTCCATGGATGTATTAGGCCATGATAACGGCCATGGCGCAACACATTGGCGCGTCTCAAACCTCTGTCGAGTGTTTCGGGACATTTTTATCTAAGGTGGCCCGGGGGACTTGCATCTCTGAAGCAAGTACATAGGATGAACATATATAATATATTGATTGATTATTATGTGTAATTTAATAAATCTATCTACCTATAACCTAACTTTACTTCACTTTTAAAAAAAATACTGTCGCGTATTGTAGTATGTCGCGAATTTATAAAAACTGCGTGTCGCCGAGTAAAAAAAAAGGTTGAGAGCCACTGGCTTAGTATATTCACAATATGTAATGACAATGATAACATGCTATTTTATTACACCAATAATCGTGCACTATATAGCATTACATATTGCCTCCCGTTAATACGAGATGCATTATTATCACCTACGTATATAACTAAATTGATATTTGATTGTGTGGCTTTTATCATGAACAGAAACCGTTCATAGGANAAAAAAAAGGTTGAGAGCCACTGGCTTAGTATATTCACAATATGTAATGACAATGATAACATGCTATTTTATTACACCAATAATCGTGCACTATATAGCATTACATATTGCCTCCCGTTAATACGAGATGCATTATTATCACCTACGTATATAACTAAATTGATATTTGATTGTGTGGCTTTTATCATGAACAGAAACCGTTCATAGGAAAATTACACACGTTTTTATTAATGTTTTTATCGACACAACTATTATGAACAAAATTAGTGACGTTTAGGAGAGATTATTTTTTAAAGTCTATATTGTGGGCTACATTATATTTCTCCTGTGCGTGTGTTTGTCACTGAACTCCTAAACGGCTGGACCGATTTGAATGATTTTCTTTGTATGCATTTGGATGGCGCCCTGGATGGTTTAGATTCAAAAATCAGCCCGGCAGATGGCGCTGCAGTCGGTGTATAGATTATTTATCTTTCCTAGAAATTATTTATATGGCAAAACAACGTTTGCCGGGTCAGCTAGTAACTCATAAATACTTTTACATACACATTTAATCAATCTTTATTTCTTCCCTCTATTGACTCTAACTTTTTTTCTACTACCTATGCTGATAGCCTTGCGAGGCTATTTCAGCTTCGCCCTAACGATCCTAACATGTAGGTGAACTCACGGGACACAAACCGGAGTGTTGCTAACACTGGTCCTAGCGAGAGCAATGCTTCGCAGAATCTACCACCGGATCGGAAACGCGACCCGCTGAGAAGATCCGGCGAGAAACTCAGCGAGCTGATGCATGGGTTACAGAATCAGCTCTCCAAGATATCCGATATAGATGATTAGCTAAATATTAACTCAGTAAAAAGCAATATAAGTTTATGAAAATGTGGTTTTGAAAGTACCTATGCATTTTAAATTTCTGTGAAAATTCACATTCGTATCTTTGCTAATATATTTGATGAGAATGAAGTTTATAAATGGCAGTCTAAGCCTAATTTTTATTACCGAAATATTTCAATCACGTGGGTTCTTAAATAAAACACTAAACGAATTATCAATACTACCCATAGTATTCGTTGATGTTACTATTTTGACTTTGCATCCGTATTGCAGTAATACGATGTATGCTCAAAATTCTAGAGAGCCGTCAGACACCAATTTATCTAAAGAAATATTTGCTTCACACGCGCTCACGGACTGCTGCCAAGATAAGTGAATAACACCGTCTAGTGTTATCAAATCTATATAATTTATTTATTTTAGGCTTTTTAGCGAGAGATTCAATGTCGTTTCCTGAGCTTACGATTACGTGGTTAGCGCAACATTCTGTGTCACTGCCTGGAAGAGTCGAGCGTTTTTATTTCGAAAATTTAGTACAGTTTATCACAGTGCAGTTCCGATCCGGTAGTAGATTTATTCGCGAAGCAGCTGCTCTTGAGTTGTTAGGTCTCCTTTGGAGGCGCTCGGGCAGCTGTTAGCAAATCCCACCCCTCCTGGCTGAGCCTTTGCTCGCCCACCTGTCCTGGTGAATGCGGAAAGGCCTCCGTCTTACCAGTAATCCTTCAGTCGTAAAAAAAACGAATCTTTTCTATTTCTTACAATTCATATTTTTCAATTAATGTATACGTTTTAAAAGGTAAACGCTCTTGGACAAAAACAAGTTTAAAAATACTTTAAAAATAATTAAAAGAAGTAATTAGTAAACGTTCGGTACGCGCTTTATCATCGCATCTTAACAATGAAATGTTAAGATAAAACGATAACGGTACATTAAGATAGTCACTCTCCTTGTGATAACGTTTGTATTGTAATTACGCAATTACTACAAAAGTATTTATAAATGACAATCATTTTTTTTTTACATTCGTCAGAAACGAAATTCCGAGAACCGATTTGAACAGTTCGAAATGAAATGGAAATGAATTATGTTTAAATTTTTTTTTTTTTTTTTTATTTCTTAGTGGGGTGGACGAGCTCACAGCCCACCTGGTGTTAAGTGGTTACTGGAGCCCATAGACATCCACAACGTAAATGCGCCACCCACCTTGAGATATAAGTTCTAAGGTCTCAGTATAGTTACAACGGCTACACACCCTTCAAACCGAAACGCATTACTGTTTCACGGCAGAAATAGGCAGGGTGGTGGTACCCACCCGCGCGGACTCCCAAGAGGTCCTACCACCAGTAAATATATTATAATAATTGTCTTGTTAAATTATTATGTCATATTTTCTTTTAATCTTATAATATTTATAAGTAATTAGCCGTACTCGCCCGCTTCGCTGGGCATTTAAAATTAACATTATTATTTATGGTCATTATTATTAGGGAGTCCAACGCTCATATAAATATTAGCCTATCCATTAAGTACCTACAAGTATTCTCTCCAAATTTGGATTCCTTTATAATTAATTCAACATTTTTACTGGTGGTAGGACCTCTTGTGAGTCCGCACGGATAAGTACCACCGCCCTAGCTATTTCTGCCGTGAAGCAGTAATGCGTTTCGGCTTGAAGGGTGATGCAGCCGTTGTAACTATATTGAGACCTTAGAACTTATATCTCAAGGTGGGTGGTGCATTTACGTTGTTGATGTCTCTGGTAACCACTTAACTCCAGGTGGGCTGTGTGCTCGTCCACCCACCTAAGCAATAAATAGATAAAAAAGTTAACGCATCGCTTTAGTATGTTCGTGTGTCGTAATATCTTATTTTGAAGCGAAGATATCTAACTGTCTGCGTTATTAGAACTAGTTAAAACATTAGATTTTTTAACTGTGCTATATTTTCAAAGCAATAAGACATACATAATGTTTGTATCATTTCGTAATTTCAGGTAATATAAGTGCCGTGTTCACGTACAAGTGGAAGGGAGAAGAGATAGCGCGTCTCATAGACAACGGCACCAGAGTCACCATCGCTATAATCAAAGGGAGGTCCTTCGCAATCATACCCAAAGACTTCAACAAGTAAGTATTGTAATTATTACCATTTGATTAACACTAATCAAACCAACGCTCACTGGTACCTGTTTCTACCATAGCGGGTAGATAACGGTATGCGACAAGTAAAACCCAAAATGAACAAAAAAAAATTTGAAGAAAAAGTATAATAACTCTAGATTAATTGATAACAAGAAGTCATGAAGTCAAATGTGCAAAATCAATATGATGATACGTGCATTTTCAATGCAAAAGTTCAAAATGGGTCATTTGACCCGTTATGGTATACATATTTAGTGTTAAAGATGCTTGTATTACCATTGGATTATTTACATTGATATAATTGAAATGAGGTTATCAATTTGAGTCTATTTGTTATGTATACCTGTATGTATACCTCAAAACTTTTTTCAAGGTGAATCGATTTTGACGATTATTTTTTAATTGCAAACTGGTGCTTCTCATGTGGTCCCATTCAAATCTGTTGAGTATGTAATGCATTATAATTTATATTCAGTTGATTTGGCTTATATTTATGATATTCTCTTTTTTTTATTGTTTTATTATTACTAAAATTAGTTAGTAAACCATTGTGCTTATTATAAACAGTCGTCTGTAATATTTCCAGGACATCAGTACTGTTCGTGTCTATATCTTTTATCGTGCTCATGGTTATATCATTGGCGTGGCTTGTCTTCTACTACATACAACGTTTCCGATATATACACGCCAAGGACAGGCTCTCTGTAAGTATCGAATAAAATTAACCACACAGAGAGAGTGAGAGAGAAAAGGAGAGAGGGAGAGAGAGAGAACATACTTTTTTGCACACCAAATAAATAAATAAAAAACTGTCAGCAAGCAGATATAGCTGTCCATGTACATATATATAGTTGTACTGTTGTAAATAATGAAGTCGTCGTGGCCTAATGGATAAGACGTCCGGTGCATTCGTATTGAGCGATGCACTGGTATTCGGATCCTGCAGACGGGTACCAATTTTTCTAATGAAATACGTACGTAACAATTGTTCACGATTGACTTCCACGGTGAAGGAATAAACCACGTGTAATAAAAATTAAACTCGCAAAATTATAATTTGCGTAATTACTGGTAGTAGGATCTCTTGTGAGTCCGCACGGGTAGGTCCACCGTCTTGCCTATTTCTGCCGTGAAGCAGTAATGCGTTTCGGTTTAAAGGGTGTGCAGCCGTTGTAACTATACTGAGACCTTAGAACTTATATCTCAAGATGGTTGGCGCATTTACGTTATAGATATCTATGGGCTCCAGTAACCACTTAGCACCAGGTGGGCTGTGTGCTCTATTACTGACAGTATTCCGAAACTAAACTTTGAGAATCCTGAGCATAGTTTGAGAATACACGTTACGAATTTGGGATTTCGACAAACAAAAACATTTTTTTAGTCCTAACCGAGAAATTGCATTGTTGAAGTTCTAAAGTCGGACCATGACAGCGTTAGAAATAACATCGCAAATATTCATTTGTTTATAGAAACGTCTGTGCTGCGCTGCGAAGAAAGCTTTATCTAAAATTCCCGTTAAGAGCTTAAAGACTGAAGACAGAGTGAGTGACAGTTTAATTCATATTCAAAGTGTATTTATGATTAAATATTTTATAAGGCTTTTTATTATATAAGTTCTAAGCGAACTAAATCTAATTAAACCGAAAATAAATTCATATAAATTTGCAGAATATGTCGAGGCGATAACTAATGTCTATCGTTTTAATTCAAGGAAGTGCAAGGAGACGGCGAATGCTGTGCTATATGTATAGAGCCTTACAAAGTATCAGAAACATTGAGGTCTCTGCCGTGCAGGTGAGATACTGTTAAAAAAAACAAATACGATTTTGTAACAAAAAACAAATTACAGATCCACTTTCAACTATCCCAATCTACGGGTTAGTCTATTCTGTGGAGGGACGAGCTCACATCTGGTGTGACTTTTTGGCGGGAACGCGAGGAGTGAAGTTGTGTGATTTGTTTTATTTTGTCTATTTAGTGTTTCTTCAGGTTTAAATGTGTAATAACGGTGGTTTATTAACTGTTTAATAACTGTGAAAGTGCACAAATGTGGGAAAATGAAACAAAGCCGCTGGACGTAACTTCTCGGGATCCTCCAAAAAGTCCACTGAAAAAATCTCAGTAAATGACCACCATTTTATTGAGATTATATTTCATCCCATATCATCCTCATTTCATTTAATTTCATCCAAGTTGATTAATGTCTCAAATTAATCATCTTCATTTCATTTATCTCCATGTTATTATTTTTTATAAAAATAAGAATATAAATTAAAAAAAGACATGACTTAAAGGTCTTAGTTACCAGGTCATAAAATCTCTTAAAACTTAAAACATCTGGTGTCACAAGTGTTTTCCGGAGCTTCTAGATATCACAACCCGACTGCCGCCGTCCACCTTGAGATGTAAGGACGAATTCTCAATTGTATTTTATAAAAACTGTTCCTGGCAGAAAAAGACTGGATGACGACAGTAGCTTCCTGACGGAGTTACCCGATAAAATAACTAAATACGCAACTTAGTAATTTTACGGGTTTGATTTTTATTATATGTGTTTTTCTTGGAAGTCAGTTATAGGAGTTACATATTTTCTTAGAAAAACTGGCATTTGCTTACGATGTCTGAACGCATAATAATCACATCGTACGAGCACACCAGGCGCCTTGTCTCTTAAGCCACGACGAGTTTAATAAAAGATGTGATTTTCTTTTTTATTGCTTTGTTGTTTGGACGAGCTAACAGCCCACCTGGTGCTTAGTGGTTACTGGAGCTCATAGACATCTACAACGTAAATGCGCCACCCACCTTGAGATATAAGTTCTAAGGTCTCAAGTATTGTTACGACGGCTGCCCCACCCTTCGAACCGAAACGCATTACTGCTTCACGGCAGAAATAGGCATCGTGGTGGTACCTACCCGCGCGTACTCACAAGACATCGGTCCTACCACCAGTAATTACGCAAATTATAATTTTGCGTGTTTGATTTTTATGACACGATGTTATTTTGAACATTTATAGAGTACGTATTGTACGTACGTAAATTGGTACTCGCCTGGGATTCGAACACCGGTGCATCGTTCAATACGAATGCACCGGACGTCTTATCCTTTAGGCCACGACGACTTCAAAAGCGCAAGTCGGCAGTAGAGACATATCGCAATTCGTAAATATTTTTGCTCCAAGGAAACAAGGAAAAACGCTTACCCACTAAACCCCAATAGTGTTTCCTGTCTACGATTCGTGAAAACATCACTATAAATATATTCTCACAGCACACTCACTCTACCGATCTGTTATCTAATCAGTCAAGAGAACTTTACGTCTAACTAAATATACTTTAGACTCAATAAAACGACAAACGAATTTCCTGTTTTCTTTCTCAATTTTCAGGCACGATTTCCATAAGAACTGCATAGACCCGTGGCTGTTGGAGCATCGAACGTGTCCCATGTGCAAGATGGACATACTAAAGTACTACGGGTTTGTGGTTAGTATACAATCATATAGCTTTGTCAGCGTCTATAGCCTTTAGCGGTCTCGCGGCGCGTAAGGTATTAAACTACATGACTATACAAATTATCATCATCATAGTCGGTTACTCTTGGCAGAGCAGTCGTGGTCATGTGGTATTCTTCTTTATTAAAGCCTTGACAGATGGTTTTCCATAGCTTACGAACTGAAGCTTGGCGCACGCATTTCGCTGAATCTGCCACCGTATCGGAATCGCGACCCACTGAGAAGATTCGGTGAGAGTGGATCGAGAGAATCCAAAAGGACATGTCTGTGGTGACGGCGGCTATCGCTGCCAGTGGTCATCCAGTCTGCTTCCTGCTTTGGATACAATCTCGTCCTGTTAATGGGCACCGTCTATTACGTGCAATAAAAAAACCACTTAATTTATTTAATTGTCATATTTTATGTTCTGGTAACTTTAGTGATTCAAATATTTAAACTTACCTTTTCTTACAGTTTACTGGGAGTCAGGAGAGTATTCTGCAGTTAGAAGTTGAGGAAACGAGAGGTCACGCATTGAGTCCCTCTCGTAATAGACATCCATTAACTTTGGTAACTAATTCATTAACTACTTATTAATGTCTACCTTTTGTATTTTTTTTGGCACTCTAATGAATTTAGAATGCAAAAAGACAAATCGTCATTTTTTTTTATTATATTAATTTCAATACGATTTATGGAAACAGGAATATTATAGCACACAAATTTAATGTGTTTATATAAATCATTAATACCAAAGCAGATAGTGTAAAAATATTAATTCAATTTGAACGTGGTCACACTACGAAATAACACCGTGCCAACTTGAAAGATGTCATTTTTGACAATTGTCAATGAAGCCACATAATTTAATAGTAGTGCAAAAAGTATCTCTCTAATAGAATTTCTATATGTACGTAATTAAAATGGAATCGAATTAACTCTGTGTCTGCCATGTAGGTCACCAGTGCCCTACGCGGCGCATTGGACTAATTATGTCGATTTATTTTACGCTTGATATGACCGGATTGCCTAACTTTGCTTTATTTTGTATTTTAATGTAACTTTTAGTATTTTAGGTTTCTTAGAAATAGGTTCATTCTGAGTATCTTCGGATTTGTCTTTCTCAGAATGTACTAGATATTTCGGCAATTCAGAAACAGAAATCGACATATATACTTCAGTGCGCCGCGTAGGGCACCGGTGGCCTACATAGTAGTCAAAGGATTAAGAGATTGTGTCAAATATCTCTCAAATTTTTCCTTTATTACTGCTTAGGCTAGTTTAGTATTGGTTTTGCTTCGTTGTATAGTTAACGAGCGACAACTCTTACGACGAGGCGATTAGCGAACGAAGCAGTCGCGCTTCCTCGCCGGATCAACTGGTGCCGCGCTGTCCGCACGAGACCAGGTATGTCAACAATTTTTTTTTAATTTTCTTTTATTGCTTAGACGGTTGGACGAGCTTACAGCCCACCTGGTGTTAAGTGGTTACTGGAGCCCATAGACATCTACAACGTAAATGCGCCACCCACCTTGAGATATAAGTTCTAAGGTCTCAGTATAGTTACAACGGATGCCCCACCCTTCAAACCGAAACGCATTACTGCTTCACGGCAGAAATAGGCAGGGTGGTGGTACCCATCCGCTCGGACTCGCAAGAGGTCCTACCACCAGTTGTATTGTGGTAGTCCCAAATATGACGAATATTTGGGACTACTCTCGCACACAAGAGGCGCCGATGATACCGCTTCAGCCCTGTTAAGGATATTGTAGGGAAGTAACAGTTTTTTGTAATTAAATTAGCAGACGAATTCTCCTTAAGCGAGTAATGGAACAAACTAGGTCTCTCTCAGTGATATAGAAAATTATATTCCTTTAAATATTTTTGTGTCGCGGCTCTTACCATTATATCCTATAGCCGAAAAATTCAAAGATAACAACAGTAACCAATAAATAAATAAACAATAATAGCTGGGAACAAACCACGCACGATCATCCGGGCCGGGCTCCAGTAACCACTTAACACCAGGTGGGCTGTGAGCTCGTCGACCCATCTAAGCAATAAAAAAAAAATACGTATTCCGAAAGTCATGAGCTCTAGTGAGCAAGTGTAAAAAATAGATTAAATAGCGTATTTTAGTTTCAGATCATGCACATCAACCCCATCCGGCTCACCGCGACCGAATACCTCGCGACAACATGACGTCGCCTCCACCAGCACCTCCAACGCTCAGGAGTGAGAAGTCAGTCCTGATTAAAAACAACCCGCCTTGTGCCAAAAGCATTCGCCATACTCCATACTTGTAGTCTGTGGTATTTGAAGTCAGCGTTATTTATGATCGAAATTGTCTACGGTACTTACAGCCTGGATTATCTATGATCACATAGACCAAAGTGCTATGGATATTGCCGTAACAAAAGTGAGAAAGTGATGTGTTCATAATAAAGAAAAAAAAAATACTCAAAAAAAAGTTTATAAAGATTTTTGTGTAACTTCCAGTGATCGGAACGTGTAATGGTGGCCGACAAGTGATATTTTGTGTTTTCGTTTTTAAGAACATTTATCGCGTATTTGTTTTTTTTTTTCAAGTGCAGCACCGAAAACTCCGCCTAGTCAACGAAATAGTGTTCATAACATTGTCAGAAATTAAACCTGAAAATAAGCATTGTTCCCTCAGTATGTTCACTATGGCCGCGAAAATTCAGTAAAAAATGAAACTCAAATTATGTCACTCGCAATTATTTAAGTAAGTTTATGATAGCAGCACTATAGTCGTATTTTTTATTAGACGACGTCAATTGACCTTTACTGTGTTGTCAATTTTTGATGAAATAAAAATAGTGTTGTGACAAAGTGAATGATTGAAAAAACTCCTGAATTAATGATATTGCCTCGATTGTCTAGTGAATAGTTAGTGTGCCGGACTACCGATTTCGGGTATGGGGTTCGAATTTTAGTCGTGCTTTGTACATACCAATGAGTTTTCGACGATTATGTTCCTATAGTATCTACCTATACTGAATACAGAGTGTTTTAAACAGTAAGGAAAACATTGCGAGGAAGCTTGTAAGACGGTTCTATTTTCAATGCATCATATAGTTGAAACTATAGATGTATAAAATACTAGCGACCCGCCCTCGCTTCGCTTCGAAAACATTAAAACACACATGAAACCAAAAAAATAAAATAAAAAAATTTTTAAGAAAAAGTAGCCTATGTTCATCAGGGACAATGTCGGCTTCTAATGGAAAAAGAATTTTTCAAATCGGTCTAGTAGTTTCGGAGCCTATTCGAAACAAACAAACAAACAAATCTTTCCTCTTTATAATATTAGTATAGATAGGTACTATAGGTAGGTAATGACATTTTAAAAAAAACTGATTGTAGTTACATTTTACTAGTAACATATATTAGAGCACTTTAATACAATTTTATTTTAAAATAGAAATAATATGCTTTTATAGTTTGAAATGATTAACTATTCACACTCATTGTTCATTCATCTGATTTAACGAGAACTGAACGCATCACTATTACTTTAAATATGGCAACATTATTTTACAAAGTGACATTGGCTACTGTCAGGTGGCTTCGTCTAATTAAAAATACGAATGTATGGTCGAATGTACTCGAAACGCTTCGAACCGCCAGACCTGGGAGCGCATTGTCTGGAGGGCGGTGGTCGGGAGTATGGGCGTCCTAACAGGTCCCCCTGCACATACAGCGTCAGCGCAACCACGACCACTCTGACAAGAGTGCCCGACTGAGAAGAAGATAGCATAATTAATAGCAAAATCTGTTTCAAATGAAATTGAATCTTTTCGAAACCGTGCAATTTGCCTTCAAATTGGCCAAAGAAGTTTTCATATTGAGGAAACGATTACCACTTTGTACTTACAATACTACAATGTGCTCATTAAACTTCTCGCGAAAGAAGTACTTAAATTGGTTTTTGATCTCATTAAAATGGTTTTTTTTTAAACTAAAACTATACTAATACTTCAGGTTTGTCAATTCAAATTGTGTAAATAATTAGTTTAATACCCATTTTGTTTACTTGAAAATTTATTTTCAATACAGAACACTGTAGCGATATTAATTATCGTTGATATAAAGTTATGATATGGTAAAGATATCACAGCTGATGTTATTTAAAATACTGTAATTTGGTCTAATGTATCCGTCCATAACATATTCTGATAAAACTTAATCTTGTAGCTTATGAAATTTCATAAAAATACTAAAATAATACATAATATAGCTATTGTTAATATTCCGTGTTAACCGTGTTTTACACAAATGTAATTTTATAATAAAATATTTTTTTAATGTCATAATGTATTTTTGGTAAACATTCAAATCTTATATGAACGGCTGTTGAATAAAATGTCAAAACAATGTCAAATATTTATCAAGTTTTAAATATAATTTATTGTTAAGTCGTAAATAAAATTAACTGCCCGCCATAAAAATTCGTGAGTACGAACTATAAAACAATTACATTTTATAATTCATGTGAAGCTAGCGAGTCGAAATCATAATGATTACATTTGTGACAAAAAAATATTTAACTTTATTGATATTTGCAAGTACTTAAATGTGGTCAAAATTACAAAAGCCACATGTTAACCAAATTTCATACAGAGAACCATATGGTATTTTCAACACTTATTTCGTGACTCTCGAGTTGAATAGGCAATAAAATCTAGTCTGAAAATTTATCGCTTTTAATTACAGTAAATAATAATTAAAACACAACATTTTTTCAACACACAATAAAAGTGTACTTCAAAATTCAACTGTATTGTTTTAAAGGCGATTTTATTCAAACTTTATTTTAATTTTAAGTTTTATTATTTAAGTAAGCATTTAAGTTATGTACACAGATAACATTAAGGTACTTGATAAAATAACGAGGAGACTGGCATGTACTTTTAAAATGATCGAGTTTGTGAACACATTCCCTTTGATTCGAATGTCAACGTGTTAAAAAGGTGTTGTAATAAACCAATACAGTATTGAAATTTGTATTTCATTGAATCTTGTTGTTTATGGAAACTGTAATCTCAGTTCTCTTAAAAAAAGGATTAAAAAGCTTCAACATTTTGAATGTTGTTTTGTGATAATGGCAACTAGTTATTTTTCATTAAAGATTTTAATTTTGCCTTCCAATTATTTATGGTATATTGATATTGGTATACTGACATTTGACAACACAGTCATGTCATTGGCAACACGCTTCCATTCCCTGGATAATATAAAAATACTGTCTTCCCAAGGATGGTAAATTATGTAAATTTGGAAATAAATATAACTTTGCAAGGTTCGTGTGGTTTATACTACGTTTTTGTTGAGATTAGATTATCAATCATCAGATAGACTTATCACTTAAATAAATTAAAGCTACTTTTATGTTGTAATCTATAAATAATATATTTATGAGCAAACTCCTGCACTTTACGATATCTTTGACTCTATGGGTGATGGTGGTCACGACCCTCAGACATGAGGAACACGACTCGAGGAGGAGGACTCTATCACACAGATAGATCTTATGTTTTGGCATATACACTGCTTTTCCGATATTACGTAATTCTATGCAGAATCGATCTTGTCGCTTCGCTCAAATAGTTATTACAAGTCAATCAATCGATTTGTTAGATACATGATTTTAGTCTTCCATTTAAATTTTCGATTGTTTCACGGGACTTTCAATGGACAATGACCATTTCTTAATTCCAGTGATATAAATTGTAGTACTATTAGCAAAGTTGCCCGGTATACTCATATCGAGTAGTGTAACTGTCCTCCTCCTTGAGTCGCATTCTTCATGTCTGAGGGTCGCCAATGCTGATAGCCTTGAGAGGCTATTTCAGCTTCGCCCTAACATGTAGGTGAGCTCGCGGGGCTCAAACCGAAGTGTTGCTGACACTGACCCTAACAAGAGCCGTGCTTTGCAGAATCTACCACCGGATCGGAAATGCGACTCACTAGGAAGATCCAGCGAAAAACTCAGTGGGCATTTCCTCCCATTAACTATAGTAGAATTCAAATTTGATAGCAGTTACTAATTTTTCCTAGTAAATAATACTTTATGAATAACATCCATTGCTGCTCTATTACTGGCGATACTAGGGGTCATTTAGGTTGAATTTTCAGAAAGTAAACAACTTAATTAGGTACAAAAATTTAATATCTCGTAAAGATACATTACACTTCAAAATTTTATTATCTATTCATTACCAGGTAAAGTATCAAAATTTTTAGATGACGAAAAAACTAGAGTTTACTTGTTGGCGATTTCACACAACGCTTTTTCTTTTCTAAATGTACTTTAATTTTTGTTACGAATGTTATAAAATTAGTAAAACATAATAAAAATAATAATGGAGGTACATACTTCTACTACTACACACTCTGCTGTGGAAAAATTTAGTTTGAGTAAGCAATTATTGATTTTTAAACGTTGAACTAACAATCTCTTGCGTCAAAGAAAATCATACAATACATTTAAAACGTTATGAATTAAACTTAGAGATTAATTACTACACATAAAAAAAAAACATATTTAATTTCATAATTTTACCAAAGAATTATCACATACAAAACAAAGGACACGGCCTCTCGTACCGTATTCAGCAGTCTTTAATGCTTTTAACGTTCGAACAATTAAACATCATCACATTCTTCTTCGATCTCTCCTTAAAACTTAAAGAACTAAATAAAATAAAAAATCAATTACAAACTAAATGTTAATATTGTTTTGTTAGATCCTCTCGATCGCTAGTGACGCGTGTCGGCGTCTTTGAACTCCACCGGCGAATAGAGAATACAAACAAAAACAATACCGTCACACACGAAATACAGAAGTCACACGTAGAAAGTAGCATATTAAAAACCGACTTCCATTTAAATACGAATAACAATTGTGATTATATAACGAATAATACCTACTAAACTGTATTATTTCTATGAGTCGTTGGCGCATAATTATTATCGATTTTTATATATCGATACATTTTTGTGTGCAATTTCGATATAAAGCGCGTCTTGTTGACAGCAATATCAAACGGTGAGGGAAGCGGCATGACACTCTCTCATGTGTCTCGCTCCCTCCACGCGCCCGCGACTGGCGTGTGTGCGTGCGCGTACTCAACGCTGTTGCTTAATTGTGTGAGTGGTTTACCTCGTATGCTTTTTTCCTTTTTTTGTAGTGAAACTTCTAATGCGACTTTCAACAAGGTTGCGTTAAACGTTTAACGCTACCATACTAGAAAGAGACAGAGCGAGAGTGAATGCGTGGCACTCGAACGCATGCGCGTAATATAGGTTACAGGCCAGCGCGAGCGTCAGCGACGACACAGCATTCCCTAGTAGAAGAGCAATCTGATTTAAGAATGAGAAATGAAGAAAACCACAATACTATACATCGAAAAAGAAGTTTCACTTCATTCACGTGCACCAAGTTGCACGCGATCCGTTTTAATATCTTTTTAATTTGTTTTCACTCCACAATTTCATAATAGTTTTAATTAGTCATGCATATGCCTTACATCTGCCCCGAGTCTGATGGTCGCCTAATTTTTTTTATCGCGACATGGTAGCTCCACGGTTATCTGTCCACGAACATTTTTTGTTGCACGCGGTATTACGTACAGATTATACTATACACAAGTATACATAAATACGTGCTATTTTTAAAATAATTTAAGATTCATACTAGTACTCTTAATTTTTTTAATATCCTAATCATTTAGTTTGTAGATTCAAATTATATAATATTAATGTTGCTACTACGATTCTTACATAGATGTTTCGAAACTATTATTGAAAAATTCTGTAAAATATGTTTTATATTAATAATTGGCAGTATGTAGTAAGTTTTAAGTACAATAGTAAATCTTTTTTTTCTCTTGTAAAAACTTACGTAGTTAGATTATCGGTTAACCAATACTAAGTCCATCGGCCTATATGTTTTCATGATAATTAAATCAGACAATTATGCTAAGGCTAAACGTGGATTAACGATGCAATGGAACTAATTGTTCGTGATTGCTTATATAATCTTAATAACGAAAACACGAAAACCGCGATTCAATGTAACGTAAATAAAAATCAGCTGTCGCTCGAGGTCAATGACCTCAAGTGACGCTGCGTTCGCTTTAGATTCAATCCCACATAGAGAAAATCCCACAAGATGTTTAAAACCTACATATACATAGGTTTAAGAAAACTATTAAAGATAATCTGTGCAATAAAGCTTACTATAAAGTCAATGATTAGCTAGAAGATTGCACAAAGTGGGAATGAGTTGCTCGCTCCGGGCATTTCAATATTGGAATAATTGTTACGTTATAATACTCATTGTAAAAAGGAGTACTTAAAAAAAATCTAATATTAAAAAAAATTATCTAATATTTAAGACAATTAAAATTTCTAATACAACAATCATTTATATTGAACTTACTGAAGATTTTTGTTTCAAAGTAGCTATTGGTTAATTTGAGGATGTACTTACTACATTATACAAAATATAAATTTTAAACCTTTTGATATACGTACGTAATACTAACTATATACATCAAATTACTTAATTTTCTAGACACAGAGGCATATTTATTTATTTATATAATCGTATGTACTTTAAAAAAATATTTTTTCTATAGATTAATGTGTTTCTTGGAGTTCTTGAGTTTTAGATTAAATTATTTAACGGCACCTGATTCTAAACACTGTTTCATATTTCGAGTTTATTATATTATGTTAAATTTGTGAGTGAATTCTTAAATTTACGTACTCTCTACGGTAGCTTCAGGCAGTTCGTACATTTCGTGAGCACCCGTGAGTTCGCCCACAAAGTACTCGTCGAAATTAAACTTCGATCATTTATCCCACAGTCCGACCTCTTTCATTTTAGTTTGGAAATATTTCTCAAGAGTGTTCGCGCACCTAGAAGGGGAGAATGCGAAATTATAACAATATATAGCGTTAAAATTGACAGTGAAAACTTAACATAGGTAAAACTAAAGTATTTAAACTGGAACATTCCATAGTTACTAGTCGCATGTTTGGATTGCCAGTAAGTAGTAAGTACTAGAGGTCCAGTGTCTAGTAAAACATCCAATTTATTAGATAATTGTACTATCACTGACAAAAAGCCCACGTGAGTTTCTTGCCGGATCTTCTCAGTGGGTCGCGTTTCCGATCCGGTGGTAGATTCTGCGAAGCAATACTCTTGCTAGGGTCAGTCTTAGCAATTTCGCCAGGTTTGAGCCCCGTGAGCTTACCTACATGTTTGGTAACGCTGATATAGCCTTACAAGGCTATCGGCATAGGTAGAAAAAAAAACTGACAAAAATGTTGTGCTTTGGCATTTAAACTGTTGTGTTGTAAATAAGACATTTCGGAACTTCCCGATACGCTACCGGTGGTTTTAGGTACTTCAAGCACCGGTCACCGTTCTCGCCGAACCCGTCTGTTACGACAAAGGGCTCGGTGAGTAAATTAACCCTCAGACACAGCCCAGAGTTCCTCGCCGGATCTTCTCCGTGGGTCGTGTTTCCGATCTGGTGGTAGATTCTGCGAAGCATTGGTCTTGCTAGGGCCAATGTTAGCAATGTCTCCTAGGCTGAGCCCATCGGCTACAAGTTTGGTGAAGCTAGCCCATTACCCCTCGCGGTTACTAGTTTATTTTTGTTGCCCTTGTAAGCAGACGAGCATACAGCCCACCTGATGGCGAGTAGTTACCGTCGCCCATGGACTTCAGCAATGGTACATAAGTATTAAAGTTCATCGCACCTGTAGTAGTCGGTGTCGGGCGAGTTGTAGAGTCTGCAGTTGTTGAATATTCGGGTCATGTCCGCTATGAACAGCCGCTTGGACACGTAGTAGCGCGCCTTGAGACGTTCCCCCATCGTGCGCAAGTCTTGCAACACAAAGACAAACACACACACACATACAATACATAAATCTACAGTGGTTTTTACGGATATTCCATTATAACTACTGAACCATGCATCCGATCGACTTGAAACTTGGTATCCATGTAGAAAATATATGTACTTAATGGATAGGCTAATATTTATATGGGTGTTGGACTCCCTACACCAGTTGCGGGGGCCTCAATGATGAGAATATTTGTGGGGGTGAGAAATAATAATGTTAATTTTAAATGCCCAGCGAAGCGGATGGATACAGCTAGTCTGCCTATAAGAGCAATAAAAAAAGACAGACTCACCCATCGGATACTTGATGTGATCGTAGTAGTCCGGCACCTCCGCCTTGTCGACCGGCTTCAGGAACGGCCAGGCCGTCGCGTGGTTCTTTACCTAAAACGTTATTAACAATTAATCGAAATTCAACCTTAGTCCCTGATACCTAAGATTTAGATTACATTAACCATCGTTACATTTTAAATTCATTATAAAATTATAACACTAAATCTCTACAATAGTTACTAAACAATAAGGTAATATATTATACAAAAAGAATACAGTCGAAATGAGAACCTCTTCATTTTTTTTTACAGTCGGAGAAAGACGTCAGTATTATTAACCCTTCGCACTGAAGTACTTAAGTCAATTTCTGTTACTAAGCACCTGAAGATTGCCTAACTTTGCCTTCATTTGTTTGTTAATCTATGTTTTAGTTCTCTTAAGTCTCTTATACTGGTCACTCACATTCGCACGAATACGCAAACCCACAAGTGTAGGACGACATTTGCAAATGATTATGCAAAGTTTTGGCTGCATTCGCAGTTTTGCAAGCTGTGTCGATTTTTTAACGACATCAAAGCGCGCGAACCGCGATCCTTCGCGTAGTCTCACACACATTCGTGTGACCAGTTGCGCCCACGATTGCGAAGGTAACGGACGGTTCGCCATTTTCATAGTCCGTGACGTCTACTGTGTAGCGTACCTTCATCATGGATTGGAACAACACCAAGGTGATGGAGGTCATTGAACTCCTGCAAAATGAATCGACCATATGGGACCCTCAAAAGAAATCCCATAACAACAGAATGGCCGTTAATGACACCTAGGAAAGAATTAAAAACTCTTTTTCTCTTCAATGTTCTATTGACGAATTAAAATAGAAGAGAAATTCGTGAGACATTCGTAAACAAGTGTAGGAGGAAGCGCAAACGGGTTCGCAAATTGAATACCGAACCCATTTGCACAGCCGCTATGTTTGCGAATAAATATCTGACGGCCCTTCACATGCGCGCGAACATTCGTACAATGTGCAAATGTTCGCGCGCATGTGAGTGCCGGCATTAGAAATAAGATTCATTCTCAGTATCTTCAGATTCGTCTTTCTCAGAGTCTTCTAGATATTCCGGCGCCTTAGTAACAGAAATCGACAAACATGGCAGTCAAAGGGTTAAAGAAGAACAAGGCGCTGGACTGTTATGTCTTTGCCTATTTATATACAGACTAGCGGCCCGCTCCGGCTCCGCTCGGGTCCTTAACAAAAATTTCAACGATATTTGACATTGTTTTATTTTTTTCAATAAAATAACACTTATTGCGGCATAACTAATAACTATAATAGTTAGACATATGCTGTCGCGACACTTTTTCTAATTAATAATGTGCTCTACAAAGTCGTAGTACATTATTTTATTCTGTCATCAATACTTTTTCGCAGGGCACGCGATGTAAAGAATATTTTAGGTATTTTTTTTACACTTTGGGTTAGATTATTGGATTTTTAGTAAGGATCTCTAATTTTTTTTTTAAAAATATTGCAGCCTGTCACTCGGGAGTAGTGTAGCTTTCAAATAGTGGAAGAATTTTTCAAATCGGTTCAGTAGTTTTGGAGCCTATTCAATACAAACAAACAAACAAATTTTTCCTCTTTATAATATTAGTATAGATTTTTTAATAGTGTTCATTATTTCTGCCTTGTGATGTCCACGGACTGCTGTGATATCGCACAACAGAACAAACGTTCCATAGTGACTTGTATATACTGACTGCGTGCAGCACGTTCCGCAGGGTANTTTTTCAAATCGGTTCAGTAGTTTTGGAGCCTATTCAATACAAACAAACAAACAAATTTTTCCTCTTTATAATATTAGTATAGATTTTTTAATAGTGTTCATTATTTCTGCCTTGTGATGTCCACGGACTGCTGTGATATCGCACAACAGAACAAACGTTCCATAGTGACTTGTATATACTGACTGCGTGCAGCACGTTCCGCAGGGTGACGGGGTCGGGGTCGGGGTCGTGAGGGGGCGGGGGGGCGCGCCACCCTGCCTCGCGCGCCCCGGGGATGCACTCCGGGGGGAGGCTGCGGACCTAGAACAATACACGACGAAACTAAATTCTTAGTGGATGAGCTCACAGCCCACCTGGTGTTAAGTGGTTACCAGAGTCCATAGACAACTACAAAGTAAATGCGCCACCCACCTTGAGATATAAGTTCTAAGGTCTCAAGTATAGTTACAACAGCTGCCCCACCCTTCAAACCGAAGCGCATTACTGCTTCACAGCAGAAATAAGCGGGGTGGTGGTACCTACCCGCGCGGACTCTCAAGAGGTCCTACCACCAGTAAAGATTCTATTGATCGATTTTTTTTATTACTTAGATAGGTGGACCGGATCGGGGAATCGCGCTCGTGCCGTCCTCCCCGGCCTCTGGGCCGAGGATCCGAAGTGGAATCCCCACTCCCTTTCGCACTCCTCAGCTTCACCTCACATAAGCAAACCCCTAGCATTCTTTGAAACAGCAGTTCGTCAATCGATCCACTTCAGTCAGTCTATGAGTCGAGAGTAACGTAAATGCACTTTCTGAATAAGTATGTCAAACAATTCAATAGGTTTACGTTTTTTTTTTATTATCTTTTATTACTTTAAAAATTTTAATTCGCTTATTCCGCTTCGTTTCACGTGATCCGTTCGCTGTTTCGCTTCGAATAGTTCCGATTTCTAACTGACTCCGTGTTATCTCTGCAGCGCTTTTATAGTCGATACAAAATCCCTAGAATTATTGAGAACATTCCTCACAAGTCGAGAATTTTACATATGCGTTTCCGCCAATTGTCAATAGATGGCGTTGTACCCCTCGAGCGTTCTGGACGTTACTAGTTCATTTAATATTCGTTTCTGCTTTTCAGCCATAGATGGCGTTACTATTACCGGCATAACAATATCTATGTTATGCCTTATTATTTTATTTAGTAAATTATAAACTTAAGCACATGTATTGGGTAACATGTCAGTTCACTGTGCATCTGTTTTAATATAAGCCGCACTTAGTAATCCTTTTTAAGGAAAAGGAGTGTAATTACTCTAATTAATAACACTACAATCTAATTTTAAAGAAATGTCTATATGTATACATACACCTTCCTTGAAGCAAGTGAGGCCGGGATATATTTTTCTAACTTCCTTCTGTCGCATATCTATAAGTTTCTTTACGATCTGAAATGAAAGTATTTTTATTATTTCAGATTCTACTTGATATACACAGGACTAATTACACAAATACTTAATACATGATACCTATACCTACCTAACACAAATAAGTTTATTTATTTTTTATATATTTTATAAGTATATAAAAAAAAGTTACACAGCTTAATAGTTTCTTAAAATTCTCAGATGTTGATGGTATCAAGTGTAAACTATTTCTGCCGTGAAGCAGTAATGCGTTTCGGTTTGAAGGTGGGGCAGCCATTGTAACTATACTGAGACCTTAGAACCTATATCTCAAGGTGGGTGGCGCATTTACGTTGTAGATGTCTATGGGCTCCAGTAACCACTTAACATCAGGTGGGCTGTGAGCTCGTCCACCCATCTAAGCAATAAAAAAAACAGAGCGTAGTCGGAATGCTAACTATATTCATTTACTAAGCCAATATCGCTTTGTAGTGAAGCAGCAATGTAACGTGTAGCACCGTCACAACAGAGTCCATTTACCAGCGGTTTTTTGTTTGTAATACATTACGTGCAATGCAGTATATTATCATTTTTCGAAAGCTACTTAAACGAACAAGGCCTCCCTAGTACAATTTGGGATGTTTAACGACAATGGGAAGATCTTCCACCGAGGGGTGATATTGCTCGGTAGACCGACGGTCCGAATGTTGTTGTTCGGAACTTGTATTTATGCGAGTTTATCTTGAAAATGTCGTAAGCGAGATTCAGGCATCAATTGCGTTGTATGATGGCTACCCGCCACAACAACATTAATAATTTCAAATATCAGTAACGACGTACCTCTTTCTGCATCCTAATAACCGAAGTGAACTGTGTGTATACTATTCTAGGGTTCAATTCGCAGTGCATGAGGGTCGCTCCCTCGTAGTCCTTTATGTATCCCTGGTACATAGCTCTAGGCAGCTTAATGTCTTTACTGAAACCCTGCTTCTTGAAGTAGCCTGTGGAATTAAACAGATCAGGCTCGGAGATCAGAGGATCTTTAGTGACTGTATTCTGTGAGTAAGAGACGTAGCCTTCTGAGGCTTGACAGACAAAAGTTATGAGGTAACAAAAAAAAAAAAAAAACATACAGTCGAATTGAATACCTCCTCCTTTTTTGAAGTCGGTTAAAAAAGAGCTACGTTACCTTGAGAAACTAATCGCGCTCACCTATTGCAAATTCATCGGCGAAGGTAAGGAAGTGCAGTATGTTGTTTCGGATGTGGTAATCCTTGAGGTGGTTCATGAGGTGAGTGCCGTATCCTTTCACTTGTTCGTTGGACGTGACCGCACAGAACACTATCTCGCTGAAGCCCTGTCAACGATTTTGAAGACGTGAGTGGAAGAAGGGGCTAAGTACGATTTTTAAGATTTTTTATATTTTACATTGAATGAAGGTGTTATGTGCTTATAAGCCTTATTTATTACTGGTGGTAGGACCTCTTGTGTCCGCACGGGTAGGTATCACCGCCTTACCTATTTCTGCCGTGAAGCAGGGCAGCCGTTGTAACCTTAGAACTTATATCTCAAGGTGGGTGGCGCATTTACGTTGTAGATGTCTATGGGCTCCAGTAACCACTTAACACCAGGTGGGCTGTGAGCTCGTCCCCCGTGTGAGCCACCCGCGCGGACTCACAAGAGGTCCTACCACCAGTAATTACGCAAATTATAATTTTGCCGGTTTGATTTTTATTACACGATGTTATTCCTTCACCGTGAAAGTCAATCGTGAACATTTGTTGAGTACGTATTTCATTAGAAAAATTGGTACCCGCCTGCGGGATTCGAACACCGGTGCATCGCTACATACGAATGCACCGGACGTCTTATCCTTTAGGACACGACGACTTAAAACTTTAACTTTAAAATTCGCTAACACAACTATATTATATTCCTTTACATACTTGCGAATGGAATGTCCTGAAGCAGATGCCACCAATCGGCCTGCCTTCTTTGATCAGAGCCAATGTCTTGTGTTTCCTGTAAGTATATTCAAATTTAAGCTTTATGTCTGGCTTCATAAAAGTCATTATCCTTTGAATCAATACTCACGGATCGAACACTAATTGCGATATGTATTCTTTAGTCATTTCCGGTAGTTGGTGGGAGAAAACGTTGTGGAGACCTGGAAGCAACGCCGTACACTTAATTATGTGCATATTTACTGAGAATATTACAATCAGTAAAGTTGTGATATTATTAAAATAATTATAAATAGAAATGCTTTAACAAAAACCGACTTGAAATAGAAAAAAAAGATATTCCCAAACAAATTAATATACACTAAGAACAATCATCATCGAAATCGGTTGGTGTGATATTGAGTTATTCATTTATTTGTCGCGCACGGACTTAATGCAAATTTAAGACTTATATGGTTTTCTCATGGATACCATTAGCAGAACTGTACTAAATTGAAATGTGACCACACGGGAAGCGTCAGCTTTGTAATAAAAAAAGAATCATCAAAATCGATTCACTCAGTCAAAAGTTATGAGGCAACAAACATAAAAAAAAACATAGAGTCGAATTGAGAACCTCCTTCTTTTTTGAAGTCGGCTAAAAAAATCTATAACCAGGTATACAATCCGACCGAGACTATAATAATATAAATTAACGTTTATTAATTTTAATTATATTTAGATAATTTCTAGTTACTCACCGATCAACCATAGCATTGTCTGTTTGTTGACGGGCCCAGTCAGAGAGTTGCCGATCACGTGAAACTCTATTAATTTTCTTTGTTCTTCGATTTTGGCCGCCTCGTCGCGCGGTGCTTGCGTTTGGAATAATGCCTGAGGAATTAATCGATCAATTGGTTTGTTTTGTATAATGTTAAATGATATCCGTATCAATATTTTCATTAGGCCTTTTTCTAGTGCGGTATAATCAGAAGATCCAGTTACAAGGACGAGACAGCGATCGTGCTTACAACTAAGACCGGTAGGCAGAGGTTTGGCTCTGCCCCTGGCATTGCTGAAGTCCATGGGCGACGGTAACCACTCACCATCAGGTGGGCCGTATGCTCGTCTGCCTACAAGGGCTCACTTTGCTTTGTTTATGGGTCGTGAAGAAGTACCCTAGACCGAGAGCTTGTTAGCCTATCTAGGATAATAAAATGTAGCGACGTCAAGGTGTTTTTAAACTTCAACTGTAATGCCAGCACAAGCCGTGAACGAGTTAACGGTTTGAAAAATCACACAGGGTTGCCATTCCAATATTTAAATATTACTAAATATAAAGTTTACTGTTAGTATTCTACCCTGTATGGTAGAGTTTACGGCAATAATTTAGTTTTTTTAAGGGATTTTATGACCTGGTAACTAAGACCTTTACGTAGTCTTATTTTAATTTTAATGTAAACTTTTTGAAAAATGATATTATGAAATGAAATGAAGTTGATTAATATGAAACATGGCATGAAATGAAATGGAGAGTAGATGATATGGGATGAAATATAATCTCAATAAAATCGTGGTCATTTACTGAGACTTTTCAGAGGACTTTTTGGAGGATCCTGAGAAGTTACGTTCAGCGGCTTTGTCTCATTTTCCCACATTTGTGCACTTTCACAGATACCAAACAGTTAATAAACCACCGTTATTACACATTTAAACCCGAAGAAACACTAAATAGACAAAATAAAACAAATCACACAACTTCACTCCTCGCGTTCCCGCCAAAAAGTCGGCAATAATTTAGTCGTGTGTAATAAATAGATAGAAAGCAGTAGAAAGAGTTAGAGGAGGCCATTGCCGAAAGGCACTCCGAGACAAGAGACATTTTGTATTAGAAGTGTCGATTTTACTTTTGTATTTTGTTTTCCTAGATTATATAGTAATTTTTTTTAGTCTACTTAAAATTATTAAATTAAAATGTAAAATTTTCGGGAAATAAAGGCATTATTATTATTACTAGTGGTCCCCTGGTAGTCGAAATTCGACTATAATTAATTGAAATTAAAAGTTTGTACACTATCATGATTATATTGTCAAATACTATTACTTCTATAATCACAGGTTTCGTCAAGACCAGGGGTGGGCAAAAGCCGGCCCGCGGGCCGGATCCGGCCCTTTTGCTAATTTTATCCGGCCCGTTGAAAAATTCCGCACATAAATTTTTTTAAACTCTTTTATGAGATTTTGTTGACATCAGCATTAAAAAAGCATATGCGGTAAAAAAGCATATGCGGTATAGTCCTCCGGCCCGGGAGACATTTTGAAAATTTCATTTTGGCCCGCGCTTTAAAGTATTTGCCCACCCCTGGTCAAGACTATATTTTAGACAAATAGGTACTAATAAAGACAAACAATATTTAATCAATGCTCAATTTGACCAAATACATTTTTTCTCCTACCTACGCCGAAAGTATGTCCCGTTGTACAGGGAAGAAAGTGTAACTTTTTCTCTCTGGGTACAAGTGCGCTTGCGCGTTAGTGTCTACGTCTGCTTTCACGCACCTAAAATTCTCCGCCATTGTTGTGCTCGGGTAATTTGCAATATTGTGTTTAGTGTAAAAGTGAAATAAACAAAAGGCAATAAAATTTAATAGTGAAGTATTAAGCAAAGATGAGTTCATCAGACAGTTCTTATTCAATTAGTAGTAGTTTATTTAAAAATAAAAAAACTGTTAAATTTATTTTATTTTTTTATATTTTATTTTTATTATTTTTTATAGTTGGATGCGAAGGCGGAGGACCGCATTCTGTGGAAGGCATTGGGGAAGGCCTATGTGCAGCAAAGGCTGATGATGATGATGATGATATAAAAAAATATTAACATTCTGCACTCCTTCTCTATATTCTCTATAAGTGTGGTAAATTTCATAATTCTTCGTCCGCGCAAAAGTGGTACAAAGTTTTTGCTTCACGCATTAATATATAGATAATAAGCAAATAAAGCTGTTCGTTGGTCGGGAGCGAGCGCGCACGTACGTCCGGTCCGCACATGTAGTTGGGGTCGGAGATAGTCGCCACGATGTCGGCCACCGTGCGCTGGCTGACGTCATCGCTGCCCTCGGAGCACACGCGGCGCCGCTTGCCGCCCGTCCCGCTCACACTCACGCCCGCACGCTTCACGCCCTCCTGCTTTATCGAACCTGCAACATAGCGTTTGTTTAGCCCCTAGTAATCTGTTTACTGGTGGTAGGACCTCTTGTGAGTCCACGCGGGTGGTACTACCGCTCTGCTTATTTCTGCCGTGAAGCAGTAATGCGTTTCGGTTTGAAGGGTGGGGCAGCCGTTGTAACTATGCTTGAGACCTTAGAACTTATATCTCAAGGTGGGTGGCGCATTTACGCTGTAGATGTCTATGGGCTCCAGTAACCACTTAACACCGGGTGGGCTGTGAGCTCGTCCACGCATCTAAGCAATAAAAATAAATAAAACTTAATTACCGTAGGTTGGGGGTGTGGCGGGTAGCCATCACAGAACACAAGATATTTGACAGATGCTGAATCTCGTTTACGATATTTTCAAGATAAGCTCGCATATAGACAAGTTCCGAACAACAACTTTCGGACCGTCGGTCTACCGAGAAATGTCACCCGCTCGGTGGAAGATCTTCCTCCTGTCGTATTTTCCAAAGGGGAATAGGAACTAGATGTAGAATAGGGACAAATCTTGGTTGTCACAATGCCTTTGTGAGATTTAAATTTGTTGAATAGAAAATGAGTTTTATTTAGTGTTTAAAAAATATTAAATAGTTTAATTTAGTCATCAGACTTTTGTAACTGATTAAAGGTACTGAAGAATAATTACCTACCTAACAACTAAACAGTGCCACCCCTATTGAAAAACTCTATTGTCCCCATACGCGACCCGACCCCAAAAGCCAAGTTGAATCAGGTCAAGCTAGTTTTTTTAAGTTTTGTGTATATTTTTCAATGAACTATGTCTAATATGTTATCGTATGTGAAAATTTAAGCCTCTGGAACCATTTTAATCTCAATTTTATTGGTATTACCCTAAGAAAAACCGCTGGAAATTTCTGTTGGAATTGAAAAGCGTCCCGATTCCCCCAATCTACTGTACCTTACTCTGGGACCCAGTATTAATTCGCACACAGAATCAATATCTTGTACTCTGAATATATTCTGATCGTCAAAATAATGAGTGATTCTACGTCATCTGTAGTATCTTGAGGTTCAATTTTAAAGACATATTGATTGAAGACATTATGATTACTCGAAGTGTTAATTATTAAAGACGTTAAAAATTTGTATCAAAAAGGAAATTATTTACCAGATGACAGTGTAACCGTCGTGAACCCATCCTTACTGTCTCCGGATGCCGTAACTCGTTCAAATTCACCGACACGACGACTTGCTGAAAATTATAATAACATGTATATTTGGGCACCAGCGGCAAACTATTTTTATTTTTAAATTATATTTTGTAATCCTCTTTTTAGTATAATGTATATTAAATATGTTTTTAATAAATATAGTATAAATAATAATACATAATAGGTCTAGATAAAATACATCTTGACTTCATATGAAGCAAGGAGTGTGCATTTCGATCCCATATAATTTTAATTACCTATAGCGAAAGTTCGTGTTTTTATGTAAAAAAAATCCTCACTTAAAAGTTCATTAAAGTAATGGAAAAAAAAGGAGGAACTTTTCAATTTAATGCTAGACAGAGGGTACACTATAGTGAATGGACGTCATGTTAGATTCGCCATTAGCTCTTTCATTAGCCAAAGTTTATTCACTTATATGTGGCCGAGCTATTTCATTATTAAAAATTACAAAATGCACTAAGTTAAGTCGTCGCGGCGTCTATAGTGTCTTAAAAAAAAGGCTTAGTTAAGAAAAGATTCGTGTGTCATTCAAAAATGGTCCCAAAGCAACTGACTCACAAGTTTTATTATCCAGCATCGCTTGCAAATGATTAGGCGGTACTTGCTTGTAGTCCGGGTCCCAGATCGGAGAGTTTGGACTAAATATTTCTTCTTCCAATAGAGCCAGGAACCGAGGGAAGTGGGTCAGAACCAGTACCTGAAAATAACAATCAAATAGTCGTAAATTTTATAGGGTGTTGCAAGGTCAGCTGAGGTTACCTTAAGATGGGCGATATCCACATAAAGGAGGTTATGAGCTTCATTTAAACTTTTAAATATTACAAGCACTAATACGACAACATTCTATTAGTTCTTAGAAAATCGATCTAGTAAAGAAAACCGAATCTACCATTAACATGGGCAGTATTTTGACTAACTGTCCTATAATAAATAATGATAAAATAATTTATTGTCTTTCTTTCTTTAGTTATTACAGGTAAACAAATAAAAGACAAAAGGAGGGGGGCTCGGCTGATGCTATTCAAAGTGGATGCATTGAACTGCGCTGATTTTCAGTTACCCATTAGGTGTATTGCTAATTTTAAGGTTTTTTTTTGTTTGAGAGATTACTGGCGTCCCGGAGGCCTTTCCAGTTTTACCAGGGCAGGTGTGCGAGCAAGGACTCAGCCAGGAGGGGTGACATTTGCCAACAGTTACCCGAGCGCCTCCAAGGGAGCCTGAACAACTCAAGAGTAGCTGCTTCGCGAATGAATCTATTACCGGATCGGAATCGCAACCCGCTGAGAAGATCCGGTGAGAAACTCAATGGGCTGATGCTTAGGTTAGATTGCACGTTGAACTCTTTGCCGAGTTCGACGAGTACGGTTACCGGGGGACTCTACTCCTAGTATTAGAGCGGAAGGCGTCTAATGCAACGGCTATTGGATCTGATGAATCCGTAAGGACGTGTGGATTTTAAGGTTAACGCCCGTGACATACGTGGTTTAAAAAAAAACCCTAACACTATTTCTTTAAAACTGGCAACACTAAGATATATTTTTTTTATTATCCTTCCAAACGAGGAATGTATACAAGATTAAGGTACCTACCCTTTTCTCTGGTGGCATTCTGTCCCTCTCCAAGTGGCACTTGTCCATGAGCTGGCGGCACACGGACTTGAACACGGCGCGCAGCAGCGTCCGTCCGAACACCAGCGACGTGTCGTAGTGGGGCAGCGAGTCGCAGAACGCGGGCACGTGGCAGAACACGAGCCATCTGGAACCAACGAGCGGGAGCTTTGTCGCTGGTAGCTTTATAGGATATCCCAGCTGCTCGCGGACTCAACCCGAGAAAGTTTCCTATAACTGGCCTTGGCAAGAGCAATGATTCGTTGAATCTACCAGCGGATCGGAATCGCGAGCCACTGAGATGATCCGGCAAGAAACTCGGTGAGTTCTGTCTATGGTTCTACGGGACTAGTTCGCAGGAAGGATGATGACCGGTGACCGGTTCATGAAGAGCTTAAAAGCACTGAACTAAAACAACTATTTGTAGTTGTTATAAAAGAAAGCGGATTAGTTCTAAATGAATGACTTTACTGAAATCAAATATATCTAGTACCAACTCAAGTTCATAAAATGGTTTGTACCGAATTTCAAATTGAAACATTCAATCGAAATTAATGAAAATTGTATTAAAAGATTGCATTGAAATCATCCGTGTACGTTTCTTAATGAATAGTGATGCTAAAATAAAATCATAAGGAGAAGTAAAATATGAAAACTCTTTCTGGATTCGTCATTTAGTTTTGATGGAAATTAATGAACTTCAAATCGCAAGTGTTCACGATTGTGCGAAAACTGACTCCGTTAATGTGATTGACTGAATATACTAGGGAGAAGATCCGGTGAACTCAATGGTCTATGAACTCTATGGGTTAGGTTGGACGTCGAACTCTTGATCCTATTCGACGAGAAGAGACTGACGCTTGGAGAGCGTAAAAGCACTGATCGGGTGGTGGCAACGGACGAACGACACGTTACGTATAGTTATGCTCTACACAGTTAGATTGCTTAGATTACTTTCTTAAAGAATCAAAGCTACAAAAAATTTAGATAATCCTACACTGATGTTTGGTCAATTCTATAGGGAATGCAAGTTTTTTTTTTAAAGCTTAGATGGGTGGACGAGCTCACAGACTACCTGGTTGTTAAGTGGTTACTGGAGCCCATAGACATATACGACGTAAACGCGCCACCCACCTTGAGATATAAGTTCTAAAGTCTCAAATATAGTTACAACGGCTGCCCCATCCTTCAAACCGAAACGCATTACTGCTTCACGGCTGAAAAAGGCGGGTGGTGGTACGCGCGGACTCACAAGAGGTCCTACCACCAGTAAACCTACATGATCCATCTATTAGTACCATTATTCTCGTTTCCAGATAATATTATGATGAATTTGGGATAGTTAACATTCGCAATGTCCATGTGTTGTCCATAAACTCGGCAAGCCTAAGTGGCTATATTAGATGAGCTATCCTGGTTGAACGCATAAAAACTGATAGACCTAATTAAAAGATCATAGTTACCTCGTATAATTAATCTGGTAGGCTGATATATCTTCAGGGTTTGAAACTTGCTGAAATAAATATTCACTAATTTATTTTCGTATTATTATTAACAAAAGATACAGATACATAATAACTAAAATAGAAGTTAGGATTGGGAGAGGCAGTAGGTTGGAGGTAGCTTCAAGATAAAGCGTGGGACATCGCGAGCGTTTGACGGTGGGTTGTGTGAGAAGCTAATGCTGAGCTTGGAAGGGCCCCCAATTCACCCTGCGTACGAGCGTCGGGATTCACTCCGACTAAGACACCACAGGTTTTTTACACCGATTGGCAGAACAGCTTCCCGGAGCCGGAATTCATTAGTGACACCCAGGTTCATGCCTAATGATCGGCGGGTGACGGCGGTGACCGTTTCACTATACCTCCTCCATATCCTCGTCCACAGATCTCGTACCTCAGGGGTGAGGCATCACCACAGTTTACCCCCAACATGGAAGAGGAAAGGAGAAGAATAGAACTGGCTCTCCAACCCACACGGCGGAATACAACTAGGCTATTTGGCGGTGTACTTTAGTTGGAGAGTAGTCGCCAGCCAGTGGGATAGTCCTACCACAGATGTTTTCGGTATCCGTTTAGCACTACCCAGAGCTCACTTTTAAGATATCGTGAGTTAAGCCCACGAAAGCGGGAAACATCAATCTCCATACATTCCTCAGGACACAGCAGAAAGTCTCAATTTTCAATCTTAACACCTCATGACACGCCCGGGTAATTATCTAACTTAATTATATAAAAACATTGTTTCATAATGACTTATGGAACTCACCAGCTTTCTGACGCTGGGCGTTTCAAAATTCCAATGATTGAAACAGTGAAGGAACATCTTGGCCAAATCATACATTGTTTGCCATTCCCTTTGTGGTAATGAATTGAACTTGTAGAGAACGAAGTTTGTTATTGCTTTGGCTATGGAAGGCCTTTCGAATGGAGGTTGTCCCAGTGGTCCCTCGATCCGAGGCTGGGAACGCGTTAAGATGCATTTACGAAGTATCTGAAAAATATTTGAATCTATATATATATATATATAAAAATCAATTGCTGTTCGTTAGTCTCGCTAAAATTCAAGAACAGCTGGACCGATTTGGCTAATTTTGGTCTTGAATTATTTGTGGAAGTCCAGCAAAGGTTTAAAAGGTAGATAAATATGAAAATGCACGGAATTAAATAAAAATAATAATTTTGTTTTCCCTTTGATGTGTCCCCCGTCGGACGGATTCCTTTTGTTTGTTTCAAGTTTATTTTGATACAAAAGTTTAGGTCTTTTATTTATCGATTGAGACGCTACGAAGTCTGCCGGATCAGCTAGTCTTATAATAAAACATCACACAGCTTTTATTTAATTACTGCGCAATTTATATATAACGCGTAGCGGTTGAAATTGTTTCGCAGACCGCGGGTCCGAATGTTATTGTTCAGAACTTATTCAGGCAATCTTGAAATTGCCTTTCGAAATTCAGATACTTGTCCAATATCTTCTGTTCTGTATAGTGGCGGTCCACGGTCCAATGATTTTTTTATCATTCTTTATAGGTGCTCCTGTAAGTTGAGCGTTTAAGTAACCAATACGTCTTGAAGGTTCTTGGGCTTTTTGGACAAGATAAAATCAATTTCTTTTTTATATGTTCCATTTGAAGAAATCTGAGTCAGAGATTTTTCATATAGAAACCATTGAGAATGGTTAATTGATTATCTAAAGCAAAAGTGCCTGTGTGCCTCCATCTTTTACCATGTCCATATTTTCCCATTGCATTATCTTATTTATTAACGTTACACCTTCCTATTTCTGTAAGAAGTACTAAGTCTAAGATTGTTATTCTTTCTAATGTGACTATTATTGCTTCAATTGTGTGCAAGTTTCTTTTTAATTTGAAATCCTACACAATAGTCCTGGTCCCGCCTTTGTAATGTTTTTATTTATTTATTTTTGTCTGCCTATGCCATTAGCCTCGAGAGGTTATCTTGAGGACTTTAGTATAGGACCTAAATCTTCTATTCCTTCACCAGAAGATATGCTTCTCAATTCACTGATTCCTTTTCCAACCTACATTATGTCTGCCACGGCTATTTTCGAGTTCATGAAGTTTCTCAATAGTTTATAATAATTATATCCGAAATAAATTTGTTAATCTTAGAAGGTCATGGTGTTTTTCCTCTGTGCGGACCACTCTGCTTGGGGTAGCGAATTTAAAATAACAAACCTTAAATAAATAGTAGTAAACTTGTTTAGTGTTGTGGTCATCTTCTCTTTGCATCGACATAAATATGTTCTCTACGTCTACAACAGCACCGAGCAGCCTATTCACTTCTGCTACAGGCAAACCTTGTAGCTGACTTACATGTTTCTCTGGAAGCAGATACACAAAATATATCTTTGAAAATCCTATCCTACCTAACCTCCTAACCTACCATATTCCATTCATTAATAATGATAACACATTCTGTAAATGAATGAAACATGAATTTTCTTGAGTTAGAAATTTTTATGCTTACTTTAGTAAATAGTATTTCGTAGTTGTTTTCGATATGTTAGAGTAGTTCTTTACAACTCATAAGACATATTGTAAATCAGAACAGCACTTATTAAATAAATTGATAATAATTAAACGACATGCTATTGAATAAAACTCTTAAATCATTTTACTACAAATTGTTTTTAAGACAATTTTCTGCCTAACACTTTAAAAATTAAAGGCATTTTAAACTAGATTCCTCATTCATACCTAATACATGGTTGCAATTTCTACACACGTCATTGAAGCTGGCAAGGGGCTGGTTATCAGCCCGAGGAGTCTTGCCCGCGTGCTGTGTTACTGGAGTCTTCCATCCATTGCAGTTACAATCTGGTGTCTACCACAAATATAAAAACTGATAGCTAATAGTCAAATTTGAATAAGTCCATAAATGTATAATGTTCAATTGGTTTATGGTACTATTATATTATTATTACATTTAAATAGAAAATATTTGAATTATAAGATATTTTTAAATGTTTCTTTTCATGTTATTATTTCACAAAGGCAGAATAATTAGGATTTGTGAAAGGACATGAAATCTAGAAAGTAGATACTTATATCGTTATACAGTGCACGTAATATTATGTTTTTCAATATCATAATTGCTATTTGCTCTTAAGTTATGGGTATAATGTTAAGTTGGGATTGAGAGGAGTTAATCAGTTTTATAAAACAATGTTTTCATGGTGTTTAATTCCTTCTCGCTTAAAGATCATAATAGAACATGTAATGACATTCAGTGCATTAGTAACATTTTCATTTACAATACCTGACAGGCTGAATATATAGCTAGTTTGAGTAGTTTTTTATTATGGGGCCAGTTGAAAACTTGTTGTTTTCTTTGTTGTATCCTTTGTAGGTTAGACTGCCGGGAAGCCTGTCCTTCACTGCCTGCAGGAGTCCCGGCATTGCTTGATGATGCATCGTCTGCACTTAAGCTTGATGTAGCTAGAGAAAAGTTTGTAAATGAACGCTGAGTTATTGCGGTAGTTTAGCATCAAATTATAATAAATTTATTTAGAATTAAAGGAGAAGTTTGTTTTTCTTGGTGTTGACGTCTCCGGTGGCTATAAAAAGCACACTGTGCAAGTTACTGTTCACCTTCAAATATCAGATCAGTCACACTACATTCCAAAATGACTATTTCACCTAGTAAAGCCTTCATAATTGCTTTGACAGATACAAACAAGAATGCAGTGGTAATTTTTACTGATAGCACTTTTTATTCTATTACTTGAACAAATATTCGCCAGCACCGTAATGATTAATAAACCTCTAATGTTGTTGTTGTTGTAAGCCTCTAATGATTATTAAACCTCTGATGTTCATTTTCAAACTTATTGCTTACACAGTTTCATATCCATGTTTGGGAATAGCAGCCTTTGGTCATTTTGTTTCTATATAATATTTTTATATATAATGACAAGAATGATTATGAGGAATGGATTTATCTGTCCCGCCATGTACATGGTGAATATTTGCTAATTCTTCTATGTAGTAATTGCAAGTTGGGCTATCACTTAAAATATGCTTTTCAATACATGGCCTATTAGTCGCCATACTTATATAAAGCTACACCACACCTGGTTTATAGCGGTGAATATTGTAATGAGGGTAGTCTGAGATAAGAAAGTTTATGAGAATACAGATAGACCGTGGTTATGTAGTAGTAGCTCGAGAAAGTACGGTTTCCAGCCTTTAAAAATAGCTGATCAGACTATCACTATATAAGATTCTTTTATATGTGTATGTAATATAGAAATTCAAGTACTAATGGCTTACAACTATCTATAGAATAGCGGGAGAAATTACCACATACAAAACACAGTTGAATACACACATACATTTAAATTTACAGTTACAATTAACTTGGTTCACGTGGTGTTTTCATTTTCAACTACATATATTAAAAAAGCCGATAAGATGTTAAGGTCATTATTCTGGTGATTTCTATACAAAATTATTAATTATACTTAGTTGAAGAAGCGTGATTTTGTTTATTTACCTTCATGTGTATGATTTTGTGAGGAGTCTGGCTCTGTGCTTGTCATTGCTATGTCAGCTATTTCGTCAGTCGCTTGAGACATAATATACAATCACAAACAAATTTTTGTCGCAGTAATTCTTTCCGTAAATAAGAAGTCAACGCTCTCATTTAAGTATTCACTGCATTTTGGAAATAGTTACACTGATAACATGAATTAAGGCGCAAACAACAGCAGTCAAACTTTTTATAGAATTAGACAGTTGACGTTAACACAGATTTCGGATTCAAATGACAAGTATTGTCTCCTTCATAGATAATACACTTGTCTCCTTTTTGCTATAATCTATGGAGGGTAGAACGCGAGGAGTGAAGTTGTGTGATTTGTTTTATTTTGTCTATTTAGTGTTTCTTCGGGTTTAAATGTGTAATAATGGTGGTTTATTAACCGTTTAATATCTGTGAAAGTGCACAAATGTGGGAAAATGAAACAAAGCCGCTGGACGTAACTTCTCGGGATCCTCCAAAAAGTCCACTGAAAAAATCTTAGTAAATGACCACCATTTTACTGAGATTAGATTTCATCTCATCTCATTTCATTTAATTTCATCCCAGTTGATTAATGTATCAAATTAATCATCTTCATTTCATTTCACTCCAGAATATCATTTTTCATAAAATTAAGAATATAAAGTAAAATAAGACATGACTTAAAGGTCTCAGTTACCAGGTCATAAAATCTCTTAAAAAAAAAAGGAGAACCGTCTCTGGTAGTTTTCCAATTACAGCACAAGAGCGCATTATGCGGCACAATGCTTAACTAAGCTTCAGCATAATTCGGCATTGTGCGTCACTGAGTCGCATTATGCTAATGACAGCATAATGCAACTCGAATATGCGAATATTATATATAAAACTTGATTATATTCAATTACTTATGATCAATTTATATTTAGTTGGAAAATGATCTGCGACAAAATTTTCCTGTAAGCTATGAGACAATTAGAAAAAACATCTATTTCATCACTTAAAATTAGTTCAGCGCAATCGGACAACCCCGAATGAACATATGTTGTTCAAAGCAGGCATGTAATTACCAATTATTCTAACAAATTTTGTTACTAAGGAATAAGTGATTAATGGTGGTATGGCTCATCATACGAGACTACTTGTCGAACCGTTCGTTCCGATATCGGGTCGAGAGAATGCACTCTCGCCCCCGTCACGTTACAGCCTACAGCCGGAGTCCCGCAAGGCTCCGCCCTCTCCCCGTTACTGTTTAATTTGTATATCAATGATATACTCCGGTCTCCGAAGACCCATCTGGCGCTCTTCGCCGATGACACGACTATCTACTACTCGTGTGGGAAGAAGTCGTTAGTGCATCGACGACTCCAGACCGCAGCCACCACCATGGGACAGTGGTTCCGGAAGTGGCGCATCTACATCAACCCCATGAAAAGCACAGCGGTGCTCTTCAAAAGGGGTCGCTCTCCGAATAACACCTTGAGCATTCCACTCCCGACTAGGCGCGTTAACACCTCCGCCTCCGCCATTCGCCCAATTATCATGTACGGCCAACCCATACCGTGGGCCCCGAAAGCCAAATACTTAGGTGTCACCCTCGACAGAGGGATGACATTCCGCCCCCACATAAAGACGGTACGCGACCGTGCCGACTTCATACTTAGACGCCTCTACCCGACAATATGCAGGCGAAGTAAATTGTCCCTTAGAAATAAGGTGACACTCTACAAAACTTGCATACGCCCCGTCATTACCTATGCAAGTGTAGTGTTCGCTCACGCGGCCCGCACCAACTTAAAATCATTCTAGGTTATTCAATCCCGTTTTTGCAGGATAGCCGTCGGAGCTCCGTGGTTCGTCAGGAACGTCGACCTCCACGACGATCTGGACTTAGAGCCCATCAGTTATCTGCAGTCGGCGTCGATGCGCCACTTCGATAAAGCGGCACCACACGAGAACCCTCTCATCGTGGCCGCCGGTAACTACATTCCCGATCCTGCGGAAAGAGTGGAAAGCAGGCGACGTCACCCCAAACACGTCATTTTGGATCCTCCCGATCCACTAACGGTGCTTTTAGGTACCTCAAGCACCGGTCATCGTTCATCGTTCTTTCTCGTAAATTAACCCTCAGACACAGCCCACCGAGTTTCTCGCTGGATCTTTTCAGTGGGTCGCGTTTCCGATCCGGTGGTAGATTCTGCGAAGCACGGCTCTTGCTAGGGTTCGTTTTAGCAACGTCGTCAGGTTTGCGCCCCGTGAGCTCAACTACTAGTTAAGGTTACGCTGATATAGCCGCTCAAGGCTCTCAACTTAGGTAGACAGGTAGGTTTATGTCGCAAAACATTAATTCGTTCAAGTTTAAATGGCGGGATTTCTCCTAAATTATTTTGTGTCAGACGGCTCGTTTGCCTTGTTTTGAATGTATTTGAAGTCAGTGCGAAGGTGGAGGTCAGTTTGATGCAGTGAAAAAAATCTCTTCGACTCCCTGTAGCGTAATGAAATTTATAAATCTCGTTTGAAGTTAAAGCTCTTTTAGAAACCATAATCATTATCACAAAACTTTCACATAATCATTGTCACAAAACTTTCACACTACATTTCACATTGCATATTTTACATTTGTTCGTGGTCGGATATCATATGAGTCTGTACGGGTACGAACTACAATCTTGTTATTTCTAAAGTGAAACAGTAATACGTTTCATTTGAAATGTAGGGCAGCCGTTCTAAAAATTGAAAATTAGAACTAATGTCCCAAGGCTGATAGCAGCATTTGCATTGTTGATCTCTATAGGCTCCGGTAACCACATAAACCAGGTAAACCGTGAGCTCGCCCAACAATATAAGCGATTGAAAAAAAATATAACATTTAATTTTTTGTTTAATTAATTTTTTTCTTGCGTAGGGGAAAAAATGAACTGTCGTTTTTATTAATATTGATAACACTAAAATTCATCAATAGTTAGGCACTGAACGAAAAAGAAAACAGATTTTAAAAAACAGCAGAGAATGGTCCCAAATTGTTTTTTTTTTATTGCTTACATGAGTGGACAAGCTCACAGCCCATCTGGTGCTAAGTGGTTACTGGAGCCCATAGACATTTACAACGCAAATACGCCACCCACCTTGAGATATAAGTTCTAAGGTCTCAGTATAGAGTGGTGGTACCTACCCGTGCGGACTCACATGAGGTCCTAAAACCACCAAATTATTTGTTTACCAATATTAATAATTAAATATTTACCAAATACCGAAAAGAATTATCACTCTAACTGAAGCGTCAGCAGCGAGAAACAGAGGAATGTTTTTGTAAACAATCATCAAAGTGCCATAATGAAAATATCCATTAGTGATATTGTGGGAGAGGGTGCGTTTCACGGGACCGATCGCAGTTTGTGAACCCGCGTCACGTGTCAAACTTTCGCTATCTGGTCAGTTCACCCCTCATCAATCCTTCTAATCTATCTATCGGCTATGTCGCACCTACCCCGAAAATATCATAAAATATGGTCTCTTATTAGCCAACCAAGGCGAAGTTAAGGGATATTGTTTTAAAAGTTTATGAAATTACGAAAAAATAAAACTTTGATTCCCCTGGATCACCGTGTACTTAATCCAAAAAGAAAACGGCATCGAGTTTTTTGTTTTAAGAATATTATAAAACTACAATCATAGATGTTCAAATCGTTATTGGAGCGTAATTGGAGATGAAGCATGCCTAGATTTAACATTCCGGAAAGAAAGCAACGGTCTTCCTTTTGTGCGTGCGTACTGTTACAAGAGGTCTCTACGAACTTCATAATTCTAAGCCTTGATCCTATTCTGCCTGTTCAACAATCCCTTCTGATATTTAATAACGCGTATCAGAATGCTAATCTCTCTAATGCTGGTTTCATATCCCAAATCTGATGGTTATGTCCAATTCAAAATATAATCCTTTTGTTTTACTATATTGTATTTAGTGTGGTAAAATAGGTCTTAATTAAAAGTCTCCACCTCAGAACCTCATAACAGAAAGATAAGTTACGGTTCCAATTGAAGAATAAAATAGTTTTCTTTGACAAATACTGTTTTCTTTGCTTATGTGTTTGGTCAAGGAAAAACTACTAAGACATCTTGTTGTATCAAGATCAATGAAAAGACTACAGCAGGCACCGGAAACAAGTCAAAGTCATTTTTAGCTTCTACAACGGTTGAGATCGTAACAAATCATAAATACAGCCAAAACCACGTCTATATTTTTCGCCATTTAAAAAAAAACAAGATTTGACATTTACGGAGCTAGAACTAGAAGGTGACAGCTTCTTACAATTTTGTTGCACAGATGAGTGTCAGGACTTAGTAGTATTGTGGTCTGACTGTCAATTAGCTCCCGAAAACCGTGCCTCCAGACTAATCATACGCCTCCGGGCCACCAGTAATCTCTTAAACATAAAAAAAATCATACTTAGATTTTGAATATAAACGGATGAAAAAGCTTTTTAATTGAAATGATGAATTCGTTTAAAGCAGAAAATATCTTACTTTACATATAAATTGTTTATTATTTATGAGTTACGCAAAACTTTCCGTATAGGTACTCTCTCCGATGTATGAGATGTATCCCTACATTTCGTTTGTCACGGAACAGTTTCTCGTATTATTCATTAAAAAAAAAGGTTAATTTTGCAACAATTTTTTTTTGGGAAATAATAAATGCGGTTTTTTGAATATGTTGATTTTTTTTTATTGCTTAGATGGGTGGACGAGCTCACAGCTCACCTGGTGTTAAGTGGTTACTGGAGCCCATAGACATCTACAACGTAAATGCGCCATCCACCTTGAGATATAAGTTCTAAGGTCTCAGTATAGTTACAACAGCTACCCCACCCTTCAAACCGAAACGCATTACTGCTTCACGGCAGAAAATAGGCGGGGTGGTGGTACCTACCCGTGCGGACTCACAAGAGGTCCTACCACCAGTGAAAGATCCTTAGGCCTTATCCTTTAGGCCGAGATGACTTCATTGTACAGGAGAATTTGATTTGGGAGGATTTTTGATTTGGGGCTATTTGAATTGGGAGTATGTGGGATCTGGAAGTTGAACCTCACCAAAAACTCCTGCGCTCACAGCCGACGCCCGACTCCGAATCCGGCTGGAACCCAGTCGGGGCCACTCAGACGACGGGACAGGGTTGACGCAGAGCATATTGCATCCGTTCCCGTCTGACGGCCGCCTGCGAAACGACCATCGGTTCCCTTGGTTACCGGTTGGGAGCCCGTCTTAATGGTGCCACGCTCCATCTTCCCCCGGAGCGGTTGGGGGAACGCGGCCTACCATCTGCGTAGTAAGAAGAGCTTTGCTTCACTCGCCCCGCCGCGCCGCCTCCTTCCGCGAGATGGTGTCCTCGTAAAAGTCGAGCATAGGTTTCCAGTTCTCCACGACGTCAGGCAGCGACAAGTCCGGTATTATCTTTGCGACAGCGAGCGTATGCTCCGCCGTGTCCAGGTCGTGTCCGCAATGGTGGCACCTCGTTGTCGGCTCAGCTCCTATTCGGCGCAGGCAGTTCCCGAAGCATCCGTGCCCGGTCAGCACCTGCACCAGATGAAAGGTGAATCGTCCTCCGCCACAATTCACCCAGCCATCAAAGACCGGGTAAACCGCATCAACGGTCCGTAGACTCCGCGTGGGGTTGGCCAACCGCCTCGACCACGACTTGAATACGGACCGTCGAAATTGGGCCTTCCGCTCCCGCAGCTCACTTTTGGGGTGAGGCCACGACGACTTAGATTTTTCTCCAAGCACTAGAGAAAGACCGCTACAGCGTTGAAAAGGGTTAGAAGGATTAGAGATGTCGTAGTATCTAGCAATGATAGCTAGCAATATTTTTTTCATTTGACCTTGATCACTTTATTAAAAGCTTAAGGTCATTTTTCCAAAGTTACTTGGTTGGTATTCGGGGTTAGCGTGTATTTGTTTTGATCTCGTTTGTGTGTGTTTGTGTAGGTACCCATGCCTCTAGAGAAAATGCTAATTTGGGACCTTTGAATATGTATTCTGACTTTATAGGTAAAAAGTCTTGCAAATTTTACTCATGTTACATCAAGATGCATGCTTTCGGTTATGTATGACGTAATGATTGCTACATATTTTCCAAGATCAATATGTATGATGATAAATCGCATTATCGCAAACGTAGGTCTATAGATTTACCGGTCACGTTTTTAATAGAGTTACACGAGCTTCTTTAGAATGCTGCTCACATTGAGAAGTGACATCGGAATTGCAATTCGATAGAGTAGAATAGATGGATAGACCATTGTTATCTTCAAAAACTTAATAATTCGGCGGACAATTTGAATTAAAAATTTTACGGGTAATTTGATCTCATAGTCCATTTTCTGTTAAAGGGAACCAGAATCCATGTACAATCAATCAAACATGAGGTTTCAATTGAATTGAAACTGGAACTCAATATTACTTCGTGGCAGCACTAATTAGAATCGGAGTACCTGCCTGGAACTTACAAAAACGCCATAAATCGTCGAACTTGTTGATAAAATAAATATGAATAAGCGAAATTATAAACGGTACTGATGGCAAGGCTTTATTCCTAATACGTGAATTAATCTAACTAGAGCATTATATAAAGTTTATTACTGTCAAAAGATATATTAAGTGTATAATCTATGGTCAAAAGCACCAAATGGATAGCCCTGAGAGGCTTATAGGATTTTATTTTTATTTTTTTTGTTGCTTAGATAGCTGGACGAGCTCACAGCCCACCTGATGTTAAGTGGTTACTGGAGCCCATAGACATCTACAACGTAAATGCGCCACACATCTTGAGATATAGTTCTAAGGTCTCAGTATAGTCACAACGGCTGCCCCACCCTTCAAACCGAAACGCATTACTGCTTCACGGCAGAAATAGGCGGGGCGGTGGTACTTACCCGTGCGGACTCACAAGAGATCCTACCATCAGTAAAGAAACTGTCCAGTTGAAACTGGAACTCAATATTACTTCGTGGCAGCACTAATTAGGATCGGAGTACCTGCCTGGGGCTTACAAAAACGCCCTAAATCGTCGTCTTGTTGATAAAATAAATTTTAATAAGCGATGTTTCTTTCATCGTGAACCCGATTCTCGTCGAACCCGTCGCTTACGACGAAGGGCTCGGCGAGTAAATTAGCCCACCGATCTTCTCAGTGGGTCACGTTTCCGATCCGGTGGTAGATTCTGCGAAGCACTGCTCTTGCTAGGGTTAGTGTTAGCAACGTCGTCAGGTTTGAGCTCCGTGAGCTCACCTTCTAGTTAAGGCTACGCTGAAATAGTCTCTCAAGACCATCAGCTTAGGTAAGAAAAAAAGGATAGTCCTGAGAGTCGTGTAGGATTCCGAAGCGAAATGGCGAACACTTGAAGCCAGCCATTCCTCTATCAGGTACATAGTCATTACAATCGCAGACTGGCTTAATACATTCTTTTACATAACTCACCATTTATAACATGTACAAACTACGCTGAGTATTGTGATTGTCCAGATTGTCCGAAATACTATACAGTGGCGAATCTGTATTAAATTTTGTCGAATGAAGTGTACGAGATGTGACGGAGTCGCCGTGCGTCAGTTCGCGTTGATAAAGATCCCCGTTACTACATGTCTCCGTCGTGCGGACAACTTTATCTACGTAAAAAATACGTAACGGCTTTTTCTATGTAAAACTATAAGATGCTTATAATCTCTTTTTCTCAAAAAAAAAAACATACTCAAAACGTAAAAATTTTTTTAAAAACATTCTAGATTTGTTTTAAACTTTTAAATATTCGTTGAAACAGTTGTTTATCTGGACGCGGAATAATTATTATTTTTATCAAAAATGGATACTGGTTCGTTCCTTCGTGGAAATGAGACTTATGATGAGTTTTTCGAACGGTGCAACAATCTTTCACGTTTCGATTGCACTGAAGAAGAAATGCTATGGTGGCTAATGGGCTCCAGGAGGCTGCCTCTCAGGGAAATAATCCCTATTAGCATTGTATTAGTGGTGATTTTCCTTACTGGCGTGATCGGAAACGTGTGTGTCTGTGTGGTCATAGTTAAACATCCAGGGCTGCATACGGCAACTAATTACTACTTATTCAGTTTGGCGATTAGTGACCTGCTGTTGTTAATGTTCGGTGAGTATCTTTATATTAATACGTGAAGCAAAAACTTTGTACCCGTTTTTACGAAAATTGCGGGGACGGACGAATATGAAATTTAGTAGAGGAGTGCAGTTTTTTTTTTAAATTATGCGTAAAAATACATTAAATAAAAATTAAAAAAAAACATTACACAACTACCATGTATTTGACACACACACGCATGCATACTATTTGTTTATTGTCAAACGTTTCTTATTGTTTAAAGTCTGTGGTCAAATTAAGAATAGATTAAATATTGTTTGTCTTTATTAATATTTGTCTAAAGTGTAGTCTTGGCGAAATCTGTGATAATAGAAGTATAATAAACTTTTGCAATATAATCATAATAGTGTACAAACTTATAATTTCAATTAATTATAGTCTAATTTCGACTACCGGTGGACTACTAGTAGTTTTTAATAATGCGATGAACGCCTCTCTCTGCCATCTGCCAAGAACGTCTTGTGAGCTTCTTGGGACACATCATGCGGTCTCCCAGACATTAATTAGAGAACCTCATAATTTTGGGTCGCATAGAAGGCAAGCGCGCCGTGGACAGAACACCAGTCAGATGGTCAGATCTAGTTAAGAAAGCGGTTGGTGGTAGTCTAGACCATACGGTCCATGCTACCCATGAGCGAAACCTATGGAGGAAAGTCACATGTGGTCGCTCGTCCTAATCAGTGAGGGATCAATGAACAAGATAGAAACATGAATACTATGATTTTTCTGGAACTTGTACGAGGGCGGCACTGAAAATTTCGGGAATTAACGAAGTGACACAACATTACTATTTAAAAATGTATTTATTGCTTTTCGAAGTATTCTCCGCGAAATTTGACACATTTTTCCATACGATGGAACCAATCATTGAAGCAACCATTCCATTCGGAAGTTGGGGTCTCCAAAATGGCCGTTTTGTAGGCGTCCACAGCTTCTTCAGGNAAAAAAAAAAAAAAAAAAAAAAAAAAAAAAAAAAAAAAAAAAAAAAAAAAAAAAAAAAATTGGCAATACCACTAGACTTCTGATCGCACCGCTGTTACATTTAGACTAAATAGTACGAATCCAGTTGAAATGTACCCTTGTATTTATTATATTAATATACATACGTTTATTTTCTTTCAGGTTTTTACAACAAACTTTTATCAAAATTGGTTCATAGCTTGTGTGATTCCCCAAACTGAACGAACATGTATTTTTGTTTATACCGCAGTTTTGTTCATATCATTAAAACGATTTAAAGTTCCAGATTTTTATCCTAAACCATGTCGTGTGCGGTTATGTGGTCCTTCTAGGAAGTAACAAGTTCTCTTACGAAATAGCGACATGAACAGAGCAAACGGGATTAGGAATATTTAATCAAAATTCCAATTATTATGTTTTTTGCAAGTAAATTATACATATTGTTTATTATTTTTAGTAACAAATTCTAAGAGTAATAAAGTTGTTGAAATAACTAAGAACGATTTATTAAACTATTGTAGTGTTGTTTTATATGAAACTTAGAATAAATAAATAATATTAATCATAAATGAGTAAAGAAAAAAGCAGTTTAATTACATTACAATACATTTTAAACTCAATGATTGCTCTACGCGGGGATTATTGATAGAATCAATGCCTCATCATTGACTTTTTTTGTTGCTAGATGAGCGGACGAGCTCACAGCCCACCTGGTGGTAAGTGGTTACTGGAGCCCATGGATTATTTTTATTACACGATGTTATTCCTTCACCGTGGAAGTCAATGGTGAACATTTGTTGAGTACGTATTTCATTAGAAAAATTGGTACCCGCCTGGGATTCGAACACTGTTGCATCGCTCAACACGAATGCACCGGACGTCTTATCCCTTAGGCCACGACGACTTCAAAGCTGACTCTAGCAATAATTGACATTTTGTAAGAGTGATAGAGTTCCACTCTTCTAGGAAAACGTAGTAAGGCTCTCTTGAAGATCATTGTCGTGCTGGAATGTCCATATAAACGGAAGCACAACTTCAGCTTATAGTAACATTGTTTCTACCAATATATTTTTTTATTTGGAATTGATCCATGTTTCTTTCTATCAGCTTAACAGGTCCAACGCCGTGTCTAAAAAAACACCCCCAAATTTTCATGCTTTAATGTCACTTGTGTACACGGCGTAGTAGGGTCGAACACGTGACTCAGAGGACGTCGTACATATTATTATCGTTTTTCATCATAACATATCCTGTTTATTTTTCTCTCGTTAGAAAAAATAACATTTTTCCCTCGTAGATTCACCGTTCAGATTTTCCAGCAGTAAATGTCGCCAACACGAATAGTGACGTCGACCTACAGAGACGCAACGCTTTCTCTAGATTAAATTTAATAAAAAAATCAAGTATTCAGTGTCCTTAATGATGTGACCGGCCAGCAAGTAGTAATGTTTACTGGTGGTAGGACCTCTTGTGAGTCCGCGCGGGTGGGTACCACCACCCTGCCTATTTCTGCCGTGAAGCAGTAATGCGTTTCGGTTTGAAGGGTGTGGCAGTCTTTGTAACTATACTTGAGACCTTAGAACTTATATCTCAAGGTGGGTGACGCATTTACGTTGTAGATGTCTATGGGCTCCATTAACTACTTAACACCAGGTGGGCTGTGAGCTCGTCCACCCATCTAAGCAATAAAAAAATAAATAATAATAATAATAATACTAGGATTGGGTCTAATGTCTGTAATAGAGTTTACCTATTTGTTTTTTAGCTAATCAACCAATCTTCAAAGTATCCAAAGTATCTTCCCTTAAATTATTATTATTTGATTGCCACTGGTGTATTCAAATATATAGTATAAAGAAAAATCTGGCATTTGGGGAGGATTGGTTAAAACTCTACCTTTTTGCATTGACTTCAACACAAATACACTCACTTCTGTTACAGCTTTATAATTTATTTATTAATGTGTCATAAATCGTAGATAAATAAATTAAAAATTAAACTATTCCAGCTATTTTCAGTAAAGTGGCACGGAGGCAGCCCTGTCGGTTCTGTCTGCGCGTTCAGTTACGAGAGTATGTTTAATCCAAGTTGAGCGGAACCGGCGTTCCTGCGGCGTTGATGTATCTGAAGGGACCTTATAACGCCTAACTATCCCAGACCTTTCCTTACTGCCAAACCAAACGGCGAACAGGGCTCTTATATAATTGGTATCACCCCTAAGCAGACCAGATAATAGAGACCCATAGATCCATTTGGTGTTAAAGAGTTTTGTGGACCAAGTTTTTTTGGTCGTTTTGTAGGTAATGTTAAGATATTTCTGCCATTCGTAGAAGCTCAGGAACGGAAGATAAGTTGCGTGAGATGTGGATCGTATGGAAAGATGCATGGCTGTGTATGTGAATGTGTGTAGTATAAAGACGTCGCAGTGAGTATAATCATTAATTTCGAAGAAGTTGGGAGTAGATACATAATTCTTGATTGGATATATTTTGATTTAACGATCCGCAACGAATAGATAGGTGAATGGGGTGTCGGAGCCCACTGCCATCCCTACGTAACACAATATTGTGTCTCAACTGCATTAGGATAGCCCACTCTTCAAACAAAAACGACTGGTTTACCAAACAATTCGCGTCCAAACCTTTTTTACCATCTTCTGGGCAGTTACGGACTCTATTCCATGAAATCATTCGCTTTTTTTGGGTATATTCCAAGAGAATCGATTTCATTTATATGCCCAGGTCGAAGGTTCCATGGATAATAATATTGAGCGCGAATACGAAACGTAATGGCTTCATTAAAATATAATATGTACTAAAATTGATCACGTAACTCTTACACACCAGTGTGTGTTGTATCCCAGGGTCAGACGCATCTAGTACATGCTTTAAGTAATCGTCTACTTACAATAGCAGTTATGTTGTCGTGTCGTAGTGCACAAATTGAGTTTGTGTACCGTAAATTGGCAGAAGATGACATTGGTTTAATATACATTTATAAGTATTATTCAAGTAATTAACAATTTACTTATCTATACCTATACCATAGCATGTATGCATATATCGCATCCGGACACGAGAAACGAAGCAAAAGCGCACCACCTAGTGGATGCAAGCCGCAACATCGGCTCAGTTCGGGTGGTGTGCTTCGGCAGTTGAGGAAACACATTCGTTGCCGGACTTGGGAAGAGTGAAGACGTCTCGGAACTCTGATCGCGTCGTGCTGCGCGATCTCTTTGCACGATTACACTCCATACGCCCACTGTGTCAAGAAATAATTAAGATATTGGCCCATTCTGCGACATGTATACATATGCGTGGTACTAGCGTTTGGACAAACGTTGTCTCCTGCGCGTTGTCTTAAGTCCAAAAATAATAATTTTTCTATATAAATATTTAATACACATTTTGTAGTAGACTGAATTTTGAATTCAAACCACTGTTTTTACTTTTTACGGTAGGCAGCGGCCTGGCTCTGCTCCTGGCATTGCTGAAGTCCATGGGCGACGGTAACCACTCACCATCAGGCACCATCAGACTCGTCTGCCTACACGGGCAATTAAAAAAAACTCTTGAAACTACTTGAACAAACAAACAAAATCGCAATCGGTTCAGTCACTTAGAAGAAGTACAATATAAAGAAATGTGTGTTTACATTACTAGTTTATAGTATTTTATTTTAACTATGTAAGCAGAATATTTTAAATGATATTATCACTATTCGCAACATGTATTTTTACGTACCTGACAATAGATGGCAGCACACGTATTATTTATGAACATGATCCGTGTGCAATATTTGTCGAATCTATAAAAATAAATATGATTAATAGAATATTCATGCTTTCCCCTTTACATATTGTGTATTTGATGAGAATACATTATCTCCAGTCGTGCGACGGATTTGACGCGCATAATTTATTAAATTAAAAAAGTAACAAGCGCATTGAAAATAATAAGAATTTAGGTTATTCTTATAAAGAGTAAATTCATAAATGCCTTTTCTTATAATTAAATTTAGAAGATTCCATTCAGTTGAGCACACCGTCGTTCACAGTGAGCAAGTTCGCAGCGACGAGTTATATTTAATTTAATTAATAACTTATTCTTATAACCCTCTTTAAATTTTAATAACAAAATTACGTTGGTCCCTGAGGTTTTAGCCTCCGAAATTTGAAAGTTCAGTTTTTCAAGTTTAGCAAAACGCTTTTAATCAACTTTATAAATATCCAATAACAAAAAGCTGTACTAACTTGCATTGGGTGCTTTTCTAATAATTTTACGGGTCTTTTCTCTTTAACTTCAACTCATAAAAACTTGCACATGTAGATGTGATCGAGTAATCGCTGAACAAGTTCGTTCTTACCGTGCTGAGGACGCCGACACAAATAAAACAGTCTGGTAGCAGATAAAAATCACAACTAGTAAATTAATAAATGTACATAATCACTGATGGTAGAGCGTATGGCAAGCTCCCACGGGTGGGTACCGCCCTCCTGACTATCTCTGCTACGAAGCCGCTTAGCGTCTCAGTGCGAGGGTCGTGCAGCCGTTATACAATCCAATCAACATGACGAGCTCGCGTCTGACTGTGGCTAGAGGCTTGCACATCGTGATGTCTGTGGGTAGTGGGCTGCCAGTGAGCTACCACGGCGAAGTTGCAATCGCTCGAATATCAAGTAGTCACACTTAGACCTTGGATATGTTGACAGTTTTTTCCGCCCCGTATCGGAACTAAACCAATGTCACAGCGGCCGCGACAAGAGCCTCGCTTTTTATTCGCTCTCGATTTGTCCTCAAGATGACCAAATCGAGTTTTTACCTTACTTGATCAAACGGTGCTCGTCATGGTTTTTGCTTCATTTAAACAGTTTATTTTGAATGTGGGTCGTTGAGTTTTAGGATTCCGTAACCAATTCGGCAAAGAGGAAAATCTTTTTTCTTATGTCATGTCTGTCTGTCACTGGCATACATACAATATACAAACGCAACACTTGATGAATCAAAATTCAAAATCAGAACGGGCAGGGCTGATTGGGTACGGACGTGTACCTGATCATAATAATTAAAGGTTAGGTTAGTCGATTTCCGATGTAACCACCAAAGCAGTTTTCAATTGACTCCAGTGTGAGTGAGATCCTGCCATCTGTTTAAGATTAGTCATATAGGACATATTTTTAGTTATCAGGTGAAAAATATAAAATCGAGGGACACGAAGTCCCATTTTCGTTCATTTTTATTGTTTATTTTATTATTATACAGACTATACTGAATTACACCGCGTCGCCTACAACACGCCTACCAACACTGAAGTGACTAACTCCCGTCCACGTGATAGGAACTTAATTCAAAATTAATTTAAAGTTCTGAATCCCACCCTGAGCTACACACTGATAAAGTATTATTAAAGGTATTATTATAGCAAGTAAAGTTATAGTAAGTATTGTGCGAACGTCTAATAACAGAGATAGGGCTGCAGGTCGGTTGAACGGTTGGAGTAAGGTGCACAGTCGTGTACTTTTATTGCTTAAAAGGGTGAAAGAGCTCACGGTCCACCTGGTGTTAAGTGGTCACCTGAGCCCTTAGACATCAACAACGTAAATATGGCCACCAACCATGAGAGATGTGTTATAGTACAACGGCTGCAATATCCTTCAAACCGAAATGCATTACTGCTTCGCGGTTTAAATAGACACAGAAACGGTCGCTTGCGCATGGCGACACGTCGCCACAGCGTACACCCTACATAGAGACAGTATATATCATATATGGCTCGCGACGCCAGCTATCGGTTTTACGTGCGGCTATAGATATTTCACATCAACAACTATCTTCACTCGCGAGAATGTTATTGAACAGATTACTTCCCACATCCATTATTTCCCATATCACTGACCAAAAAAGAGTTATTATGATCTCAGAACAAAGGTAACTCGAAACTTCCTTCCCATTAAGGAGGTTACCTGGCGGCGTCGGTCGGTCGCCGCGTCAGCTGTGTCACGCCGCGCCGCATTCACTACGAGAAGCCCGAGAAGGTACAGTTCGTTCACACTCTACTGAAACTAAACGAGAATTATCAAAAGTCCACGTGTACCCGCGATTTGTTAGGTAAACAAAAACTTGTAAAACTAATGGGAAAGTAGTTAGCGTCAGCGGCCAAGACCGCGGAGCCCTATCGCCGAACGCATGCAAGTAGGCATATTATTGAAGCTGACCCAAAATATTATTTAATGAAATAAATGTGACGGCAGATTCAAAAAGTATTCTGTCAATAGGTCTATGGTCAGAATACCTCAGAACTAGATTTGAGGGGGGGTCATTTAGTGGGTAGGGCCTAAATAACATGCTTAGGACTGGGAATGGTAGGCTACTTCGCTAGCATTAGTAGATTTAGATAGGTAGATAGTAGTCAGTATCACATGTTCTGAAAAGAGCGAAGGGGGAAAGGAGGACGAATCTGCCGATGGAGACTGCACCCTCCACATCTTGCATCAGAACCATCAACTGACGACACATATTATGCTTAGTCTGGCCATAAATACTGTTACAATAAAAAATAATAAAAAATCTATTGCAAATAACAATTATTACTTTTACAGGGTGTTAGTTTAATACACAAATATAAAACAATTTAAAGTATAAAAAGATTATTCGAAGTGGTCTCCATTGGCTGCAATACAGTCCTTTAAACGTTGAGGCCAGTTATCAATAGAAGCACGCACTCTTTCCATGAGAAAAATTTTCACTGCCAATCGTACGGATTGTTTTAGGGACTCCAAATTATCAAGGCGCTTAGAGCAAGCCGTACTCTCTAAAACTGGCCATAAATCATAATCCAGCGGATTAAGATCGGGACTAGACGATGGCCAGTCTTCAGCTCTGATGAAGTCCGAAACGTTCGTTTCCAACCAAGACTGCGTAGACCGAGCTTTATGACCTGGTGCCGAGTCTTGCTGTAAGGACCATTCTTGATTATTGAACATGGTGTTGTTAAGGGGCTTCACTACCTTCTCAAGAATGGTATCTTGATACACTTGTGCCGATGTTTTGATACCTTTTTCACAAAAGTATGGCTCAGTCATTCCTTCATAGCTAATACTCCACCAAACCATCACTGAAGTCGGATAGTGCCCACGTTGCACTCTGTCGACTAATTGGGAAGCTTTCTTAGAGCTTTGAGCATAAATACGGTCATTTTGTTTGTTAAAATGTTGCTCAATTGTAAAAAAATTCTCATCCGTAAACAAAATTTTTCTATGACCTCCCTTTGCGTACCGCTTCAAAATTATCAGTTAAGAAATGACCAGTACGTCTCTTATAGGCTGCAAGTCCTAAGTCATCTTTTAAAATACGCGACATGGTTCTAGGTGCTATCTTCATCTCCCGAGAAAAAATCTTTTGCTTTCGGACATTTCAATTTCGCAATTTCTTCGAATTCTTTCCCTTACTGCTTTGACCACCTTTTTTTTTTTTTTTTTTTTTTATTGCTTAGATGGGTGGACGAGCTCACAGCCCACCTGATGTTAAGTGGGTACTGGAGCCCATAGACATCCACAACGTAAATGCGCCACCCACCTTGAGATACAAGTTCTAAGGTCTCAAGTATAGAAACGACGGCTGCCCCACCCTTCAAACCGAAACGCATTACTGCTTCACGGCAGAAAATAGGCAGGGTGGTGGTACCCACCCGCGCGGACTCACAAGAGGTCCTACCACCAGTAATTACGCAAATTATAATTTTGTGGGTTTCATTTTTATTACACGATGTTATTCCTTCACCGTGGAAGTCAATCGTGAACATTTGTTGAGTACGTATTTCATTTGAAAAATTGGTACCCGCCTGCGGGATTCGAACACCGGTGCATCGCTCAACACGAATGCACCGGACGTCTTATCCGTTAGGCCACGACGACTACAAAAGTACTTTTACTTTTTCGTACGAACACTACGTGGACGGCCAGATCTTTTTCTGTCACAAACAAAGGAGGTCTCATTGCACCTATTAATATCCCGGTACACAAACATTTTACTAATACCAAGCGTATGGAGAGTTTTAAAAATTCCATTTGGTTCCATATGCTTTGTGTAATGCAATCAAAGCGATTCGGTTCTCTTTATCACCCCATTCCATTTTAATATCGCAAAATATTGTACAATGTATTGGCGCCAAAATGAAAAAAACTCAATGAGCAATCATATAAAAATGACAGATTCCAAATTCAATAATTTTGTTTATTTTTAATTGTAACAGTATTTATGGCCAGACTAAGTATTTATGTATATCTATAATATTTTGTCATGTAATGGGCCGATACACGCAGTACATTCAATATATACGAGCTCACGACTGTCCACAAGTGACGGGGAGCCTATACCGGGCTGGGGGGCCGTCACAAACGTCGCCCGTTCCATGCTCCGGTGAGGGGATGCGACGACATCTTCTTTGTCTAGTCCTACGATGCGAAAGTCTTAAATCAGCTCGGCCGTCGCGGGATTTTGCGCGTAAAGATTCGAAGACGATTCCCAAGCTTTCGGACCTTATCAATATAAAACTCGTAACTGGCGGATTCAAAAATATGTTTTTATAAATATAACTGTTTCTATATATTCAAACACGTTTTTTTATTTTTTTATTTCAAGTTATATTTTAACTAATTCAAGCCTAAATATTGAATTTTAAAATTATGCATAAATTTAACATATTAATGGAACTGTGTTGTCGCGTTCATTTCTGAATGTGTGTCAGATGTCACTAAATGCTATGATTTATAGCAGACGTTCTGTTAAATAGAAGATATGCTATAGCGTGCGGCCCACTGTACTACATATTATAAACAAAAGTGTCTCACATGAAATTCTGACTTTTAAGTACGTACAAAATACGTACGCGATACCTACAGAGTACTACAGACTAGAATGTCCGCGGTTAACGAATACTAACCTACAGCGTGCGTTGTCTCTTTTTAACCTTTTTTTTTATTGCTTAGAACGGTGGACGTGCCCACTGCCCACCTGGTGGTAAGTGGTTACTGGAGCGCATAGACATCTACAACGGCTGCCCTACCAGTCAAACCGAAACGCAATACTGCTTCACTGCAGAAATAGGCAGAGTGGTGGTACCTACCCGTGCGGACTCACAAAGATTGAAGCTGACTCCCAATGCAGAAGACAGTGACTATATTATGTACTAGCTATTCCTGTAAACAAAGTTTTTTGAAGTGAAAATTTCTTTAATATTGTGGTAATTTGAAAGTCGTCGAAACAAAAAAAAACTGAACCAAAAAGAGACCAATATACCTCTCTGTTCCGAGGTAGTAGTAGCCTCATCATGTTGTTCTTTAAAATGTTAATACAGAGTCCTCAGTGGCTGGCAGCAGCGGCATTATTAGGATAGCAGTACAGGTTACCCTTCTATATCACGGTAGATACGTTCTTATACGTAATCGTGTTGTGCGAAATCGTGTTATACGAGCCTAGAAGCCAGTACAAAAAGGAGAGTATTTTTACTGAATAAAACATCTCAACCACGTCTGTGTTTATTTTTTTATCTATTATACATAAAAAATAAGCAGTACAGTTTCGGTTATTCTCATATTTTGTGCGTTCATAGTGCATAATGAATTTAGGGATTTTTTTTCTTTTCGTGTTAAGATTCGACCCGTGTTGTAAAATAGCGTGTTATAGGAGGGTTATCTGTATTTGACATTAGCATCTATTTTGTTTTAGTTCAGTTTACATGTTCAGTAATTCTTTAATTATATCGATAAATCAGCTTCCTAGGGGTCTACACAGTACCTTTCCAAAATCCGAAAAGATTTTCAAAGTATCGGGTGTTTGTGTTATTCAGAGTGACCAGGCCGGGGCCGAGGCGCGGCGGGCGGGCGCGCCCCGGCCTGGACACTGTTCTTTGTTAAATCTTTAGTAAAATTCCTCGACTATTTACGTCGAACACTCTACACTCTACACTGGGCCCTGTTCAAACACCGAAAGTAAATACACCAAATAGAATTGCAAATCTACAATTGCACGCGTGATCGACCTTAACCCTTCCTGATAAAGTTCAAATTCTTTAATCGATAGATTAAAAGTAATTTCGTTGTAACGTTAACTCGAATTCGTGTCCGAGTTGTTCGGGACTCAAGATCTTTCTACAACTATTTGCTGTTTGGTCCTTTAATATTGTAATGTTTCTGTACATTGCTGGTTGACTCTGGTTTCTTAGAATAATTTTGGTAGTGAACCGTTAATGGAAAATGAATTTATAGTAAAGTCGCAAAAGGAGCGAGGTGCTGAGAGGCAGAGTGCGGTTGGTCTGGCATAAAGCAAGTATCGGCCGCCTCAAGGGGAGGTGTTTATCCGCCGGCTGCTTCGAGCGTTTGACGTCAGTACGTTATTGAGACAATATTTATTCAAAGATATGCCATAATTTGGACGCGCCTAGGCCCTGCCGTGACGGCGACACACTTCGTCGCTCTCTGTGAATTTTAAATTGACCTTTATGATGTATTTGTATAAATGTATCTTTATGGAAATATACAAAGTTCTAAATCAAATTTATAGTCAGGGAAGATAGAAACCAAACGGAAACGGGTATTCTTATTCTCCGTTCAACGACACGACTGTTTATCTTTATTTTCTCACAGCGACAGACAAACATGCGGCCTTACCGCAACTGTCACGTCGCCAATGGCATTGACAATGTAAGTGTACTGTCAGGCTGCCAGTCGTGTACACTCGACTACTAATTACGCACATGCGAGAACATCTGAACCGGCAGTGTGTGCTCTCGATTCGATCTCGGGCTGCCGACTCGTATTTTATAAAAAGGAAACGAATTGCGACTCGTAAAGGTATCTCTACCACTCCACCAGAGCCTTCTTTACAAGCCGTGACTGACAGAAGGACACGTGTAGTTATATAGTTTATAATACAGATTAGAAAAATATCGCTCCATGTCTGACCTCCCGTAGAGTGTCGAGACCACTACGGATTCTGAGTGTTATACTACACGAGTATACTAGCGTACTGCGACCGCCTTGTTACTACTCGTATAGCGTTTACTAGTAGTAGGGTTAATTGTGACCCTGCACGAGTTGTTACCACCGCCTTATGACGCGAAGCAGTCCACAGCTGCTCTAAGCCATACAACTTTGACTTGAACTTCTTTTTTTTATTGTTTAGATGGGTGGACGAGCTCACAGCCCACCTAGTGTTAAGCGGTTACTGGAGCCCATAAACATCTACAATGTAAATGCGCCACCCACCTTGAGATATAAGTTCTAAGGTCTCAGTATAGTTACAATGGCTGCCCCGCCCTTCAAACCGAAACGTGTAACTTCACTGCAGAAATAGGCAGCGAGGTGGTACCTACCTGCTTGGAATCACAAGAGGTCTTACCACCAGTAAAACTTCTGGACTAGAGTTGTGGTATTCTCGTTGTGCGGCCTATAGACTCCGCTAATTGTTCAACACCAGTTGGACCGAGAGCGATTCCTTCCATTAGTATTAAATACTTTGAGAAATATAAGCTTTTGATAAAAAATCGTAAATATAAGAGTCCAAACTTTGTAAACGATCAAATCCATTTTTGACAGCGACAATGAAACCATAATAATAATGATATGGACCGGTTTTACAGTTCTATTGCTTGTTTTGTAGAGTAGCCTGCGAACATTAAGGAGCGCCCGCAAATGAGGATTCCTTTATACATAATTATTATAATTAGCGAATTTGATTTTGTTTTGCGATGCCATTTCTTCACCGTGGAAGTCGCTCTTTAAGCTAGACGAAAATCATAATCACTTTAAAAATGTAATGTAAGCTAATGTAATGTGCCGACTTCCAGCTATTTTTTTTTTATTTTTTTTTTTTTTATTGCTTAGATGTGTGGACGAGCCCACAGCCCACCTGGTGTTAAGTGGTTACTGGAGCCCATAGACATCTACAACGTAAATGCGCCACACACCTTGAGAACTAACTGCGACAGTCGTGCTATCCACTATTCCGATAGCTTTTAAAATAATACGATTATGTTCATATTTATCTAACGTAGATAACAAGTTGCGAACTACTCAGAGAATCCATTAGGGGCACATTACGACGTCACCTAGCCATACGCATTTATGGAAATAACGTAATAGCTGTTAGTGAAATACATATTTGTTTGATGAGCAGAATCAGATGGAACACATTTTGCTCTTACAAAGATGTCACTCACTTCACGATACAGTGTCTTTATTATTTATTTTAGTTTATTTGGTACAAAGGATATAGAGGATACAAATATATGTAACAGAGTAATAAAGGATGATGAGCCCATATTAGAGACAAGTAAATGAATTAAAACAAGCCCAGTGGCCGCGGCGTGGCAACTGGTTTAAGTGAACGATAATTCGTCCCCGTTTATATAATATCAAAATCAAAAACTACACACTTTCGTCCTAGCAACTAACAAAATACAGCAGGTAGATACATCATCTCGCAGCGCTCACATCCGTCGAGCCCCACGGCCCTACGTCATAAGTGTAGTGATGTATAAAGACAGATCATCTCCGTGAGCTAGTGACGGCGCCGTGGCGTCGCAGTCTCTCACTCTCACGTTATCGGATTACTAAACCGAGCAGATGAAACCCGAGAAGGAGAATACGTATTTACTTGTAAAACCCAATACCGGCCGTCGCAATTGAGCCCCGGTGTAGTCACGTAGTTAGGTAATTGGATGTACGTACATAGTCGACTACCTAACTATACCTACCTAACTTACTCGCCCATATCAGATCCCCTTTCTGAGTACTTTTTTAATTTTACAATCAAGAAACTTTACACGGATACTTGCCGCGGGCAATTGCGCGGCCGGGCGGCACTTACCAACAGACAGTACTTGTGCATGGCTCTCTTCAGATCATCGCGACGTTCACTCGTACATACATTACATTATCGTTATTCCCACACGTTCTCAGAGCCGTATATTTTATCAAACAACATTGTAGGATCGTAGTACTGAGCGACGTGCACCCCGGCACCGGACCCCCCGCCCCGCTCACTCCGACGTGTGCCGGTGAGGAGCTGTCGGAGTGTCACATACAGACGGCAGAGCCAGCTGCACAAGAACATGTCGCAATACAACGAGGTGGACCGAGACTAGACGAGCAACATTACCTTTTGTTTTTTTTCTTTGGGGATTTTTTTGTTTCAGAATAGATTTTGTTTCAGATATCAGAGTATGCACCGAGGAACTGCTCGAGATGCATCGTCTCCTTTATACAGACGCTCCACCCGTCAGCGAAGTAGGTAGAGAATGCTCCTGGCATTGCTAGTGCCCATGTCCACAACAATCATCCATGCATCTACCACCATGGGATGGCGTTTAAAAGCAATTAATAGCAACAATTCATCTATAAACTCATAGACATTACAATGTGAGCGCCACTGTTCATCTTGAGAGGAATATCATGCATCAGATAATATTGCAGTCTCAGTAAAACTCTAAACACTAACAAAGATCAAAGGAAAGCATTCTTAGCACCCCAGTAGACTATAAAGCTTTTAACTATTATTGTAACTCTTAAAGTACTTACATTGAGTACGCGACTGCAGCTCTCCCATTGTACAGTCGTCACTTGATATTTTGCTCGTAACTGACTGATAATTAAGTGGTCTGAATGAATTGCAGCCCCCGTGCCAATAGCTGTAGCCAACGTAGCGCGGTGACATTGCCAACACAAGTCCTCGGGCAGAAACTTGAGTGAACATAATATTAAATGTACTATGTAGAATATCTGAAAACCTACATCCAAACATGTCTCCTAACAACGTTGTTGCTTAAGCAAAACACTATATCAAGATAGACACAATTCTTAGAGACAATCATTTTAATCCAGTTTCAATCAGATTTGGACAGCGTCAAAGAGGATTTATAGCTGTGCGCCCGAGAGGTAACCACCCGGTGCTCCGGGATTACAATATTTATGTCCCGTCGCAGACAACGTAAACTGATTTACGTCACATTCAACGTTAATAATAACCACAGAACAATAGACTCTAAGCTCAAGGAGCAAAGTCAATTTTCTAATGTAGATTTTCTGTGCTTTAAGACTTATCATAATGGAACAACAATAAACAAAACTTGAAAGGTAAGTAGACAGCTTGATGGACAAGCGCTTCTTACATTCAGGGTTAAAACTTAATGCTGTATTTTCGTGTAAGGATACAGTTAGATTGAGGTCGTGGGGCTACAGTCTGACATGCACATAGGAAACAATTGGGTCGTGTCGAGACTCACCAACCTACTACTAGTGTGTTATGCTGACAATTGTTTTGGCAGCTGTTAAAGGAATGCTTCCCAGCCCTGGGCTTTATTCGTGGAGCTTTTTATACTTTTTACTGCCATAAATGTGGAACATGTTATAGAATATAGACTCAAGTCATAGATCAAGAGAGATTAAGAACTCTGTGCAATTTTAATGACTATTAAATTACCCTTTGAACCGAAAATAAACTGGAAAATACAGCACAATCTTTTTTTGCAAAATATGATTTAAGTACATATAATATTGATATAAACAAACCATATTTTGCTGGTTTAATTTTTTCTACAGCCGTCATTTTATAAACGTTTGCCAAACGAATAAAGCCGTTTTGGGCAGCATTAGCAAGTCCGATGAGGAAAATAATAAACGTGCAAATTGTTCACGAACTTTCAAACGATTTAATACTTCATCAAGGAGAGCCGTGCCCAATGAGAATCACTCGGTTTTTATCGACTTTTCACGGTTTGCCTGAGAAATAGTACTCTCTAATGATAGCTCGCACAAAAACACTTCGAATTAGGCACGCTCGGAGCCTTTGGATAGTTTTGATCGAGCTGTGGAAGATTCATACTAACTTGGTGGAATATTAATCAGACGACACGTGTCATCATCATCCATTCCTGGATCTTCGTGTATTAGTTAATGTTGGACGGCGAGTTGAGCTGCTCACCGAAGGTAAACGGCCACCGCAGCCCACAGACGCCACCGCGGGAGACTCGCTGCTGCTCATTTTGAGACTTTATCTACAATATCAATAATATTTAATTTTACGACCATGAGCTGAGAACATTTACATCGGTAATGACGTTTACAGGGCCAGATAGGACATTGGCAGTGTTACACGGCACGTATCACACGATATCATTAAAACTACATAGTTTTTTCTTTCGTATATTGCGGTTCATAGTATCTAAGTAAGTTATTATTCAGTTTGTTAATTACTCGAAGCTGTTCTTAGCTTGTTATTTACTAAATGAAAATGTCATTAGACAAATCAATGGACAATTTTAATATCTGTAGCGCGAATAGATTTAAAAAATATAGAAAGTATACAAGACACTGAGTCTCGGAGTACCAACCGTTGTAAGATGGGTTCTTAGACAAACATCAAAGCTTAAGGTAAGTTTAGGATTGCGATTGGAGCACTCTTTATCGTGGCCGCTTGAATTGCAAAGCAAACACGCGCATCCGTAAAGCGCAGCTGTCTCCCGCACAGACCCGCATTACCACTCCGTTTTTTATACTTATTTATATGTTTGTCAAGTTTTTAGCTGTTGTTGAGCGATTTTTAAAATGAGCTTAGAGGATAATTCGAATAACATTGGCTAATAAATTTCTAAATTTATTATCCTAAAGATACTCTTTTTATTAAGATTCTTTTAGATTATGGAATAGATTACATCTCAGTTACCGCTACAAGAACTTTAATTTATTCATATATCCAAACATTATCTTAATTAGAATCAGTATATCACAAGTCATCAATTTTAATACCAAAATTAAAAAGAACGATTGAGCTTATATAACTAATTCATCTAAATAATCTTCTTATAAAAACGCAAGAACATCAATCTGGCACTGCGGCTCTGATCTCTGATAAAAACTTGATTAGACCGACACGAGTGATATCTGCGCCACTCTTGGCGGCGCGGCGTGCTAATGAGGCGGCCTCGCCGACGTGCCACGCACATACACAGAACGGGCACACTGACACCAGCCTTCATACTAAGTACTTGCATTAGCCAAGTTTTTTTCAGATACGGCCATCTTTAATGGCGGTGAACGGAACACATGCGCTGAATGCTACATTACGGAGCCGGGGCACGCGTGCTGACAACTGCACTCTTGTGTGTTCTACAGATTGGATTACTTTAAGGATAGGTTCATTCCGAGCTGCTTGGAATGAAGCCACCATTTACTAACTGCGCTTTCACAACGATTTTATTATTTCCAACGTACAAGATACTATAATATATTAGTTTATTAACGCTCAGTCCTCTCCAGTTTAACGTTAACGTATATAATCGTACAACAGTGAAATAGTTGATCTAAGAGTAATGACCCGTAAAAGCACTGTTTAATATTACCCATTAGAGCGTCGTCTATGTACACAACAAGGCATCTGTTTAAAATCCGTTTGGCAATGCTCGCGAGTGCTCTAAACGTTAAATATGTGGCTTTATTAGCCCATATACACTCCGCGTGAAAGCACGCATCTTTATCCAAAGCGAAACGAACACAAAACTATTTGATTTTAATTTGTTCGTATTGTAGTGGAACCCACGCGGAAGGTCGTGACGTACTGTACTGTTGCGAATATATTGACGCGGCCGTTTTTTGACCTCGTTTTCCAATTGAAATGTCACTTTTGATGTATTACGAATTCTAATTGAGTACGTCGTAACTCTCGTAGTACAGGACACTTTTAAATTTGATTCTGTAGGTTCATGGCGTAGGTACCATCCGACTTGAATAACTAGGAGGTACTTAATTTGATTATTTTGCCAGTTACAGACACTGCTGAGGTGAACCTTCACAAGCCCTGTGCCCGTTTCCATACCGAAGGCTCGGTTGCTTCGCCAACAGCGCCGACGCTAGCGACGCTTATAGAGGGACAACAGTATAGATTAATTTGTAATGGTCGATCCTAAAATCCCTCCTCCCTAAAGTTTTTACTCGTGTGACAACATTACATATCCCGATATTCACTGTCTCTCTCTCTGTAATAAGGAAGAAAAAAAATTACAAATAGAAATTTGATTCAAACCATATTTTATATTAGCATGTTATAGTTTAATTTATATATTACGGCGTAAAAACCATGGCCTAAAAAAAAATTGTAGACGCGCTACACGCAAGACTGATAACCGTCGTCCATTACTGACATACCACGACTTATAATTTTAGAGATTATCCCGGGCTCAATTACCGGGTTTAGGGTTTGGCAACTGAGTCACATCTTTTTGCGATCAATACAAAAGACACGAATAGAATACGTGATTACGTACATGTACATGTTTACAATTAGCATTATATTATTATTATGTGTAGGTCGTGTTGCGCCCGCATGAGCTGGTACCACGCCGCGGTGCTCTCTATTGTAAAGAAATCGTGCATTCCAGTTTTTATTGACGCTGGCAGATGGGCGTGCGGCTCGGTCGAAGCCATCGCCTATGTTATTAACAGTGTAAATGCGGTGCTAACAGGCTGCCAGCTGAGTGAACTCGTGACGTACGTATTATGATTTCCATGAAGACTGAAGACATAGTGGCAAAACTTTTTTTTTTCGGGCCGCGACCCCTCTCGGTTTGACGGCCATGCGAAATTAAGCAGCATATCAGTCTATTGCTGGTTTCCTTCTTTATATTACAGATGTGATTGTTTTCTTGCATGTCTAGTAAGGACCCTGCAACTTGTCTATTCGCATTAGAACGATAAGCCCGGTTGCGCGTGCATCCGTTTCATTTCTAGTTGACAACTAGTATTATGTAGAGCTGGTTTCTCTTTTATTAAGAAAGAACTGCTTGTTGTAACATCGAGTTAAGATTCTAACTTACCCTATATTTAAATCGCCAATAGAAATTTGATGTTACGGTTTTTCTTTACGATATTTCGTATTTGAGTTCACTAAAAACTTATCGGTATGAAAGAACTGACCACTAAAAAGTAAGAAAACAGATATTGTAAGAATGAACACAGTACTGAGTATATGAGGGTCCACTACTTATATATACATATGTGTGAGTAGAAGCGGTAACTGACACCGATCTGTGTGGCTCCGAGCAGTCACCCGCGACCCGTCGTGTCGCCTTCAGCTAGCGGACTTCTCTCAATCAAACCTGGGATGTATCAAATAACACTAAAGTCTGAAGGGTTGCCAGTATCAGGGGTAAGGAAATAGCAATTGACATTTATTTTAGCGAATATTTTAACAGTGTATTTACCATTATTTTTTTGGGCAGGAGGCGGAACCTCCTACGAGGTGTCCAGGGTGCCTAGGGAATGCTCCGGGTATGTGACACTTGACGGTCTGTGGATGTTGGGACCAGGCTGCAGGCTCAATGATGCTTTAAGACCCTACCCACCAAATGACTCATCTTCCACTTACTTCTCACTTCTCACGAGTCGAGGCGAGAGTCGACTCTACGTCAGCCACGCCAGTCGGTCGACCAGCTAGGTCAGCCCAGACGGTGTTTCTGATGTTCTGGAATACCCCGCTGGACCAGAATGAGCCTACCAGGTCGGAACGCGATACACCATCAAACGGTTGCTTTTACTGAACTGCTGTCTCAGTAGAGCTGATTCCATAGAGAAAGTACGCCGCGTGGTCTCGCCATTTAGATCACCCTTTGTCGGGGGAGGTCACCTCTTATAGGGGTTAGAGCCACGTGAAAGCATCTCTCCGACCCCCTGTTCAGCAGCGATGGATTGGTGCGTAGAGGCATGATATATGTCTCTCTCGTTCCTCCGACTTGTAGAAGTCGAGCATCACCCTCCAGGACTCATCGCGCAAGCGCATTACGTCGATGGTAGAGCGGCCCTCTCTGAAGCTCCGTGCTGTATCGCCGACAGATCCGGATCCGTCCCGGTCAGCAGGCGCCGGACGACGCAGGCGACGCGGGCGGCGCGGGCTGCCCATCTTTCCTCAGCAAAACAAGTCTGCCGTCTTCCGCTAGGTCGGAAGCCTTCCCAACTCGAAGCAGACTCCGACAAGCCTTACGAGCCCCTCCCCCAGAGCACAAAATGCCAAATGTCAGAACCGGCCAACACCATCAGGGCCCAGAAGCCGCGTCTTTCCTCCTACTGGTCTTAGGCACGGCAACAATGTATTTACCATGGAAATTAAAGTCAAAGGTCCAATCGTATACATTTTAAAGAAGAAAGTTGTCCAGACAAGGTCTTGTGATCAATATATTAAAAAACATATGAATAAAAGAATACATATTTTAAAAACAAAATTATCTACAGTCAGAGTTATAAATTGATCACTAGTATATTTAATATTTCATTGACAATGCTCCAAACTCAACAACCGCAGATAGTATTGTCTAATGTTGGGCAAACATCTACAATGATCTAAAACAATTACATAATCTGGAAAAACTCGGAGCGATGTAGAACACGCAGCCCCTAGTACCCTGGCAGGTACAGTAAGGTCACTAACTACTACCACTGCCACGCCGTTGATAATCAAATCTATTTATCAGTTCGACTTATTTGGTATCGTGCTAGAAATGATTTCTAATCATACAGCAACACCGAGTGTCGGCCGGATATAGTCACGCCGGCGGCTGTTTCCGCGTCACTTCACTGACCGTTCTCTTGAAATGGACACTGAAGCATTGACGAGATTACAAAGGAACAAAGGAACGTCTTGGAATCATTGAATAGTCTTTCAAAGATACATCCTGAAGCAGTGATTTATAGAACACGAGTTGTGAGTGTGAACACATTTTGTTCAAATCAAACGAATAGCGCGTGTTATATAATCTGTCTTAGTAATCATTAGACTACCACATGCATATATCTGTTTTTTTTTTTTGTTTTTTTTTTTAGGACAATTTCACTCTTTTTATATTAATGCTCATCTTTGCGGTTAATATACATATATTTATGTATTGTTGATAGATTCACTGGTAAATAAAATAGGATTCGTAGATTGAGCGTTTAATTGAAGATATACATTCAAGACTACGATAATGTTTCCAGTGTTTAGTTTTATTGTAAATGTTCTGTTTTCAGTTAAAACTGTTTTTTCAGAGAAAGCAGCGCCTCTATACCATCTGTGTGGCCCGTCGCCAGTTTCCGCGCCAACAAGCCGACGCGACGCCGCGGCTGCGACGAAGCGGACACCAACAAGGGACGACGATCAGATTACAGTGGAACAAAAGTACCATAGCGAGGTGCTGTGTTGTACTGTGCATTTTACAAATTGTCAGTTGAAGGCTACTAGTAAGCCCTTTACTACTCACTCTGCTTTAGGACTAATCCAGTAAAATAATAAGGTCTTTGAAACCAAATTTTGGTATGGCTGGCAATGTACTTTAAAAATTTAATTGAATTTTATTCAAAATAAATGTAATTCGATTATCTAGTTCAGTCATTTACTTAGTGATTAGTGTTTTATTTTCACTAGATTTGTATCATTTTCATCAATTCGGACACGATTAAAATACGAGTAATTATGGAATAAGAGTTCCGTCACAGTAGCAAAGCAGTACAAACAGCTCACAGCATTAATATCGTTAACGGAGTGAATACTAGAATCGATGCACGACTCGTTATTAATTGAACGCTTCCTGCATAAAATTTTTGATCTAAATAAAGAAACCCGTGGTCTCGCAAAAACTAAAGTCAACAACGACGAACTAAAGGCGATAGAGACGAATGCTGACGAAGCTGACGATGATACACTCTGTTGCGTAACAGACATAGAAACGGCGGGACTTTGAACCGCATTGTCACTTGCAATCAGAAACGGATTATTTATGATAATCGCCACGGCTTACAGTCATCCTGTTGGTTAGACTCTGATTCTCCAAAAGTTGAATACTCTCCAAAAACCTCTTTTGTAGCAAGGCATGCCATAGTGCTCAGGAAGCACCGAGGAGAGAGATTTGTAACAAAGCCCGATTTTATTCTGTTTTTAGAATTTCTCCACTTGCTACGGTCTTCGGTCTGATGGAGAGTCCTGAGGCATTGGCATTTTGCATTCTTCGGCAACTTGGTCTAAACATAGTCTAAGGCTTCTTCCCCGAGTACTTTTACCGTCTAAATTGCCCGTATTGATGCACATTTCCAGATTATCTGTATTTCGGTGGCCACTGTGACCGAAGTGTCGAACACCCTGTAGAGGCATGTTGTAAAGAGGGGTTGATGGTTGTTTTACAATAGCCAGTTAACACCAACATCTAGAGCACTAATAGGAAACGATACTTTATTGCAGCCTGTAAACTTGCCATTTACTGAAACTGTTAAAATACTTTACGTTTACGATTACAAATAGAAATTTCACTTTTTGTCATTGTACACAAATTAAAAATTAAGTGGAGAATATTATTCGACGCCGACCACTCATATCAACGATTTCAATCGTTTCTACAGTGACATTAATCCAATGAACCAGTCTACTATTTTGAGTCTTAACTGTGCATCTCTAAGAGCCCAGTCGGCGACCAGCGAACTGTCGAAAAGAGACTTTTGACGGAAACGCGAGGAGCGAACTTGTGTGAGATGTTTCATTTTGTTAATTTAGCGTTTCTTCAGATTTAAACGTCAAACAATGGTGGCTTATTAACCGATTAGCGTCTGTGAAGGAGTATAATGTGGGAAAATGAAATAAATTTGCTGGACGTGGCGTTCCGGATTCTTTCAGAGTCCACTGAAGTCTCCGATTATAACCACTATTTTACTAAGCCTTTATTTCGAATAATCTCATCTTGTTTAAATCAATTTCATCCCAAGTGATGAAAGTCTCAAACAAATAAAATTGTTTTCATTTCGCTACAATTAATTTTTCAAATAACAATTTTTTTTTATGTAAGTTCGACATTGGCAAGATTGGCATCGAAGAAGCCAATTGCCATATTAAAAAAAAAAAGAAGTTTTGTCGAATCAATTACACACCCTGCAGCCCTACCGTGTACCGGCTGACAAAATCGCTGCGACCCCATCTTAATTAGCACGTATACAGTGACCAGTACGTCCCGCTCAGACTTGAACATAATACACTAAGCGAGGAAAAGACAAATCGTTTAACATCGTTCTCTGCGAGTTAGTAACGGGGCCGCAGTATTTTTTGTTCTATGAACTTGATCAAGTAAAATCGATGGCGGTGGCGCGGAACTCCTCGATGACAGATTATTATCGATGTTTATCAAATGACCGGCCCGCGGTATCGATAGCGATAGGAAAGTTTTTTGAATCACATAAACTGACATTAGATCATCTGATATGAAACCGACATCCATAAGAACATTGAATATTGAAATAATATAACATGTGATGAAATAGTAGAATGTGGGGTCTGTAAATTGAAGAAAGATAATTAAAATATAAAGGAGCTGACTAAATAGGATTAATTGAACATAGACAAGCGATTCTTAGAATGATTTATTGTCAGTCTGTTTGTTTGTTCGCACACATCGCCGATATCATTTAAGGGATTTTTATGTGCAATAGTTTCCATACTTAGACAAAGATTAATTACAACTGTATACCTACTATACGAGCAGAACATAGGCTGAGTTTCTTAATCGGACGTAGCAACAAAAAACTATTTAAAGATCCATCACGCCAAAACCATCTTTTTCCCTACCGAATTGCTGGTAGCCTCGAGAGGCTGTTCCAGCTTTACCGGTTGGATAGGCGAGCTCACGTGCTCGGCCTGTAAGAGTTTGCCAACACTTACCCTAGCAAAAACAGTGTTTCGCCGAATCTACCACCGGATCGGAATCACGATCCACTGAGAAAATCCGCCGAGAAACTCAGTGGGTTGTGTTTATGGATTAGTTTGCACGTCGAACTTTTCGTCACGTTTGACAACGGTGGTCGGTGCTTGAAGAACCTAAAAGCACGGAGAGTGGATACCGGGATCCAACAACATGTTTCGGGCGAAAGCGGGTCTGCGTTGCGCTGTCGCGCGGGTCGGATATGATTATCGAGGAGTAACTGATGAGTACTCGAAGCGTAAAATAAACATAATATATCTAACAGTTGAAACATTTATTGAAGCGGTTTCGAGTGGAGCGGCCGACCCGGGGCGCGGCTGCTGCGCCGCCCGCGCGACCTCCAGCAGCACGCTAATTACACTCGGCCTTAGATAACGTCCAACTCAATTAATCATTCAAATTTTCCCAGAACGGGCTTGATATTGTAACGAATCTAATTTAGATAAATAAATGGAATACTCTTTGTTGCGTTCACGAAACATAGTACAACTACAGTCTCCGTCACCAGCTAACCCTGGTCTGCACCAGCCGGGTCGACCATGATTGTGTTGATGCACGTACGTTAACTGAATTAGTGACTGCTGATCTAACAATAACAACAATCGGCTTATCCTTGTGTGAAATTTGAAGCAGAAATATCATTTTAAAGAACTCTGTGCATTATTTTATTAACTAAATATGATGATGCTTACAACAGAACTAAACATTGCTTTATTTATAGTTAAGTAACGAACCCATTACTGATATCACTTTATTGTACAGTGAGAAAACTCATTCCAATTATTCCCGAGTGCTTAGATCATTATGGTTTACAAATGGATGTAGATCTGTCCCCTCAGTCGAAGAGTGAATCGGTCATTGATCGGCTCTTTAATCCAGCATTTGGTGACCCTGACTGTTGTACCCAATCCAATATCTCCGTTCTCCGCTATATATAGGTATTATATAAAGGTAAAACTTAAGCGTTATTTTTTTCGGAACAAAATTACGTGTTTCTACTTGGACAACCTAAAATCCACACGTCATTTCGGATCCTCCCGATCCACTAACGATGCTTTTAGGTACCCCAAGCGCCGGTCATCGTTCTCGTCGAACCCGTTGCTTGTAACGAAGGGCTCGGCGAGTACCTAAATTAACCCGCAGACACAGCTCACTGAGTTTCTCGCCGGATCTTCTCAGTGATCGCGTTTCCGATCCGGTGGTAGATTCTGCGAAACACGACTCTTGCTAGGGTTCATGTTGGCAACATCGTCAGGTTTGAGTCCCGTGAGCTCACCTACTAGTTAAGGTTACGCTGATATGGTCTCTCTGGACCATCAGCTTAGATAGGAAAAAAAAACAAAAATTGATGAGCTTTATTCGCCACGTTTCTCTTAATTATTGACACTGAAGTCTCTACCTACAGAACACAAAACATACAACGCACAAACTCTTGAATGAAGAAGGGCCGTTGATTAAATAAGACTTAAATTCTAAAACAAGCACGAATCATGACGCCTTGTACAAGCCTGTCTTATATCATTTGTAATTTCCATAGCTTTACTTACTCATGATCTATCACGACCGCGATTTCAATACCGTACTCTAATAGCACCGCTGATTATTTATCAATTTCATTTAAATAATGTACGTATTATTCTCTCGCGAGCTGTAAATAAAATAACAAGCGGTTCGTTAAGAAGCTCACGTCGCGTCGCGTCGCGTCGGCTGGTCGCGGCCGCGCACGTGGACCCGCCGACCAGATTATACTCAGTAACGAATTATAGATTATAAAAAGATTTGTATTAATGAGTGTTTTTATTGGTAAATACTTTTATTGGTTTTTTTACCGTCGGCTTGGCCTCGTTTATAGAACTGTAACGCTCATAAGACATTTTGGAAAATAACCGGCGCGGCGCGGCGGGGCGCTCATTGTTGACGTGATCATTTATTCATTAATTGAGACCCGTAATACCGAGTGTGGCTTAACCTAAACTGTGTTTATTATTATATCAATAATGCGAAAGAGGTTTAATCTATGGATTGTTAATCTTTGATTTGAACAACGATTGAAATTACGGACCTAAAGTGCGCTTCAGTTAGTTTAGAGCAAAAAGCTGCCAGGCGATTGTATATTTGTTTGAGTGAAATTTATTTATATCTATCGTGTAAAAAATCAACAACACTATAAAAGCTCATACATTATAATTATCTTTCCAGTTTAACATTCCTTAACTAGCGAGTTGAATTGAGACTGGTGGACGAGCCGATGGTCTCTCTGATGTAAAGTGGTTACTAGAGGATAGTTAACGAATGCCTGATAGCTGAAATCGTAACACAGTATTGTTCCCGGTGCGGTCTTGCAGTCTGCACTACCTTTTTTTTTTTTTTGGGCCGGGGGCCGAACCTCCTACGAGGTCCCCGCGCCGAGGGGGCGCGCGGGGTATGTGAGACTCAACGATCTGCAAGTGTTGAGAGCAGATCGCGGGCCCAAGGATTTTAGGACCCACCCACTAAACGACTCCCCTGCACTCTTACACCCGACATCCGATCTCCGTCCGGGGTCAGAACCCGGTCAGAGTAGGGGGGTTCCCGCGGTCAACACTACAACCAGACACGCGGCGCCACCCCGAGGACGCCCGACCGACGGGTCGACGACCAACGACATCGGTCTCCGCGGTACGGCGGCCCCACCAGGCCGCCCGGGCGGTGCCGCTGGTGTTCCGGGATACCCCGCTGGGCCAGAACCAGTCTGCCGGGTCGGAACGCGATACACCGCCGACCGGGTTGCTCTTCAACAGTATGACGAAAATGCGGACCGCATCGCAGTCCGCAGCCGCCGACGCGCCGCCCCATCCTCCTGGTGCCAGCGCGCTAGAGTGACGGTAGCGTGCGGCGCAGCCTCAACCCCCTTAGGTCGCCCCGTGACCATCACCGGGAGGAGACTGCCTCCTCATAGGGGCCGGACCTGCACAAACGCCCTCCTCCGACCCCCGGCTCGACGGCGGCGGCACGGCGCCGAGAGGGAAGAAGAGCTCTCCCTCTCCCGTTCCGCCGCCTCCTTCTGCGAGATGGTGGACTAGCAGAAGTCGAGCATCGCCTGCCAGGACTCGTCGCTGCCGAGCATCGTAGCCACGACGGTCGGAAGCGACAAGTCCGGTCCTATTTTTACAACGAGGTCGCGGCGCTGCTCCGCGAAAGCGGGGCAGTATGCGAGCGTGTGCTCCGCCGTGTCCTCGTTGCAGCCAGCAGTCTGCACTACCTACCACTACTACCAGTAAAAGTCAATTGGCGTTAGCATTACCGTGATACTCCGATTAACCCCTGAGTTGATTTTTATAGCACCTACTAAGCAGGGGCCACCAGTAAGGTATATTAAGAGCGGATAAGAATGAAACAATGTCATTACTGCGAGGTGGTCACGGTGCAGGGCTGAGATTGGCATAAAAGTGCTTTGTGTGTTTTACTTTTCCAAACCCATGAATGTTACGTGATAAGAACACAGTAAGAACAATATTCGCTGTATTTCTGAGCGTATTAAACGAGCCCTGAGTTCTGACGTGTTCCAATAAGCACCCCTCGCAAAGTTTTGTTCATTTAGCTCACATGAATCCGGAACGTGACTTGTCCGCGACGGTCGCCGCCGAGAATCAAACCTTGAGCTAGTTATAGTGCGTGCTCACAACTACGGAACAACTAGCAACTTAATTAAAGAGTTTGGATAAGTTGCTGTGCTCATGGTCTGGCGGGCACACGGCTCTCGCACTCAGCTCGGGTTCGCAGTTGGACTCGTGTTAATAAAATGAAAGGACTGTTTTAATCATTCATATTGGACAGTGATCTTTATAAGCAACTGTCTCCGACAATATTAACAATGTAAAGAAATACAAAAAAGCTTTCAAACAAAGTCAATAAATAGAGATTGATTGATTTAAGCATTCTGTCCAACTGCAATTAGAATTTAGAGCACAGTCAAAAATCCTTGTATTCGCCTAAACTCTAAACAGTAACAAATCGGTTCTATGATGTGAGAAATCACAGGTTCGAGATGGGGCAGGCATAAGGCACAGACCACCTTTTTTTTTTCGTTAACAGCTGGCAATGGCTGGCGGTTAATGTAAGGTTCATGATTACGGATTAAGGTATTAAATCTGGTTTTTTTTCGCGACTGACGGCAGGCGGAGTCTCCCAAGCATCGACATGTAAAACGAACATAACGAGAAACAAACAAAAACACACATATGAGTGACGTTTCAATTTATTTCCTAAATCCGGACGAAGCGGGAGCGCGCCGCGGGTACCGACTCCCGACCCTGCGTGCGTTGCGCAAACATTATACATTCAATGCAATTTCCAAGCCTACAGATGTTGTCAATATGTTGAGAGTAGTTGAGACTCACATTACACTCGCACATTGAACTTGTAGCATTCAGTGACATACGGGAAAGTTTATATACCGAGTATACTTAGTTTAGTCAGGCACTTATTTAGTTGCTAGCTTAGATCTTTAGAAAAGAAATCCCGTACCCTCAGAACGGAGCTCTTAGCTGTATTTCATGAACATTCTTCGGACTATATAAAAGTTATGACTCATAAATTTCTTTCTTTTTTCGAATTGCTTTAGGAATTCCATATAGTTAAGTAAGTAGTTTGTGTATTATTCATCAATCAACAGTAATCGTATAAGTGTTCAAGCTTCAAAGCTATAAAAGAGGAACGAGCCTACGAATCTGCCGTTAATATACAGAAAGATAAAGTAATTTTTTTAATAAATACTTTTCAATTTTACGAATCAAAATATGCACCTTCAGTATTGATTCATCTTCTAGTGCAGTTTCTCAATGCAATACTTGAAGAAGTCAGGCGCACGGGAGCCACCAACTCTTCGAAAACACTTTGTACTGCCTCTCGGGTATAGAGTTTTTTCCTCTCCCAGAAAGTTGTCCAAACTTTGAAATAATTAGGAGTCTGTCGGCTTAAGGTCTGTTGAGTACGATGGAAGACGTATGACTTCCAACCCGAGCTCTTGTAGCTTAGAGATCGTGTGCTGTGCCATGTGAAGCCGGGCATCGTCGTGTGGGAGCAGCGAGATTCAGCGAGAACGAACGATTAACGAAAACTGACCGAATTTGTCCAGTACACGTCCACAGTTCAATACATATCCGCAACATTACTGGTGCCATTTGGTAAGAAGCTGAACTGATGATGATGAATTATGTCGGGACTAGACAACCAAACAGTGACCATGACTTTTTTAGGGTTAAGTTTTAAATAATAATTTAAAGTCGTAGAGAAACATTTCAGCAATAAAGCAACACTGTTCCGCGCCGTCCCTGACAACGCGGCAACGCCTCCAGCGGCTGTAACGCCACCGCCCGACTCCGCGCGCTATGGACCACTCGTCGGCGATAAATTGGATATTTTTTGTTACGAAATGGGTCCCTACCACATGGTGCGCTCCGGCCGCGTTGTTCCATTGGGTACATTGACTTTATCGCCTCAGAAACTATCACGCACATACCCGTGTATCCCCAAACTGTCAATTTGACTCAATGCAAGCGCAATGTTTTGCTCTTGGAGCCGCACACATCTGCTTGGCGGGTGGTGGACCGTGTATCTAGTCAAATCTGTGTAAACTAACTTTTCAATGTTCAGCAGAACACAAGAGCTGTCGTTTATAGGTCTCATAGAGCCATGTGCACACTATGTCGTCACCATCAGAACGGCGACTCACACGCGCACGCTGCACACAACGTGACGCGGCACAGTACGTACGGTACATATGTAGTGTTGTGTGTCCTGAGAACCTAATGCGTGTGATATAATACACCGTAATAGTACTAACATCTAAAAGCCAAAAAGATATTTAAAAAAACAACCGATTCCCTTACCATAGCTACCAAAATAATACATAAAGAATTATTTCATGGAATTTACATATCTCCGTAAATATCACAACTACTGACGAATTATGTCACCATGAAGTAGATGCAGTAGTAGCGGCTCTAAGCGGTTGGTCTACAGTAGCAAGCACAACGAATATCAATCACCAGTTCTTACTTTTCTAAGTAGGTACAGGTACACTGTTACAAATGTTTTGTGGAACTGCATCCTGCTTGCGTGCGGCGTTCTGCAAGTTGAACGTGTCTTTAGGTTCCAACTGGTGGCTCACTCCAATATGAGCATACAATGAGGTTGTAGCGCGACGAGCATGTCTGGGGTAGCGCGCGCCGTGTGGTCGGAATCCGCAGCTACAAAAACATAATATATAGCTGACGTCTCCGCTCCGGTGCAGCGGTGTATGGAACACGCATCATCGCATTTTCGTACAATTCGGTGCATTCGTGACTTTAATCTACACGACTTTTTTTTGCTTGCTCTCTGTATTTTTGTTGTAACCTCTACACAACAGCCATCCGTGCTGCTAACAATGGNTCGCATTTTCGTACAATTCGGTGCATTCGTGACTTTAATCTACACGACTTTTTTTTGCTTGCTCTCTGTATTTTTGTTGTAACCTCTACACAACAGCCATCCGTGCTGCTAACAATGGCGATAACAACAATAGGATTTATGAATAAAAAATATTACCATAAAAACTGGAATATGTTGAACAAAATAGTAATGAGAGGAATGAAACGTGGTTGATTAATGGGAAATATATACAGTTCGTGTTACGTGCTTCCGACTTTTCGTAATATTGTGAAGGCGCAGAAGAGACTGTTAAGTGCCTCATTGCACCAATGCTATAATAGTACTAATTTTATAACAACTTTTTTGAGACAAATTCAAAATCAAGCGTGCGCTAAATTAAATCTTCCATACGGGCTTGTTTTGGGTTAGAAGTAGGCAGCATATACGCCACAGAAAATATTAATATCTTTCTTTAAAAAAAAGGGTATGTTCCACTGACAATATCGTCCAATTAACAAACAAAAAACACAGAACCATTATGCCCAGAACCCGTAAAGACTGCGTAAAGACGTAAAGTGGAACTTGCTAAGATAGATAATGCTTAACATAGACAGGTCAATAAATCTTGGTTAACTATTCAGTCGGGCTGACGTCCAGCTGTGTACAGAACTTACATAAAGAACTATTACGGAGCAGGATTCACTTAATTGAGTCTTGGCTTCAACAAGACCAAACTACGGATTGATATGGACAGATTTGTTTTACATTTTATCCTGTTTGTGTTGATTAGACTTGCATGTATCTTTCTTTATCTCTAACTAATATACGTAAAACAAAGTCCCGAATAGCCTCTGCATGCTACTCGGCTTGCTTCGTCTATATCAAAATCAATTTTGAAACTATTTTCACCATTAGAAATATTAGAAATAGTGACAAATGAAGAAGATTGANTTGATATGGACAGATTTGTTTTACATTTTATCCTGTTTGTGTTGATTAGACTTGCATGTATCTTTCTTTATCTCTAACTAATATACGTAAAACAAAGTCCCGAATAGCCTCTGCATGCTACTCGGCTTGCTTCGTCTATATCAAAATCAATTTTGAAACTATTTTCACCATTAGAAATATTAGAAATAGTGACAAATGAAGAAGATTGATGCATACAATTAGATTGACTATGATAGCACTACGCCAAAAATACTGTTATTGTACCCTTACAAGGTAAATACTGGCCAAAGTTTATAAGCATGTTGTGCTCGGTGACGTTGTGTTTTCGGTGACGGACTAGCATACAGCCCGCCTGATCGTGAGTGGACATATCGCTCATGGACTTCAGCATTGCCAGAGATCTCAACTAGCAGTTGCGAACTACTAATGAATCTTTTCTCAGTTGAATAATTCATTCGAATAATATTAGTACTACTATAAGAGACGTACGAGAAACATAAATGGAATAGAGTTGAAATTCTTGAGTGGGTTGCCATGCGGGAAATGTCTCTGAAAGCGTACTGTATGTGGGAGCAATTGTCGTCTCAAACGATTTGAATTACAACCGCTAACTACCAAATAGAAACATATGTTTATGACGTGGCCGAACTAGATACGCCAGCGGTCGCAGAGGGCTCAGCTGGCACGTGCCCATGGACTGCACCCTACCATAAAACTAATGCTGTGTCAGTCACAACAATACATCAACCATTAAACAACAGTCGTACTCACCAACAAATCTATTTCAACTCACTTTGATAATACATATACATATATATTCAAATCGACTTCGGGACTTTACAAGTAACTTTTAATTGAAAATCCGTCGGTCACCTTGAGATATTCAGGATCGTTCAAACACACGCCGGTTCAAGGTTTGGCAACAAGCAAACAACTCTCTTTGTACAAACTTGTTTTGAAATCTATTGATTAGTCCCCTCGGGACAGGAGCGCCCGTTGGAACTCTTACAGTAGAGGACTGTAATTTTAATTTCTTTTTTTGTTTATTAGCTTTCAGGCAGACGATCATACGGCCCACCTGATGGTAAGTGATTACCGTCGCCCATGGACTTCAGCAATGCCAGGAGCATAGCCAAGCCGCTGACTACCGTTAATTATATTATATATAACAATTATATTGTACTAGCGACCCGCCCTCGCTTCGCCTCGGAAACATTAAATTTTATTATTGGGTAGGCCGCGGTTATTGTCGTACTGCGGGTGAAGCCGCGGGGCGAAACTAGTCTTAAGAAAAGTCCGACCCAGTGGTTCCAGAGATTAGCCGGAACAAACAGACAGACAGAACGGCAAAAATTTAAAAAAATGTTATTTTGGTGTATGTACCATATATATTATTATATTCATATGCACGTAGTAAAAAGCGGTTATTTCAATATTACAAACAGACACTCCAATTTTATTTATATGTAATAGATTATGCCACCAATATTCTACTGGTAAGCTTTCACTACTCAAAGGTATGAATCGAAACAGTTTTATGTTTCAATCTGGAGTTAATTGCTTTTGTTTACAATTACGAATGGTCTTTCTTTGAAGTGATCGCACAATTCGAGGCAGAAAATATATACACAGGTTATGGAACTGTATACGGGGTCGTTCCTACAGCAAAAGAGATCGAAATCAAAACCAAGCAGAAGCGACCGGCACCAACATTAACCAACAGCGGGTCGTGAGCGCTTGTGAGCATGCCGATCTTAGCTCACTTCAGACAAATCCAACCGAACAGCGAACGTCGTTTAACAGCACCAATCCACGAGTACCTAATGATACTAGTTACTAAGGCGGCGGCAAAAACCATATAAGGTTTGTTTGAAACCCAAGAAATCTTTGAAAAGCCTGCTATTGATAGTCACAACAACAACCCTACGCCGCCTCACTCCACGTGCCGACACACGTTCCTTCAAACACAATCAGCTACTGGCCCCAGCGGAAAGAAAGTAAAAACGTTTTTCCTTAACTTGAACTTCGAACCACAAACCTGCAACTCCATGTTTTTATAAAGTTCCCTAATTACGCAGCATATATATGGGTTCACTGTATTAACACACTAATGGAATACTGCGTATACATCATATAATATTAGACAGCTAGGCCGAATGTGCCATGCATCAACACTGATCTATCCATCAAGAACTAGACGTTGGTACTAATATTGTAGTTTCTAGCAAGTAACAAACATACAGACACACGTACGATACACTAGTAGTAGGTACATAAACAGACAACAAGGCTCTCTGTAGTTCGTTAAGTCATTTATGATAGCAATCACGAGATTGAACAAGAATGAATGGCGCTTATCTTATCTAACAAAAAACGTGCGCTCGCGGTCCCGGCACTCGACGCATCCACACGAATGATCACGTTATGTTCATGGCAGTAAAGTTGATTATCATAAAAAATCTAAATAAGAAATGGTCTTTATTACGTTTATGCGATCAACGATTTACCAACAGGGTGAGAATGTGCCGATGCAATTCGGAACACCAAACCGATATTAATAACGACTACAATCGTGAGCATACATAATTAGCATCCGTAAGGAACATTACACCCGCGTTGTTGTTAACGCAGTGAGCTCCGCCCACAATAACTGACTACAGAACTTTCATTGCCCAGGACAACTCATTATTCAAGGGATTAACACAAAAGCGCAGACGGCGCGATTTACAAATTAAATTTTTGAATAAAACCATCCATTTATTTAATGCATGCTTCATTGTGTACAAAAGTTATAAGAAAAATTAGACAATTAAAAACAGTATATACAAAAGACGATCGTATCTTTAAGAAATGTCGATGTAACATCTTCATAATAAAGTGTCGTAAAGTACACTACGTTATTCTGGGCGAAGTGTAAATTATGTTACTTATTAATGTAGTAGGATGAATTGATCACGAGTCCATTTTAACATCCATTATAAAATTCACACACAGTCGAGACAGCATACTTACTTCTGTGTATTTAATATTCCAAATTAGAAAGACAAAGAAATGTTTATCTCTCGATTCACTTATTCGGAAACTAAATCTCGTTTCATCATTCAAGAGAAAGGGCCAAATCGTTGAAGTTACGTACAATGGAAAATCGCCTTTTTGTCTATCACGCTCGAGCTCTTTATTCATGTATTTAAATTTGAATATAAAACCATCTGATTTTGATTTAATATTTGATGCAGTGTATAGCGTGGTGCATGTAAGTATGTACATAGATAGATATGTGCAAACTCGATACCCTTGCCCGGAGTCCAGTGGGGCGTAAATCGATCGGAGGTTCGACACGACACATCACGTAACCTAAGGGCCGGCTGTATCTAACACAGATTTGTGCTTTGTTTGTTTTAGTATACCGAGAAAACTAGATCTGGTGAACTATGGTTCCCTTAGCACCTAGGATAATCTATTGACAAGATGAACACTGCGTCATTACAGTAATGAATAAAATCATAAAAACGAACATCTAACTAACATCTTGGTGTGTGTGTGTATGTGTGCTGATAAAATAAATAATCTGTACTCGTAATCCTCACTCTGCTAACGCCTATTCTGAATTGACAATGCAACACCTAGTATATCCAAGAGGAAGTAACACTAAATCAAACTACAATACGAATATGCGGTGTGATGACCCTATTTAGTAAGATAAGCGCAAAGAGAACCTGACATCAAGTTTTACTTACTTTATTAATACATCTCTATTAATTTTGGATCTATCGCTATCGATCTGATCGCGTCGCCGCGTCGGTCGCGCGCTGCACCGACACTCCCGGTCAGACTTCATTAGTTGTTAACTTCATTAGGTTGGTCTGTGGGCGGTCCGCACTCGCGGGACACGACGCTCCTTCACAAGACCTTCGAAATATATGCACGCACGTACGTAAGCTGATCTTTGTCGTTGTCAAGCAAATATTTGCTTTGTCACTACTTAGAGATTTCAACGTCATCACTGTCATGACTAGTTTATCAACTAAACGCTTACGTTTCTATTTAACTGCTCAAAATTATAGTATTAGCACACAGCGGTTGTCGGTTTGCCAACAAGGATACACACTACACGGCTGCACCGATTGCATTGCTTTGCCGTAATTACGGAACCTCTATGAGCTTCACTAGGCACAGACGTCTGTGTTGAGTATTTCTGAAGCATAACTATACAAAACGTGAAGTGTCTTCGTGTGTAGTACCTAAGTTGTTGAAAGCAGTTTTAACAAAGTCGGTTCAGTATCAGTGGACGAATTAAGTTTTAAACTAAGAACCATCTTCTTCAATAGTCCGTCAATAACACTGTGATCCTACAACCCACTGAGTTTCTCGCCGGATCTTCGCAGTGGATCGCGTTTCCGATCCGGTGGTAGATTCTGCACTGTTCTTGATAGGGCCAGTGTTAGCAACTCTACGGTTTGAGCCCCGTGAGCTCACCTACATGTTAGAATAACGCTGAGATATCCTCTCAAGACTATCGGAAGTGATCCTACCGCTCAAAGCCGGAATGTATGACTGCTGCTCCACTAAGCTGTTACGCGAAACAAAATTGTAAAGAACCTGTTCCACAGCGGGGTACTCGTTGTACGCAGTGTACATTGCGTACCATATAATCAAATTAGCATCACTCGATAAGTATATGGTAGTTTGTGTTATAAATTCTCGACGCGAGAGTAAACTGGCTGTCGGCCGCGTTACAATAACAACCTCTAGGTGTGGCAGGGCTGAATTGTATTAGCACTTGTGTAACGATGTGTGTGCATGTCCTCCAAATGTTATAGAGGGCGTACAAAAACCTCAGCCGTACCGCGACTGCCACGCAACTATTTGGCGATTACCGTGCATTTATCATATTAGTAGATTTAAGCGCATTTAACGATACACCGATAAATATACGCACACTGTTAAATATATTACTGCGAGTACGAGTACTTCGGTTTCATCTTCACGCGTGCTAGGGGCCACGTAAGTGTTGTCATCGCCCACGGGTGAGTACGTTGAAGGTTTCGGCTTGACCTACTCAATATTGACTGTTCAATAGTGTAATTCGTTTCCAAATTATTCTTGTCCACCTCATGGTTGCCTGGAAGAGATCACTGTTAGCGATAAGACCACCACCAATTGTACTTTTTTTATATTTAATGTTTCGCATTGTTTTTTTCTTGATGTACAATAAAGAATACTCTCTCTCTCACTCTCAACAAAATTGAGACAGACCTCATGTCCCAAGTCGGGAATAGTACAAAATTCTCGTTATAATCTCTTCGGGCTCCAGCAACAACTCAATACAGTGAACCGTGAGCCCACAGCCAATTACGACAAAAAAAAAACTGTTACAAAATACAAGTTTGAATCGTGATCATTGAAATTCAGTACATATTTATTTAAAACAACAATTATGGTGTACACTACATACTTACCATCTGGCTTTCTACATTACTTCCTTTCTCGGTGTGTCCGTAGCAATACCTATAGCCTGTTATTTTTAAAGCGAGGCTGGAAATGAGTTGTCGGTTAGACAGTACAATAATAACACGTACACTAACGTATATAGCTTGATAATTTTTAGGATTTCATAATTAAGATTATGTCAGTCAGTACTTATTGTCCGCCCGAGTGTTCAACTAGCATTGTGTTCAACAATGAGCCTTTAAGCCTTGTTCAAACATCCATTGTTTTTTTGTCCAACAAAAGATAATGCCGAATTCTTATTGTGAAAGAAAAAACACGATTCAACGGTATTTATAAGNACTAACGTATATAGCTTGATAATTTTTAGGATTTCATAATTAAGATTATGTCAGTCAGTACTTATTGTCCGCCCGAGTGTTCAACTAGCATTGTGTTCAACAATGAGCCTTTAAGCCTTGTTCAAACATCCATTGTTTTTTTGTCCAACAAAAGATAATGCCGAATTCTTATTGTGAAAGAAAAAACACGATTCAACGGTATTTATAAGGACAATAGTCTAGTGGCCTGCTTAATGATTTACGGAAGTATTTTGTGCTCCATTCGGAATGCAGTGCTGCCGACTCTGTCAGGCCGACGAAATGATTTTGAATTATTATAAACTTTTAGGACACAAGAGAGTTCGAGACGAATTTGAGCGGAACGGTTCACTTGACGAACATTTTGAACTGTGTGTGTCACAATTAGTCAGAAAATAGTCCACTCTCTTTGAGGCGGTTAATAACCTAAAATGCCCGGAGTGCTGGAACCAGAAAAATGGCGGCGGATGTGAAGTCATTCTGTGCAAATTACTCTCCGCGATCTAGCTACATGCCCTGCTCGCGATGTAATATTATTTAAGTTTTTGTGAGTTAGAGTTTGTGTTACTTTTACAGACAAATTACATACGTAGACCGTCATATAAAATGTATGAAAGAGATTGTTTTCTGACCACAAAGTAAATTTGAAATTCTCTAATGCATACATGCTCTTGTCATTATTTAAAAACAAATTACATATAGAACAAATAGTAATAATATATTTAGTTATTCTTATTATGAATTGTATTGGTTGCATTTTCTTCTATAAATTATTTTAGTATTAGTTCGTGGCGCTGGACAGGGATAGGGAATATAATCCACGCGGTTAAATCAGATTGAAATTATTTAAGTCATTACGTTGATGTTACCTGTATTTTCGACACATAATAAATACAAACATATTAAAATAATCGGAGATTAATTCGGAACAAAATACAAGCTTCGTTTCATTATAATCGACAAATTTATTTTTTAATCAACATTAATAATCCATTGTCTGTCTGTTACATTTTAAGACCCAAACCACTAAACCAAGCTAGATTAAATTCTGTTCGAACCACTTCGTCCCACGACCTGCAACGGGACACCGTGCAGTCCACGCAACAACTAGAGCACAACACATGAGCAGCATAAGGTTAGCAGTCTGGAGGGTTGCGTGTGCAGTGCTCTTGTGTACGCAGAGCCTTGAGCCCGGAGCCCTGAAGCCCTGTAGACTGTCACGCCCCAGTCCGCCAGCCGCACCATGTCTTACTTGAACTTGTCCGCGCGAGTATTCCTTCGCACCGCACTTTAAGTATTGTTTGTTTTTCTTTGGAGGACTTGTCATTTGATGCTTATCTTCTGGGTGTCCAATATTTACGCGACTCGATTTTGTTTTAATATTCATGACATGAAGATCTTTCAATCTTTTAGAAATTTTAACATTAGCCTACACAAATATTATTTAATATAGAGCAATATGAAAGCAAATAAGGCAAAGCCACGGTGACAGTTCGAACGCTGATTCATCACTTGGAGCTATCCATCACGGCGAGTCCGCTGCAGATCCAGCCTTAATCAATCAGACACTCCCACTTGAGTGCGGCGCGGCGACGCAGCCTGCCGGGGACCCGCTTCATCCAAGCATGCTATACATACATACACGTGGTACATATTATTATGTATCTCACATGAGAAACAACAAAAACGTTTCATTCATTTTTTACTGGTGGTAGGACCTCTTGTGAGTCCACACGGGTAGGTACCACCGCCTATTTCTGCCGTGAAGCAGTAATGCGTTTCGGTTTGAAGGGTGGGGTAGCCGTTGTAACTATACTGAGACCTAAGAACTTATATCTCAAGGTGGGTGGCGCATTTACGTTGTAGATGTCTATGGGCCCCAGTAACCACTTAGCTCCAGGCGGGCAGTGAGCTCGTCTACCTATCTAAGCAATAAAAAAAAACAATTATTTCCAACATCTACACGCAGGATGGTACCGTGTGAGCTGTGATTTTGTGAAGTTAGCGAGATCAGAGCGAATAGATCAGGATAATGCTTTGTCCGGCCATCAACCAACAGACGCAGCTGTGAGACCCCGGCTCTCAAGAGCCTCCTCAAGGCTATTCTCCTTAACACCCGCCCGCCGTAGCAGTGTGCTCAGTAACTTCCTACTGCTGTTAAGTTTGTTGCAACCACGTGTTCCAACTTTGACAATAGAACAGTTGTTGTACCAGTGAAATGTAATGTATTTCAACTTAGATGTCATCGCAGCGTACTCATTCCCGTACTCGATCCCGATAGAGCAGGCCCAAGACGAATCGAAGGACAAAACTTAGTAGGCTTGTGTTTTCTGTATTCTCCTTCTATTTTTGTTAAAGGAAATGACAATAAACAATAATAGCTATTCGTAAAAACCATAGCGTTCCCACATCGCGTCGCGCTTTCCGTTCACTAATAATCAACGGTAGGATAGTCACCGTCCTCGTTGAACCCGTCGCTTGCGACGAAGGGCCTCACGAGTCAATTAATCCATAGACACAGTCCACTGAGTTTCTCGCCGGATCTTCTCAATGGGTCACGTTTCCGATCCGGTGGTAGATTCTGCGAAGCACTGCTTTTGCTAGGGCCAGTGTTAGCAACGCTTCCGGTTTGAGCCCTGTGAGCTCACCTACACGTCAAGGAAAAGCTGAAATAGCCTCTCAAGGCTATCAGCATAGGTAGGGAAAAAAAAAAGGCAAAGGTAGAATATATTTGCACGACGTAGTGCTGGCCAAACACTCCATTACTTCTTTCTGCATATACGTAATTAAGACTTCGACATTATCAAAGTCTCAAGGTAGGCAGCCGTACTCATGTGATAAAAGTTTCAGTAATCACTTTAATAAAAAATCAGCCATCAGCTCGTCCAGTGATGTAAAATCAGTCAAAAGGAGAAATACGAAAAACTTCAAGAAACTTGTAAGACAAAACATAGCATTTGTTTTATATTCATTAAGATCGGGACACCTATATATATATAGACTGTATACTTGTCTGTCCTATAAATTACTGTTTCACATAAATGTTACTATTAATATTATTTTATTATTTGCAGTGAGGCGGTACGAGGTAAGTTCAACTGAGTCACCGAACTTGAAGCTAAATGATTACATTTACGAATTAATTTACTTTGTTTAATTGTGTCACTGCTTGTTCAACAAAACAATGATTTCGCATTGTCACACTAATTACATATTCTTATTTGAAATGAGTGTATTGTTTCAACGTTTTCCACCGTCCAAAGTTCGGTTTAAACAGTTTCATTTGCGAAGCAAGTGTTTTATTGCTTACGTTATAGCTCCTGAACCAGTGCCGCGGGTTGGTACCAGGAGCCCGCCGCGACGCAACCAGGCGTTCCAATTTTACAGGCGAAATAATCGTAATCCCGACACAGCAGAGACCTTTTCCTTATATCTTGATGTAGTTGGCACTACGTGGCCCTCTGGTGATGGAGGAAGGGGCTTATAACAAGTAATATACTACCGGGTCCTCGCTCTTGGTAAGGTTGATATGCTGTTAGAGACGACTGCTTCTCGTTTGCAAGAAAAACTCATTAAAAATGTACACTCATTCTCCCAGTATGTACACCATCGCTCGTGAAGCCCCGTACCACCGGTCCCCACTTTCGTATCGAATACACAAGTCTCTACCGTAACTTAGTAACATATGCGTACGTGCTTAAGTTGAAATAATAAAAAACCATTTCCACGGCACGAACGTGAGTCCGCAAACACCAAATTTGGAATGCTATTAGGTGCATCAGCTATGCGCGGACGTGGACCGGATTCCTGCATGCGACGAGCCATAAACATGAGAGGTTTTTTCAATGATTACCATTCACCGTCCGCTGGACGCCGCCTCGGGGCCTCGCTCTGCACTAGGAAATCTTATTTGGAACGAATCAAATGGGAATTGACGTGCCTTCCTTTGCGAGCTGCCTTTAGTTGAGGCGCGTCGTGGCCACGCTGTCGGGACGTGTCGGATGTCAAACTTAAGAACTAGTCATTGTATAAAGTTTCATGTTTTAGACCTTAACTGATTACATATAGTGTTGGGAGCCCGAAATCAATAAAACTCCTAAACTGTTATGCGTTTGTGACAATCAATATCACAATGTAGGTGCCTCGTAATAAGAGATTCATTAGTCACAACCTGACACCGGCTCGCAGAACTCAGAACGTTGGCATGACTACAGATATTTGAGCGTAACGTCTTCATTAAAAAGTGAAAGTCTGAAAAGTACATTTATATAAAACTCAATTAGCGCACACAATTAAGAGACTACAATCCCCGCTCTCTGGCCGGTGTCTGGACGCCGCCGTCACTCACTCCTTCACTTATTGATTTCGTTTCAAACACTACTTAAGAAAGTTGATAATAAATTGATTTTTCTTTCATCTGTCCTCTTCCAGACAGTTCATAATTCAATTTACTATCAGCCGTTGCACGAGGCACACGTCACGGACTATATCTATTTCTTTGTATAGTAATTTGGAAGTATGTATTTATTTCTGAGTTCTCATTTACTTTTACTGAAGTACGCCAAAGTCAAAGAAGAGTTACGATTTCAACATTAAACGATTTCACACGCGCGTAGATAAGGACTACAGTTGCGTTGGGCTGTGAAGGTATGAGGTTATTGTTATCTCCGGCTCTCGACATTTTGCGAGATCGTGACGGATATCGGATGAGGTTTCATTCGACGTTCACAAACGAACCGACATTTTACGAGAAAGATTACTTTAAATTAAGTGTACACACAGTTAAGTGGTTTACTTACTGATAAAAACTTTCAAAGAAATTTAATTCTTTCAACTGTACCTATTACATTGGGTTATAATTATAATACAAATAGAGACANGCTCTCGACATTTTGCGAGATCGTGACGGATATCGGATGAGGTTTCATTCGACGTTCACAAACGAACCGACATTTTACGAGAAAGATTACTTTAAATTAAGTGTACACACAGTTAAGTGGTTTACTTACTGATAAAAACTTTCAAAGAAATTTAATTCTTTCAACTGTACCTATTACATTGGGTTATAATTATAATACAAATAGAGAAATATCGTTTTATTCTTTGCTGTATGTATAGATACTGATTTGTTTCCGAGGGTGGGCAACAATGACAATTTAACTACTAAAGCTACGCATTTTTTTTATTGCCCTTGTAGGCAGACGAGCGTACGGCCCACCTGATGGTGAGTGGTTACCGTCGCTCATGGACAGCCATGGACAGCAAAGCCAGGGGCAGAGCCAAGCCGCTGCCTAAAAATTACAATTACAAGTATCCGAGACAGCTGACTGACATAGTATGTAGTTTATTTGTATGATATGATGATTCACTGCGGAGCTATGGAAAAGCCCTTAAACTGGATTTGGATTTGATAGTTACTCACTCACAGAAATTATTATTCATTTTTCATTTTTTATTTATTCATTTTTTAATTATTCAATGAGATAACTAAATGCTTCCGCAAATCGTTAGTTTTAAATTCTACTGCCTTTAATATTTCAATAAGAAATTAGAAAGATATTTCATTTGAATAAAAGTTCTATTCGTTAACAAAAAACTTGTCATTTAGATATAATAATTTTAAACACCATTGTATGCTTAGTGAAAAATTATCTCAAGCATTTAAACAACTGTTACACGCATCCATACGTATAGGTACCGTGCACAAAACAATAAAAATGTAAAGTAAAGATAAGGAACTAACTGCGCTCGCATTTCGAGCTGTCAGACAGATCAGACAGTATAATTGCATCATTACTGTACTTGTTAACGAACTGCTCACTGCTTGGATATGTTTCACGTGATAAAAGCAAACTGTAATGTTGTTAACTGAAACTTACTAAGTTTATAGCGCGTCACTGTCGTGGAGGGGCGCGGGCGGATCCCGCGGTCCAGTTTCGGTAGTAGAACATGTGTTATCCACTCACAGACCACACTGTGTTGTCATAGAGTACCCAAGGTCTCGCATAACCACTTCACAATAAGCGAACCGAGAGCTAGTCTGCTCACCTACGAAGATAAAAATTTGAAAGTAATTCGTAACCAAATTGAATGAACGCCACGAATCAACGGTTCCCCGGCTCACTGCGGCGACGACTTATCGTCAAGTGTGCAGTGACTACCTGACCACCGTTGGCTTCATAGGCAGATTTCGATTTCTTTTATTATAGGGCACAAAACTGTACAATAACAAGCCTTAATAGACGTGATAAAGTACTTCAAAATTAATAAACTCTAATTATAAAGTAAACGTAAACCAAGGGTATTATTAAACTATAACGTATATTAGTCTCGCTCCAATACTAACCTGTTATTAGCTCTTTAATAATAGCTATTCATTTTTCGTTATATGTAAAGAATGATTTTGATGAAATTTGTTACATTTTCTCTTGAGATAAGGTTGCGTTTAAGTTGACTGTATTTATGTCTTTATGTGTGTATTCGAAGTGTACCCGAAACACAAATAAGTCATGTGGAATATATATAATACATCAGTAAATATAATATGCAACACCGTGCCGGAATATACACGATTAATAGAATGATAATCAACTAAGTTAGGATAAAAGGCTTGGAAACCAAAAGAAATGGAGACAAACAGCCTGACCACATGGTAAGAGAGTAACATAGATAGAGCAAAATATTCAATAAGTGGTATAATATTTTATAAAGATAACCAATGAGTTTAAACGAGAGATTCCGAGCCTGACGGAGCTGGTAGCGCGATGACAAAAAAAGTAAACACAAGAAAATAAAGAGCAAGTGAATATATAATATTATGCTTATATCGAGATTGTAGAACTTACTAGAAACTTCCATCGAAAATTCATTCCATTCTTAATCCATTTTTGTTTACAAAATATGTACATTCAAATCGATCGCCATTTCGAAAATTAATAAACAAGCGCAAGGATTTTTTTTTTTTTATTGTTGCTTAGATGGGTGGACGAGCTCACAGCCCACCTGGTGTTAAGTGGTTACTGGAGCCCATAGACATCTACAACGTAAATGCGCCATCCACCTTGAGATATAAGTTCTAAGGCCTCAGTATAGTTACATTTCATATTTTGTAATCCTAAGCGCGTCAGTAGATCACAACTGGAGTGTGCTCGCGGCTCTGATCGTGGATTATGATTGATGTCCTGTTCGCCATCGGCCGAGCCCCACTAATGCTAATCTGCCGTTTTGTTATCTGCCTATATTTACGAGTGAGTATAGAAGCGGCGTATAGTTTCAGCGGCGAGCAGCGATTGAGCGTCAATTGATTCACTTTTTTTTTGTTCCTACCTATCCTGACAGCCTTGAAAAGCTATTTAAGCTTCACTCTAATGTGTGTAGGTGAGCTCACGGGGCTCAAACCGGAGTGTTACTAACACTGACCCTAGCAAGAGCAGTGCTTCGTAGAATCTAGCACCGGATCAGGAACGCGACCCACTGAGAAGATCCGCCGAGAAACTCAGTGGGCTGTGTCTAGGGGTTAATTCGCTCGTCGAGCCCTTCGTCGCAAGCGACACGTTCGACGAGGACGGTGACCGGTGCTTGTGGTGCCTAAAAGCACCGTTAACGGATGATTCACTAAGCACTGAAACATCTCATCGCTTGTACTCACAACTCGTTTACACTACACAGTTACTTACACCGACTAATAGTATTATGAATACTTTACCTAGTGTGTGTAGCTGAAACATAAATTATACTGAACGTATTCTTGTAAATATGTATATCCAAGTCCGATGCACTGTTTTCACATGGTAATATTAGTATGCTCTAGGAACATGTACATTATGTGCATGATCTTATACACTCGCTTCTTTATTCATATTTAACTATGTATAGTAGTTCTCCATGTTTGGATACATTGATTTTTTTGAATACGTTAATTGGAATTATCTGTGGTGTCACGCATGGATCGTAATCATGACGATTCGTGTCTGGGCACGCAACGAAGAGTTTTTCTGATATTTATTTACGTCCTTAATGTCGTATTCTTGATTAGCCAAGATAGAAAATCGGGCTCAACGAATTTTGTGACTGAGTTTATAATCAGCTAGCTGTTTGTTAACTTAAGCTGGACATGAACTTGTCTACCTTTCTACGCTAATCAATTGTGTATGTGTAGCTACTATTTACGAGCTCGATTGAGCACTGTAAGACTGCATCTGATTCAAATGAAGACATTTTAATTCTTTTCAATAAAATAGTGTTCCTCCGGCTTGCAGGCTAAGTGTACGGTGTACACAAACGTCAACTCAATACTTGGGTTTTAAAGATCAATTTCGTATGAATGTAAGCCGTGAAGTTTTCGATTCGTGTTCGTGAATTAGATATGATTCTTCTCGGAGCTCGTCTTTGAATGTAGCATTAAAGATCCTTTGAGCGATCGTCGCAGGTTTTTTGTAGCTATTCATAAGAACTCGTCGAGGGAAATTCCAATTATGTCCGAATAACAACAACGAAAACGTGTTTCGATTAAATGTGATTTTAAGAATCTCGAATGCTTCAAAAGGAGCCTGAGTCCTTCACAATGTGCTCCCCAATTATGGAGTACGCGAGGGTAGATCACAATCGAGTCAATCACGGTTTGGTACACGTCGGAAACTTTCCAGGGCCTGTTTAGGCACCGTACACACTGGCCGCCGTGACAAGCACCCAAATCACGGTCTTAAAGGCCCCTAATGATATTGCATTGTGGCCCCGCTGTTGTGGAACCCCCTTCGCTCCGGAACACGACGCGTTCGGACGTCAAAGGCTCGCTGTCAGTCGGCCGTGATGAAGCGCGTCATTCGACAACGCCATTACAATGCTCTCGCCTCGTCACACTAACAAACACCTTTATTCACTACACCATAAAGTTGAGGATCAAACACGTTCTTTCGTAACCATGTTACTATGGAAAGCTATGATAATGATGCCATACTAGCCCTTAGCGCGCAGTCCATAAAGTTCGTTTTAGACAGTACCGGATGCAAAGAGCATTTGCATGAATGTTTTCATGGAGAACCGTGACTGCGCGCTCGAATTGCCAATTAAGTGACATTAACCAACTACTGAATGCATTTCACTAGACGCGAGAATGAAAAAAGCCGCGCGTCGCGTCGCGTCGGTGCCACGCAGAGTGGTGCCGTGACAATCGTTCTACAACTGATTAGTTTTGCATACCTCCTCCGCGAGCTGTCGGCCGTGTCCAACTTGTGAGGACGTTCAGCTCGAGAACCATACGACATTTTTATTTTTATTTAGTAAATGAAATAAGTAGGTACACTTTATTTTATCTGTAAAAAGCCACAATTACATAAACGGAAAGTTGATTAGTCTAATCAGAGAATGATTGATATAACCACGCACACAAACATACTTACTTTGGAAAGGTTTAGGGAGACATAGTTTGCAGGCTACGTTATTATTATTTTCCTGAACACCGCCCACCAGACTCCTCCACTTTCTGAGTCTTGATTCCTGTGAGTAAAAGCTGCTATACCGTTGAACTGTAACGATTAATTCCTTCGCAACAGCGGGGGGCAGGTGCACAGTGAACCTATAACTCGACGTACTATGAATAAAAGGAGTTAAGGCCCTATTGTGATTTGAAACTGAAACAACACTCGAAAACCGACGCAAACATTAAACAAACAAGAATAGGACTTAATCTGCGACGGAATTAAATATAACTCTTCTGAAGGTTTCACATCTGCTGCGTGGGCATGCATGAGTTTTATTTTAAAGTACGGCAACAAAAATTGCAAAAACTAGATATATTTCCATTCGGAAGCAATATTACCGGCACGACTTGTGTGTGAGCTCCACTTGCTGATCACAAACAATACTCTCAATCAGCGATGTTGTGCAAGCCATTAACCCGATTGTAATTATAGTTTATATTATGATACGTATACCGTATCCTATGTATAACGAATGTGTATTTTCACACATATGTGGAGCACATCGTGTGAGTATACCGTGAGACCATTTGTGTGGTTAATGCCCGCTGACCCACTCACTCACTCTACGCGGCTCGTGTCTTTGTTAGCCGACTATTAGAACTTGGTTTTAAACACTACATTATTAATATTACATTTTAATTACAAAGTTTTGGCTAGTCTCGCAATGTTTACTGATTTTTTGTCGATATTGTTATAAAATAGATTGATTGTTTTGTTATATGGATAAATTGGCAGGTACCAACGAGCCCAAGGACCGAAACACAGCGTAATCGAATCAGTACGAGTGTCTGCGAGGACACCACCGCCGCGTCGGGTCTTACCTAATTAGGTCACGGGTGCTTCAGAATTATTAAATTAATCTATTATTGGCCCCGAATCGTGTACCTGCGACTTGTGCGTGCGTGGAACTTGGTTTGATGTTAGCCACGCGCTAATTTTCTTATCAGTACTGCTAAAACATGAAATAGGTGAACCCTAGATCAAACAACGTGCGTCGCTACTTACGAAATGAGGCCGAATTCTCCAACAGAGTGAGACTAACGCTTATCCAACTAACTGAACTCCGAATGAACAGAAACGTGGTGCAGAGAAGCACGGGTCAAGTCGCCATCACTGCTTACTTCCTGCTCATCTCCCACTCTCCACCACAGCGTCATATATTCCTCATATACATTTTTGATTTGCCATGTATAGGGACAAGTATTCGTCTGCTCATTTAGTCTATACATTTTACATATAATACATGGATGGTATGGACATGGGATGAGATGAAATGAAAATGAGGTTGGTAAGAGAATGTTTACTATGACTGTGGAAGGATATAGAGGAAGAGGTAGACCTAAGAAGAAATGGATGGATTGCGTGAAAGACGATATGGGTAATAAGGGAGTGAGCGAAGAAATGGTGTATGATAGAAGAGTATGGAAGGAGAAAAGATGTAGCGCAGACCCCAGGTGACTGGGAGAAGGGCAGGATAATGATTTTACATATAATACATATTTTACATCACTGATGAGTACTAGTAAGCTCTGTGAGCCCGCATGAGCGGTCGCTATGATCCTGCGAGCTACTGCCTTGAAGCAGACATGGTTACTATCTCAGAGGTTGTTCGTCATAACATAACAACCCCGTACTATGCTACTAGTGGCACACTTCTCTCTCAATAGTGCCTCTTACTTCTGACATCTGCAATCAGCCCATCACATATCTGCGTTAACTCCTGGAAATAGTTTATAAATCCATTAAAATGTGTATAGCGTGGGTACTGCGGTGTATATAGAAGTGGATGATTTATGACACAGTATCGGTCATTAGCTACGAGTTATGTGTACGCTATGTGTACCGCCAGCTGTTTTAACACTCAATCATAATTTATTCATATTTTAATTTATATCCCAGCAAACTCTTTCTCGAATAGTTTTTGCCAAGTGTAGACCAACTTTGAGAACAGTTTGCCACAAAGGGACGTGGGCGACTTCAAATATTATAATTGAAACAGAGTTTATTCGGAAAAATACTATCATAGTTAATGTTTTTTACTACTTTTTATGGCCTAGATGAGCGATCGAGCTCATAGCCCACCTAGTGTTAAGCGGCGCTCGTCTATCCATCTAAGCAATAAAAAAACTGTACTATGGACTCAGAGAGTTGAAATATAACTAAATCAATGTGTGGACTCCATCAAAACACCGAAAGCGCTTGAGATCCATACGTCATCAGAATCTGTTGAAAAGAGTACCTATCCCATATCGAACCTACGCCAATATACGCCAATCGAATCTTACTCTAATCTGTGGCATCTCATTACCGCTATATTTTATACTCAACAGTGTAAGAGGAAGGACCGATCATGTCCCGCCATAATCCATCTCTATCAATCATAAATTTCTTACCAAGACAAACAGATATATTAATAGAATAACCAGATGATCCTAACACCAAGTCAAAAAAGACAATAATAGACTTTAAACTTTTCCTATTGAGTCTAAATTTGTATGTACGAAAAAAACATTTGTGGCTTTTCAGAAATATCACCAAGATGTTAGTTGAACTAGTAACTCATGTTTCTTTATGTGCAAAACATGGGTTATTATAGTTGTAGTTTGCAAAGGATTTTCGCCCTTTTGCAATGAATGTAAAGTTGAATATACAATGATATAATGCTTGCCTATGAAATTTGTTGGGATTTCGAACTTTAAGAATGTGGTCTAAGGTATTTTTTTGCATATAGTTGATAATCTTGATGGCTTAGGGTGGCCAGGTGCGTGCTAAGAACAAGTTGTAGGATTTTGTATCACCCCAGATTAAAAGATGTATTTAGTTCAATGTACCCAGTCAAGGACCTTAATACTTTTTTCAGATTCGAGGCAGTCTGGAAATGGATAAAAGATCGAATATACAATATAAAGTATTTTATTGTTAGTCGGAAGCTATTAGAACGATATAGCTAAATAGCACAAAACGTCACAGATATCTATCTCATCCCGACATTATTGGTTGAAAGAGATAGCACATGATTCTGTACTATCAGATTACGTTGGCAGGTCGGCCATTTTAAAACCGCGAACCTCACCCATGCGGTTAACAAAATAAGTACATCGCTAACAGAATCTGGACCGGTAAATATCACGAACATGGCCATTTCGAATATTTTCTTTGGCGGGAGGAATACAAATGTTCATCAATCACGTTCACGAACCAATAAAAGCTAGTTTCAGCCGTGAGCAATAGAACAATATGGTCAATGGCAGACCTGCTAGCAGTGCTGACAACCCTTGTCAATCGACAAATATAGCCGGAGTTGTAGACGGTACAGTAAGTGCACTACTTCGATATCGGATACGAACCTTGGAAGGTTGTACCATTCGTCGCGATAACACCATGAATCAATATAGCGAAACGACTAGAGTTACAGTCGTCGTGTGCGGGGGACACTCGACCACAAAACTCTCTCTTTTTTTTCACGTTTAGACATTAGGTCATAATTTAATATAGCATAGCGCACGAATATGATTTCACTAAGATGTGAGTTAACCTAAATGTTATGTCAAATTATAATACAAAAATATTCACAATCATCGAAGCACATACAAAGTGACATCTGATCGACTCATTATCATAGTCGAGTATTTGATAACTCGGTATACGGTTACTGTACGTGGGGTCCAAATTCGATTCCAGTCCTCATTGAAGAAGAAACTGAATCAATGAGACCGAGGTATCTTATTATTTTGTGTTTTATATGTTTCTGGTACCCATAAAACAGTAAACACTAACCCACAACAGTTGAATATCGAGCATTTAAGTTTTAAGATCTAAAGCGTGCATTCAGAACAAAATAAGTATATTGGTTAGCGTAAAAAAATACTTATAGCTTTTGTGCATGACTGTGTAATGTTTTATATGATATCGTAAAATGTAAGAGGTAACTCCCACGTCGATCTGTAGCCAGCTATCGACTACAACTTCACCGACTTACCCACGTAATACTTCACTTATTATGTACAGCGTTGTATGTATGTAAAGTAGCCGATTCCAAACTGGGGGTCGGGAGTCTTTGAGAAGAAAATGAGTTTGTATGAAATGTTATTTCCAGGTTGTTTGCGAGTCGAATACTTTTACGGCTTAATTTCGTATTTTTTAAATATGTACGTATTATAAATTGAATGGAGGACACGTAACTCGGTACTAACAATGGAAATACTCACACAATATTATGAATTGCGAATAATCGGATGATATAAAACATATTTACAAATCTTTGAGTTTTGAAACGCGTCTGTCAGAGCGGGTTCGCTTAGGCAAGATATTATTGTTTGCCAGTTATTTATTAATGGGCAGGACAGAGTGACTCCTAAAGTCCTTTTTATTTATTGAGATCAATAGCAATCAGCCATGAATTTCGTGAAAAAACTTAAGATTTTTCCTAAAATTGTAGACAGTAGTACCTAGTAGATAGTAGTTTAAAAATAGGTTCAGCTAGATGTCAATACAAGGTGCATACCGCTGTCCACGTTACATTAGAACACTTTGTTTCCTTGTGCAATTTAGGGGACACACAACTTTGGGAACCGCTGGACGCACGCATTTCTAGTACGATTCCATATTTTATTGCATTACTTTATATTTTTCTACGCCAGAAGTATATTCGTTTATTATGGTGGTGAATATTTTAGTCTTTTGAAAGTAGACTAACGCTTGTAGTATAGTCACTGTTCCAACGGCCGAAAACCTAGACACGCGCAGATGGTAAGATGACAACCTCATCAACACCACAACTGTATCCTGCAATTACCGGAGGTCTCAATATCAATTTCAATAACTGTGGGGAAGATTACCGGTCCGGGCGCTGGTTGTCTTATACGCGCCAGCCACATTATAGCCTCAGCTCACATTAACTCAATGATTCGAAGGTAAGTAGGAACGTAAATAAGTTTATTAATTTCTTAACCTTTATCTTTCTGTCTGCTCCATATTTTACCTTTTCTGACGCATAAGATTAACAGATACAATAATATAATTTCTCGACGTGAAATGAAATATCAAGTGAAAGGCTTTCAAATGTCAAGAATAAGGTCGCGGCGTGTTGACGTTATAATGAACTTAATTAAGCTTTAATTTAATTCACTTTGAAATTATCTTTATCTTGGAGCATGGGTTCGAAAATTTATCAGCACGCTTTCTCCGGCCGTGCGGTCATCAGTGCTCATGTTAGTTGTGGTAATGGTTGGTTTCAGCAATTTCAACAGTTCTCAGTAGACAGGAGAAGTGACTAATCAAACAGGTCAAAAATAAAAGTAGGCAGGAGAACATTAAATTGACAAAATAAAACCACTCACATAATTCACTCCGTGTGCTCCGACTGAGAGTTTATCCCTGTTTCGAAGTCTGTGATCAGAACGGCTATCGGACAGAGGGAAATTAATTTGAAACAAACCATTTCCAAAGTCGTTAAATACTTTATTTTAAAACAAGCGGAAATAGATATTTCGTTTTAATTTTGAGTAACAGTAAAATAAGTTAAATAAGCTTTAAGAGGTATGCCGGTACAAAGCTCTTGTTTGTGAGTCAAGCCCGCCTTTGTTCGAGCTGTTTGATAAATAACGCCATTGTATTTTCTAAGTAGAATGTAGAATAATATGTAGTTTATATATATATATATATATATATAAATGGATGTTTTGTTGCTCATTGCAAAAGACATAAAATGGAAACGTGTGTTCGTTGATGCACATGTGTCGATGCACGTTATCACGACAGCTCCGGCGTGACGTCACGTGGACAGTCGCCGACACAACTTTAGTAAGCGAATTATTTGTTATTATATTAATAGTGATCTCTTAGGTCGAAACGTAAACCTATTGCTAGTCATTACTAGTACTAGTACCTACTACTTCAGACAGGCGACTACGAGGTTGTGATAGTTCGGGGTGACTAGGGTCTTAAGAACCTTAGCAGAGTTTAATATTCAAAATTTATAATTTAGAATAAAATATAATGAATGAAAGTCATATTATATTTCCGTTTGATTAACAACTGCCATATATCTCGTAGAAACCAACCATTCCACCGACAACACCCACAGCCGCCCGTAGATCCCAGCTCCTTGAACAGAATGCAGACGTCCCCGGTAGCCGTACTCATCGAACTCGACAAAGAGTTCGACGTGCAACCTAACCCATGCACAAGTCTGTTGAGTTTCTCGCCAGATCTCAGCGGGTCGCGATTCGGTTCCGGTAGTAGACTAATTCGCGAAGGAACTGCTCTTGAGTTTTTAGGTCTCCTTTGGAGGCACTCGGGTAGCTGTTAGCAAATCCTACCCCTCCTGGCTGAGCCTTTGCTCACCCACCTGTTCTGGTGAAACTGGAAAGGCCTCCGGGCAATCAGTAATCCTTCATTCATAAAAAAAAAGAATGCGGACACAACTAACTAGTTCTGGCTTACATTCCGCTGAACTAAGCTATGGACTGCTCTATACAAGGCCTAATTCCTTATTACCATTTACCATTACGCTACATAGATCGCTAGTGGCTAATGATCCTATGACTACTGTATTATGGCGTAAGTACCTACAAGATCGATCCTCCATCGCTGCCAGTTTATTTGTTTGTTAAATACAATTTATTTTTTGTTCGTGTCACGTGATGTACCTACCTCTCCGGCACTGCGTAGGCTTATGTGCCACGAACGCTTAGTAATCATCAGTGAGGTGTTTGAGTAATACATGGTTGTTAAACGACACAATAAATGTTATATTTGATGGTCTTTGGTAATTATCTGACTTTTGTAAAACACAAACTTCTGAATAATAACTGTTATTAAGTTTATGATTCAAAATAATGACTGTGTTTTTGCTCTTTAAGTCGAGGCGAGAGAGATGTATAAAAACGTATTATGTGTTCACGCAACATTCAAGAAAATCTTTAATTCGCAACCGTTCTTAAATCAATTAAATAATTAAGCACAGCTAGTTTATATTACACGGAAACGAACCGACGCCGACGCCGCGGCGCACGGACGTGGTGGTACGAGTATTGGACGTTGTAATGCGACACAGACACATGAACATTATTTCATTATGCCGACAAGAGAAATCGCTTTCGTATCGCAGTGCAGGCCTGAGCGGAATATTCGGCGTATCTCTTTCCACAGGTTTGAGACCGGACATTATCCCTCGCGGTCCTTCATGACTAGTACGTGGCACAAATAGAGCGGACGTTGTAAACGCGGCACTTCCTCATACATGCGGAGGGCGGCCAGCGAGATAGTGACGATGAACCAGCTAAAATACCCCCTGCAGGTTCAAATTAAGTGCCATCGCCAGTAAAACAAATACTTGTAGGTTTACGTAAAAAAAATTGGTATCTGCTTGTGGATCCTGAATCTCAACATCTCCGTATCGCTATATATGAGTACATTGGAAAGTCATATTTTTTAGACCATGAAAAAATCCTAAAATCCAGGAATAACCAGCTGACTTAACGATATGCAAAAAATAAAAATAAACAATAAAATTGAAAAGACATTTCATAAAATTTTCGTTTCCTAAAAACTTTTTTCATACTATCGCCAGTATCTTGGGGAAAACATTAGTCGAATTGCTACAGCTGTTATGATGATGCGCCTTGAACCGAATAGCACAACTTTTAATAGCACAACTAACTAAATCAGAAATCTTAAATAAATATGATCAAATAAGAATACGTAACTACAAAGGTAATAAATAGCTATAATGTACATAGTGCGGCGTGTCGTTTAGGTTGTTGCTACGGTCACAGCTGCGCCGCGTTAAGATTTCAATTAAAAGAAACAGTATTGTTTTGCTGCGAACAATGCTTCGAGAGAGCAATGCCTTGTGCGCCGTGCCGTGCTTGTGAGAAGAAAGGATTTTAGACGCCAATAAACCAATGAAATGTAATATGCTATAAAGGTACCTATGCTCACTGATATTATTTTGTGCAGTTTGATGTTTCATGCGTGTTCGATCGATCGTCCAATCTTCACGCATAAACTATCAGGAGCCTGGTGAAATTATGCTTAGACTATAAAAATACTATCTCATTACGATAATTACTGCTATAGTACCTGTTGGCAATTATTTATGTAGAGGTAAATGATATTCAACGATTATTTAGAGCCGAGTATTCACTTTATGTCAAATAGCTACATCACCCATCTAGAGACCTATTCAGAATCCTTTTTTTTTATGATTGAAAGATTACTGGTGGCCCGGAGGCCTTTCTAGCTTCACCAGGACAGGTGGGCGAGCAAAGGCTCAGCCAGGAGGGGTGGGATTTGCTAACAACTGCTCGAGCGCCTCCGAAGAAGACCTAACAACTCAACAGCAATTGCTTCCCGAATGAATCTACTAGCGGATCGGAATCGCGACCCGCTGAGAAGATCAGGCGAGAAACTCAGTGGGCTGATGCATGGGTTAGGTTGCACGTCGACCTCTTTGTCGAGTTCGACGAGTAGGTACGGTTACCGGGGTTCCTCAGCCTGCTCCTAGTGTTAGATCTAAAGGTATCTAATGCAAGAGTTATTGGATCTGATGGATCCGTAAGGACGTGATTCAGTATCTATTGTACTGGCATTGTTAGGATGACGACCACCGATAGTGTTTTCACTTTCTATTAACAGCCGAACGGGCTATAACTAAGTGACTGACTGTGAACCCTATCTTTCTACCGTATTTCACTGTGAATGACAAACAAACATGAAAATGCAAGCATAGAGTATACAGGCCTGTGTATCGATTGTGAAACCAAGTGTTATTGTGTCGTGTAGCCCCAGTTTGAAGGCGGAACAATGAACCAGCGATCAAACATTTCAAGACAATACAAAAGTGAAACAATAAGCTCGAAGTGCGTTTGTCAGGTTTCGCTCTTCGAGGGAAGCCGCGCGCTCCACGTTAGTTTATCAGCAGACCTTCGGGAGACATTCTGCGGGACTAAAGGGAAACTACCATGCACTCAGCTGAGTAAATGAAAATTGTTGGTTGATCATTGCACAAAGCAATACATCCGATTGGACAATTACGATCCGCTGTTACCTGAGACCTAACCCTCACCTCTTGAGGTTGGTGGCAACATTCAGGTTATTGCCTTTATTGGCTTGGGTTGCTGGTCTATCTGCAGAATTAAATTATAGAAAAACTGGACCAGTCGCATTGTTGATCGGATAACGCTTAGAGGTCTACTAGATCCGGTATAGATCTGGACATGAAATTGTCCAGATGTCTCCTGTGAAATTGTTTTCTCAAAGCTACAGTTAGAACTACAGCTTACTGTATAGAAAAAAGAAAAAAAAACTAAATCCACTTCTGTCAAAATCACTCCACGCTCCGCTCCAATATTGAAAAATATCCATTTCCTGGAATTACTTGAGCGTCACCTATTGTATGTTATGTATGTCAGAAAGTTCCCCAGTAGTACTAAGAGCAACTGTACCAAGTCTCAACACGATGATATGAATGTTTTAGCGACCCACAGAGCACAGAGCACATATCACATACATAGATACATACAAACATTGTTAGATAATATGCGTCACATGTCGCAGCGCTACCTGCCCTCCGCGCGTGCACACGCACACGCTCAGTACGGGTCTGTAGCTGATCTCTGCGTGGGACACTTCTACTGTTGTTGTGTGTCGATCTAAACCAAGGATGAGCAGCACGCGGCCCGCCAGACATTTCTAAAATTTCATTTATTTTATCGACTTTCTCGTTTCTGTTCGTTTTCTGTTTATTTCTTGATTATTTTTATCTTGCATCAAAATTTGTATACGGAATCTTTACTTTTTTTTTGTTTTATATTATTTATTCTAATATTTATTATAAATAAACCGTAAATTATTAATAACAGTTAAAATATGTGCAGCTCGCCAAAAAAAATATTATTTGCACCGCGGGAAAAAAGTAGGACATCTCATCTCAATGTACTATAAATGGGCCCATTGATTAAAAAGGTTGCTCACCCCTGATCTAAACCAACAAATTGACGATACTTGATACAGTGTTAGTTGTCCTCGTAGTTTCACGATACATTTAGTGTTCGAAAGCAAAGGATATATATAATATATGATAATATTTTGTCGGTCACGTGGAGGCGAGCATGGATGCCGCGTCCAAAACCGCCCCATCCTGGCTGAGCTCGTACTCGCCCTGGGTGGACGATATGATGAAACTGGAAAGGTCTCCAAGTCACCAATAATCCTTCCATCGCCAAAAAATAATAATCTTGATATTTACTTAGTTTACCTTTCATGTGTCCTTACAAATAATATAGATTTTTATTAATCGGATAGAGCGCATTTATAGGTCGCCATAAAATTAAATTAAAAGTTACATTTTGATGTGTTAAATGTCATTCAATAGTTTGTTCTGCTTACGTATTCAGTTACTGGACAGATAGTGTTTATCTGTTGCTCAAAACGACCAATAATTTTGTTTGTTATGAACTTATGATAGATAGATAATAGGCATTTAAAACATTACATAAAATGAGGCGCGCTCGGGCGCTCGCTCGCCGGTTACGGCCTGACAAAATGGGTCAGTGCGTGTCTGACGACGAACAGACACAGGCTCAGAATTAACTTCGTCATTTTATTAATTCGTTTTATTTTACTTAATTTACAATCGTTGCATTGTTACGTGTCTGTGGCCTACTGGGTGAGACGCGCGGTGTCAAATCCCCCACTCATGTACCAATATTTCTTAATAGAAAACGTGCAATATAGCTTATTTGTTCAGGGACAGTCCGCTCCGTCGGTTCCGGATGGAAGGGAGATAAATCCCCCGCCATACAATCCAATGAGACTTCACTCTCGGCCGGGTGCAATTACTTTATGATATCTAGGGACATTACGACCCTTGATGACAGGAAAACCATATCTAGATCTAGCAGACTCCAATCGTACTAACTAAACGTCCAGATACAATTAAAAAGCACACCATAGACACAGCTTTATCTGAATCACAAGTGTACAAACTGGTACGTAAATAATGGGATTACACCAAAACACAATTAAAACAATACAGATATAATTATATTGATAAAGTAATTGTGATCTGTTATCGGCTACGATCTGTGAGCAGTTGTGAGCGTTAATAACAGAGATGAAATAATGTCGTCCCATACAATGCCTCTCCCGTCGTACAGTGTAAATATTGTCAGTAAGTACAGTTGAATCGTCATGATGAGTTATTATTTATGGTATGATTATTTTGTTAACCAATTTTGGTATATGGATAGTAATATACCTGTTTCGTTAACACTGTCAATATTTATGTCTAATATCTGGCTGCCGATTATAAAGGATGCCGTCCCAAAAATGCACTTTGAAATCTATCTTTCTATTTTATATTTTGGAATAGTTTCGAAACATTTTATAGGTTCACATTAGATATATTTTGTTTCATATCCAACTATAAACTTGCGACCTAAGCATGTATAAAGCGTTTGATATCGCTTACGAGTACATCTATAATACATGACTACAGGATTATGATACGTACATATTTGTATATATTAAAGATTGCATTAAACTTTTGCTTATTATTATATATATATATTCTATATATAACTTCCAACATTTTTACAGTGTACTGTCGGGCTTTGGAATGATCTACTGTCCTCAATGCTTCCCGGGAGCTATGGCATGTTCTTCTTTTAAAGAAGTTTAAAATAGTACCAAATTGAAGGTAGCGTTCTCTTGCTGTGCTATTTGGCTTGGAATTTCAACGTCCAAGAGGGTGTCCACGAGTCAGGATCTCCTCCTCGTTACGAGTACCCGAAAGACTGCGTTATACTCCTGACATGACAAGGACAAGTACATCCAGAATCTTAATGATGAATATAACACAAATCCTGACCGCAACTCAGAGTCGAACCCTAATCCCATGGTATATAGTAATTAAGGCCAATAACCAACCAACGATTCAATTTTTAAGCCGAGTAAACCCTAAAATTAAAAAAAACCTTGCGGTGATTTCTGTCGGTGAATTGAGAGAAACTTATAAAACAAAATCAAACATTCTGAAATTCTGAACAACAGAACTCGCACTCCGTCTCTACCAAACAAAGACACGAAACGATCACCACCAATCTCCTATAATTCTCAAATTTAATTCAACCTCAGGCGCGTCATCAAATAGGACACGCGAGACGGAGAGGGTTCAAAACTCATTTCAATCGGCGACCGGACCCCAGCGCCTGAAGCGGTCACCGCGAATACAGCCGGCGTGAGATGCCACATCGGCACGGCGGCGTCTCGATCGAACTAAAATAACGATTATCCTGACCCTTTCAAAGCAGAGGACAATTGAATACTTTGCGATAACAATCAAGTCGTCGTGGCCTAAAAGATAAGATGTCTGGTGCATTCGTTGTTGCGATGCACTAGTGTTCGAATCCCGCAGGCGGGTATCAATTTTTCTAATGAAATACGTACTTAACAAATGTTTACGATTCACTTCCACGGTGAAGGAATAACATTTTGTAATAAAAATCAAACCCGCAAAATTATAATTTGCGTAATCAATGGTAGTAGGACCTTTTGTGAGTCCGCACGGGTAGGTAGCACCGCCCTGCCTATTTCTACCGTGAAGCAGTAATGCGTTTCGGCTTGAAGGGTGGGGTAGCCGTTGTAACTATACTGAGACCTTAGAACTTATATCTCAAGGTGGGTGGCGCATTTACGTTGTAGATGTCTATGGGCTCCAGTAATCACTTAACACCAGGTGGGCTGTGAGCTCGTCCACCCATCTAAGCAAAAAAATAAAATAAAAAAGTATAACGTGCGGCATACGAAATGAAAAAATATAATTTTTTGTAGCTCCGGGTCCCACACCGTAGAGCGATATTTCAACGTTGATAAGCGTATAAAAGTCTAGTAAACGCGGTGACGCTATCCATTACCATTGTTCTGTGTCCGCATTTAAGCGTACTCCCACGCGACACAGTGTGCTCACAACCAGTAACATCACTCGTTTATACTTCACTACTGCAGCATCAAAAATATGGAACAACTTATTATAATATCCTATTCAGTGTATTTACATTCAAATACTATATTATTTCTCAATAAATCGAATCTATCAAACTTCATTACCATTTATTATCACTTTAAGATATATTTTTTAAATCGTAAGTTTGTCAGGAACGGCTTCTATCAAAATACAAACTATGTTTATCAATTAAGTATAAAAATTCATTTGATTTTTGATAACAACTGGAATTTACTAAGCTCATTTTCCAAACTACAGCTGCCGCTGCTCTTACCGCGTGTACCGATGGAAATGAAATAAACTAGATGAAACCTGGTGTGTTCTCAAATATTTCAATCCTGTTCATCACACCTTGTACGAAGACAACACATTTACTAAAAAATAAAACCTCACAAATGTTCTTCACAAACTAATTATCATTACAATTTCGTTACAAAATGTATAGGTAATGAACTTACTGTGTTTTAGTACACTCTGTGACGTCCCCGACATTTAATTACATGTCCGTTAGACACAGGGTAATTAGTGTTTTTCGCGAGTACTCTTTGTGTTACTCTTTGTGTCGGCTATGACGATGACGAGCGCGATGTCTGTCAGCGATACGCTCTACACGTGATGCTATTTCATGACAGTGCTGTTGGATTGTCTCCGATGTGAGTGAAACTCGCAAACAAATTGCTATGTGATAGCCTGTCGAGTAGTTTGGTTGAGTTACAAACTGTGATAAAGAAATAAAATCGCTGAAAATCAAGACAACCGTTGGAGCAGTCGCGTGTGATGATTCCGCGACGAGGTCCTCGTGTGTTCTGGTTTGGAAGGCGAAACTTACTAAAACTTAACCTTATGTTTCAAGGTGGGCGATCAAACTCACGTCGTAGTGTCCATGAGCTCATCCAACCATCTACTGCTGTAGAATAAAAACGTCTGTCTACCATCAAAGCGGAACTCACTTCTGGGTGTATGTATAACGGTACCCACTCGCAGTACGCCCCGCTGCCAGTCAATGCTCAATACAAGAGTCAGCGGAAGGAGCCGTCGATCAACACTAGTCATATAGAGAGATGGGAAGGCCAGATGAAGATAAGTAGGCGATTAACTGAGAATGACTACAAACAGTGTTTTCTACATTTATATGCTGAAACATTCATATTTCTCTTTTAATTTAGTGAAGGCTCTCAACATTGATATGTTGTCGAGGAGTCAACGGAACATCTGGACATCACAACGTGAACGCCATCACCCTCCTTGGGACAGAAGGTTGAAGTCCCAGTAAATTATACAGTGGTTGTCACACTTCTCAATACTGACAACCGTAGTATTGGCAGCATGACTACTTCGCGGCCAAATTAGGCAGCATGGTGACCCCTATCCGTGCGGGCTCAACTCGCCCCCTACCGCCGGTCATAGCAACTGGCGTAGATATATTATATTAAACTGGGCGTTAGGACAATCCTATCTACACATGTAGGTACGTCTTCAGGCGTCACTAGAACAAACATGCGCGACTGATCTCAAAATGGAGCTCCCACAGCCTACGCACGCTGTTTACGAACAAGCACATAGATGACACACTTTATATAAGCGTTTTTGTAGACACATTCAACAAAGATTCTGTGTTAAAAACTGCTATTTGCATACGACTGTGACTAAAGTTGAGCCGGTCGTTATGCACGTTCCGTGAATTAGTTTATGCTGTAAATTGCACAGCTGGCTACATTTGCTCAGTTCTTTAAACATAGTATATATTATGTATATATATACTCATGATATGCGTTGTCATTTTGTGTGTCTAAGTATTAAATGTATTATTGATTCACTCGTGCTCTGGTGACGTAGGTACATTGCGGGTTCGAAATATTTTTACAAGTCCCTACATATGATACATCCTGCCAAATCAGAAAGATCCTTACCCTGTATATATTATACTAGTTGTAACCGCGACTTCGACGGCGTGGTAACGGAAAAATGACAATTATTTTTTCTGTGGATAATAAAAACCGTGCCAATGAGTATTTTTTTCGGGATGGTAGGTAGGTTTGGAAGGTTTGAAAGGTTTGACGTAAAAGAAAGAACAAACAAATACTTTCATATTTATAATTTTAACATGAATTACTGTGACGTCTCTGAATACACATTTGCTTCGAAGTCACGTCGGGCCGGCGCGGCGAATACTTGCATTAAATACACTTAGTCCCTACCCTATCAAACTTAATGGATCAGAAAGAGACCCGCTGCGAATTATGTGACTTTTCGTTTTTCAATTCGGTTCGTAAGTAAATAAAAAAATAAGGTTAGGAAATAATATTAAGCTTCACAATAATCGAATTTCCATCAGCAGACGATCGACTACACGCCGCTTGCACCAGCTGCACCACACCCAAATATCGAGAGCTCATTACATGTGGATATCGTGGCGTGTATAACATAGATACCCGCGATACTTTAAAACAATTCGTATCTGAGCTTGGTCGTACCAAAAACACGTAATCAAATAAAGCAAAACCGCGTTACGGAACTAGTACACATAAATTATAAATTTAAAACAGACGTAAGTATTTTAATGAATTCGTTACGAATAATTCTGTTTGCTGTTTATTCATCCGTTAATAAATTGTCTTATATTTTATATGACAGCGTGTGCGATATGTTAGAATGCATTTTTACACTGCTTCGATGTTATTTCCTCAGTCAGGTGTTTATTGCCACTCCACACGCTGTTTACAGTAAATTACTATCCTGACTGCAGCTCAGCCGCGGTCCACGTCAGCGGCATGTCGGTGCGCACCTAATGGGACTTCCTTCCACAGCTTAATAATTAACAGATAATAAATAGATAATTTATAGGCTTCCCAAACTGATAGCCTCACTTACAGCTGTTGAATTCTCTAAGAAACTGCGAACAGTTTATAAAAATAAACGTTCTAGAAATGTGTTATTAGCTTAAATGTAACAGTAAAAGTTAGGAAACATATTGCAATATGTACAATATTGACAGTAATGTCAATAATGTCGTGAACATTTTTTGTGAGGTATTCTTTTTTTATTGCCCTTGTAGACAGACGAGCATACGCCCACCTCATTGGTGGTGAGTGGTTACTGTCTCCTATGGAAGTCAGCAATGTCAGCCAAGCTGCTGCCTATCTATTCAGATGGATGCAGCGGATTAAGAATGTAACCGATGACTTGTCCCGCTATCGATCAAAAGATACGAACATATGAGTATGCTCACGTATCCGAGTTACTACTACTTCGTCATCACATATAAATACCAAAAAATTAGAATGTCCATAAAACGGGATCTTTTGTTCAGTAACCTTATATTCTATGACAGTTAGTGATAATATATAAGATTTCTTGAAATTATTGTCAATTAAAGCTGATAAACGAAATTACGCGTTTAAAACTAAAAAAACCATTCGTGACAACAACGATCACTGTTAAATTAATCATTTTCCATCGCGTTCGTGCTCCGAACATAACTTGAGCATTTCATTATAACTCTTAAAGCATCACGAATTGGATTTTTAGCTAATCATCAGCTCTTATTTTGACAGACATAGAGTTCATATTTACTGAGCTATCGATCTCGTGATCGGGCTTATATTTTGATACATCACAACCGGTGTACATGTTGGATTGACGTGTCGGATTTATACTATATTATTATGCTTAAGAAACATAAAGGTTCTTTTGGAGCTTCATAAAACGTATTTCATACATAATATAACCACGTCATCCTGCGTCCTACTTACTTCATAGTCTAGTCTAGTCTAGTCATCTAAGTGCGCAAATTTGAATATTCCACGAAATTAATATTAGCGTGACACTGTACACTTCATTTTAACTGCTATATGCTGTGCGATGGTGCTACATCCTTATCGGCTTTAAAATTATCCAATTTTACTCACAATTTCTCGTCGCCGCGTCGTGTATTTCAGATCTGAGCGTTGCATTCGGTGCCATTACTTCGACCACAACGCACCGCAGTTATTACCTAAATGCGATCGTGAGGAAATTGCAGTGGAGTTGCGACTTTTGAATTACACGGTGCACACGACAGGCGGTGAGACGCACTAATGGAAAAATAACTAAGAAACTGTCTTTTTTTATCGCGTAGACGCAGACGAGCCAACCCAGTAGATAACGTTGTAGAGGTCTATAGACATCACAGTCTATCGAACGTACCAGTAAATGAGGTCGTAGTCTTGTAACCACACCGGAATAACGGCTTCTCAACGGACAATCCCTGAGCTACTGATCCGTACACGTCTCATTTTGCCTTTCAACAATATGCATACATTAATATTTCTTTGATGAAAAGTATATTTTAAAAAATTTCGCCACGGGCTATTTTTGCAAGAAGGAATGAACAAGTGAGCAAGTGAGTTGAATAAACAGCGTTTGAAATTGGAAATAGCTTTCTTTCTGCGGCTCTTATCTGTCATGCTTGCTCTGTCTATTTATTCCTGCTATTTCATGGAATTTATATAAAATACTAGCTGACTTGCCTTGAGTGTTGCCTTAAATAAGATTTCTAGGGAAATTCTAGTGTAGAAAACAAAAACCTCATTCAACCACATAATACCTCATAACAACCAAAAAAAATTATCCAAAAAATAAAAATAAAAAATAAATGTTTGGGGTGGACAACCCTTATCACTTAAGGGTATAATGAAAATAGATAGTAGCCGATTTGCAGGCCTACTGAACATACTATTGATACACAAATAAAACAAAAAAATATGGCTGAAAAATGTATAGTGAGTAAGACAGGCGACCGGCTTCGTCCTCATCCCTACTACGTGATGTTTGCTGGATGAGTGGTGACACCTGGCGGGGATAGCTGATCGATTGATAGTTGATCAGTAGTCGACCGGCGAGGGCGGGAGATCAAATTGAATTTAAAAAAAAATCATAATTAAAGGAACTCGAAATTATAAACTCTGAATAAGAATTTATCGTACTACAATTATAATATTTGATTGCCATCTTGCAACCTTATTGCGGATCTCTGCATAGAATAAAAAAAATAAAAATCGGGATGGAAAAATGGGGGTGATCGTATAAGAGTAAAAATTGAGAGTAATATGAGAAGAGTAATATGAGAAAATTGAGAGTAAATGTAAAAATTCTTGCCAAAAAAATTTAAGTTTATAATTAACAAGTAAAAAATAGGGGTTGATCGTAGAGGGGTGAAAAATTAGGGTTGTATGTATTTTTGTATCATAAAAAAATAAAAACAAAAATTTTTGCCTAAAAAATAAAAAAATAAATTTAGGGGTGGACCACCCTTAACATTTAGGGGGATGAAAAATAGATGTTGTTCGATTCTCCACCCTGGCCGATATGCACGCTAAGATTCACGAAAATCGGTCGAGCCGTTTCGGAGGAGTTCAATCACGCACACTGTGATACGAGAATTTTATACATTAGTTATTTTAATTGTATTGATGGATGAACGGCTCATTTCGTGTTAAGTGGTCATCGGAATCAACACTGACAGTTAGATCATATGAAACGAAAGCAGTTTGAGACCTACTCAACTTGAGACATTAGTTCAAAAGTCTCAGTTTTGGCTGCCCTACCCTTCAAACCGAAATGCATTACTGTTTCTCAATAGAAATGGGCGGGGTGGTGGCACCTACTCATGCGGGCTCACAAGACGTAATTACACAAATACGTCTTGTAACGTCACGCAAAACCACCAGTAATTACACAAATTATAATTTATGCGGATTCATTTACATTTGTTAGGTACGTAATTCATTAGAAAAATTGGTACCTACCACAATCGTTTGATGCTAATTAACCAGGCTTTTTATCCTTTAGACCACGACGACGTATAGTGCATGTACTTTTTCTTACTACATTTTATTAGTGTACACATATCTACTGCTAGATGCACTCCTTTGACTGTGACACAGTGAGATAATAATACAGATATAAAACAGCTATATCTTTATAGCCCATAGATATAGAAGACAGTAATATGTGTCGACAATCATATTATACTAAACAAAGGCGTGAATTTTATTTTATTTGAAATGTAAAGCGATCGTGGTCGCCACTGACTACTTCCCGATTCCAGCTCCCGCAGGAACCAATCAACGTGGGCGCTTTAGAGACGGTTTGCAGATGTTGGGAGCAGACCGCGGGCTCAGAGATGTTTATACCCACCAAATTATTCCCCTTGCACTAGATATTTTTTGATTAAATAAATAATATATGTTAAATGAAAAAAAAACGAATTTCAAATTTTCAGTACAAATCGGCAATTTCATACCCTATAATACCTATAATATATTAATTAATAAATATGACTTTGCGACAATACTCTTACTACTCGGAAATGAAACAATAATTTAGCTGAATAATAATTTTCCTTGTTTTGAATTAAGCATTAATTTGATTTGGTTTAAATTTATTATTTATTTCTGATGTTCAAAACAACTCTAATTACTTTGGCTCAGTTTATGTTACAAACAGCTCCCTCCGAAAAATGAACAACCGACAATTTACTTAATTACGACGTCGTATCCAGCGACGTATTATTTGAGATAAAATGACAAGTCGGGGCAACGTTCGACATTTGTTTCGTGTTAAACAAGTTGATTTACAAGCTAAAAGGTCAAAGAGAGTTTACATTGAGAGGTTTGAAGAGTGAGTTGAGTAGCGGGCACACCACGCAACACTACAACTAGTTAATATGAACTAAGCCGGAACTATGTGACCCTCTTAAAAAGCCAACGAATACTTCAGCTAACGATGTGATCAGTACAAAGGTGACTTACGACGTCATCGCTCTAAGATGCCGAGGCATGACGTCAGAGGCGTTAACGACTACCGATCAGCCGGCCCACGCACTCATTATACCGCTGCTCATTTCATTGTCCTTCATATTGATTACAAAGGATTTGAAGCCGTAGATTATAGCCGACTATAAAACATCGAGCTAAGCGCTCAAGGCCCGCCATGTTCCCTCGGCGCGGCGAGAGCCAGAGGTGTGACTTGTAATGTTTAACGGATAAACAGCGTGCATAAATGTTTAATAAGAATATTGTATGGTAACGACGGAGCCGGCACGAACACGCATTAGGCACAGATTAAGAATGCCTTTAAGAATCCAATCTTTTAAGACGCACGGTATTTTTTAATTACAGCGTAGGGATGTGCGATGCATCCGAAAATATTGCAATACAGCTAGCTAGCGACGTTTCAGTATTTTGTTTCTAGGCAGCGGTGATCACTTGTTTGTAGATACTTTGAGATATTTGGAAATCCTAAACATTGTTAAAATATAATTATTTCTCAAGTTAATTTATAAATTCGGAAGTACCAAATCTGTGAACGGAGGCTGCAAAAGCTACCGATTTTACCGACTATACTCTGTAGCCATATTCCTTTAAGATTTAAAATAAAACATTGCCTTGTTCCGTCAAATGATGAAGTTCCAAATAGATGAGTGACAACCCTGATAAAGCATGACGAAAACTCTGAGAATGATTCGAGTCCGTCTGCAGCGTAATATCAAACTTGATTGTCTTATTGCCATTGTAAGTTGTACAGTATTCTATTAAGATTTATAAAAGTGCGTTCTAAGAACGACTCTCCGATGGAAATTTTGAAAGTACTTACCAATATAATAATTTCGACTGTGACACACAAAGCCTGATAGATTGGTTTGAGAAAGCTGCCACTCATAGTTCTAACAACGTCCGAGCGCTTATTGTGATCATTGCAGACCTCTACTGCTGGGTTTGGAGCAGCTTGTATCCACTGTGTACCTGGCACCTGTTGACATTGTTGGTTTGCTCTCCTCGCATCCAACCCAGCGCCAGCCGTACTGTTCTGTCTAGTAAAGATACTTGCTGCCTTGTCAAGTCTTTGGATTCTGGGAACCACTTAACAGCAGCGGATTTGTGAGCTGTGATCGTCGTGCCGTCGATCGATCGCGTGTGTGATCGTCTGTCCAAATAATTCTAAAATAATGGTCGGCGATTCTTTTCTTTTATTTCTGTTACGACCACCTAGTGGTGAGTGGTCACCGTCGCTCATAGAAGAATAGCAAAGCCCCTGCCTACCGCTGAGGACTCTCCTGACATTTCGTTTGAAGAAGGACAATTCATAGCGCTCGAGAAACACTGTGGAGGGATGTTCATTTGAAAGCCGGGTGGTACGTAGAAAAAAGATTTCTGAAAACGCACTGTTGCACTGTTGTATTCTACGCCCGATGTTGTCTTCAGCTGACCAATCTTTTGAGCTATACTGGTGACTTAGAAGTTTCTACACATCTTCTAATTAGTGTTTCGATTACGCCGATAATTTTTTTTTTTTTTTTTTTTTTTTTTTTTTTATTGCCCTTGTAGGCAGACGAGCATACGGCCCACCTGATGGTGAGTGGTTACCGTCGCCCATGGACTTCAGCAATGCCAGGGGCAGAGCCAAGCCGCTGCCTACCGTAAAACATTCCCGCACAACACCAAACATCGGCACCTGTCCCATAGCTTCTCAAAGTTTGAACGCGTCAGAACCATTTCAATGTCTACTTCAATGTATAACAGATGAGCCTAACAAACCCTCGAGTAGTAAACGTATTTAAATCCAAAACCGGCGATTAAACATACCATTTGTTCAACTTAAAAGTACATATTCCTGTTATTGGCTCTATTGGCAGATGAACAAGGATGGGTTCAACTGCAAAAGTCACCCATGGCAATAACAATGATAATACAATGCTGACGAGCAGCCTGTGATTCAGGTTATGTGCAAATAACTTCGACTGATATGACTGAAATTATCCAAACCGCCACAGCTAGATAGGTTAATAAATATTTATTTCTCGTGTGACCTGAATACCTATATCTTACTAAATTTTTCAACTTACCTACTTCAAGTTCGAAGCATCTCCTGTTATCTTCGGAATCGGTATGAAAAACGAGTCCATTACTGATAAAGCTGAGTGGCCGGGCCCTTCCACAATGATCGTTACATTAAACATAAGTACCGTCGTAGCGCACCCTTATTGAACTTTATAGATACCTGTCTACCCCATTATGGATCGATATATAGATACGTGGGACCATCAAATGGCAAATCTTAACCAAGAGTTGCGTCTTATAGTTCAACTACTTCAGTCCGGCCATAAATATCCTAGCTATCTTATGAACCGAGGTCAAAATTCTCATTTATTGGAATAGCATGAAGTAGCTGACGGCACACCACGTGAACTGCGCCAAACAGCGACTGCGCAGTATTCAAAATGTACTAAAAATTTGCGTTTTTCATTGGCTTCAATCGGTACGGGAACTCACCGCACAGGACAAATACGTTAACAGCGGACTGAGCGATACGAGTACATCGGGCTTTAGGTATACCCACTACACCATGCACGCCTCTAGTACCAAATAGGGGTAACAGCTTAACAGTGGTATGTTTTCTTCTCCTCTGCTGCAAATAGGATATCATTCTCTGCCACACTGTGTGCGATGGATAATATAATTAAAATCTAAACTGTGCCAAATCGAATTATAGTATAGTATAATACATTTTGCATCCGTGCTTTCTTGTTAGATGATGTGTTATTATAATAATAAAAAAATGTACAGTAGTTTACTATTTTGGTTTTTGTAAAACACGAGTGATTCCAGTCTCGAATGACTCAGTCCTATAGAAAAGTTCAGTGAACTTTAGGTTACTTCCTCCCTAATTGTGTGATCAGCAAATTTCGTTCAACTTACCCTATTTGCTCTCACGAGTCAACAGCTGACAAAGCAATACCATCATACCCGCTGTGAGCTTTGCGGTCGATGCTATAATATATCTTTGCACTTTGGGTTAAGGTTCATTTTATTAAGCTGGAACTTTGATTTCTTCAATTTGAACCAAGGAGACGTAAGTGAAAAGAAAACGGTAAGTTTATCTTACTTCCTAAGAAATAGGCAGATTTTCTAAATCATGTGACATTTCATTACATTCATACGTATTCAAAGAAGTAAATTGTAAAGATTATTAACGACCACGTACGGTCGAACCACAAATTCAACGACATGTAAATTGCCAGCTGACAATCGTTGTTAAACTGACTTGATTATGAACTTACTCCATACGATTACCGAAACGCAACATCATTGTCCGTCGATTAGTGACTCTTCAGTCCCCTGCGTGACATTTCCGGGGCAGGCCGTTGCGTGAACCACGCGCAGAGATCAGAGCATCGACTTCGTTATATTTCCATTTTTCCTAAAATACGCAACGTGGATACGAGTGCTAAAATGTATTAGCTAGTTGTTAGGAGTGCGAGCGTCGGCCTGCTATCACACAGGCTCACTTGACGTCTCTATGTACCTTCGAGTGTTCACGACGATAAGCAGACCCTGTCAAAATATAATCTGTGCTTATCAAAATGACATCTATGTTCCACAAAAGGCATGACGCGACGCGACTGACTAATAATACATAATCTACCATCTGACGCGACGCAGATTAGGCATGAGCGCTACAGGGCGTACCACCTCGCGGCCGGTACCACTGCCCTGACTATCTTTGGCGTGAAGCGAACACTCGTTCCGGTTTGAAAGTAGCACAGCAGTGAGTCCAAAGTATATGAGATTTCGGCGTTGTCTCCCAATATGGATGGCGACATTCCCGGGGAGAAGTCGAGGAGTTCACACCAGCGGTTGTGCGGGCGGTATATTCGCAAGCCCATCACAACAATGCAAATGTGCACCGTAGTTTATAATTAAGAAAACAATTGAACACGTTTTAATTGAATTCATAAACATTGAAGTAATCATGTCCTCGTTAATTTTGTATTTAATTAATCAAATAAGCGAGTAGAGAGGAAAATAACAAAATAATTACATATTTAATAAACAATTAGTGGAAACGTTTTGTTTATACAAGAATAACTATTATTGTTATTAATTTGCTAATTACGGTCATGAGACAGGGGCGTCGTGAGTCTCGTGTGAGGTTGAGGTCGACGACCGCCTTGAGACATGAGGTCGAAATCTCATTTGTATTATGTAATGGCTATCCCACCTTTCAAACCGGAACGCATAACTACTTTGCGGTAGAAATAGAATGACAGTATCGACCCGCACGGCTGTAGGTAGGTATAGTGCACTTGTAGCAGCTAGTAACCGCTAGTTGCGTATAAAAAGCAGGAAGCCCTTATGTGTTTTTGTGCGTGCGGCGGGCGGATGTGGCGCACCCGCACTCTGAATCAACGAGGGATCACTAGTCCCGCGGAAATGTCGCCTTGAGGTCAATAAACCTCCACTTACAAATCTGATAAATACAGCTTTTATAGACCGATATACCTTATACTTAAATGTATCTTATTCATATACCATACAGACATACTTAGGCGGTTATGACTTTTTTACCAATTTGAACTATAGTTTCACTGAGAAGAATTTGCCTGACTTGTGTTAGGTGTCTAAAATATTGTATTTCCGATAATTTCAATTTGAAACAACAAAATCAACAACATAAGTTATATGATGAAAATATGACCGTGTTTATTTTTGGAAATACATTCTAGAATAATCGTTCATAGACATTTCTCAACCGGATTGCTGTCAGACTTGGAGTCGTACCCGACATTTCCAACGAGGTCTTCAGATAGCTTATCAACATCTCATGTCGAGAGGAGACCGTGTGAACGAGCCGAGAGCTGTGATAACGATTGAATGTGACAGATAAAAGGATGTATGCCAGCCGCTGGGTCAAATTGTGGTTCATACCGCGGTTTTAGCGGAGCACTTGGGGCCTAAATAATAAGACTTGCAGTGTGTCGAGCTATGCGACCACTATACCGTGTTCAACAACAGTTTCCACGATGAAGGAATAAATAACAAGGTGTAGCTATTAAATTCTCCTTCTCAGTCGTTTGCACTCTTGGCAGAGTGATCGTGGTCATCATTTAGGGTGGTGATGCGCTTCACCAGAAGTCGCCATTTCTGTTTACAGCTGCCTTTATTTGGTTGGTCCGTCGTAACGATATTAAACATCAAAAATTATATAATTTGCTGGTGGTAAGGCGTGTTGAACTGACACGGGTAGGCACCACGACCCCGCCTCCGTCTGCTGCGATGCTGTCACGCATTCTGGCTTGAAGGGTGGGACGGCCTCCATGCAAGACACAATCGTGACTCATACCGCATGCCTCAAGGCAGGTGGCCGCCGTCACACTAAAATTATGTAGAAAAAAAAACATTTTATCAGTTGTTTGCAGAAGTATCAACGCCATTTCCGTCGCATGTTTGTAAATGAAAGAAGTTTGTAAGTCGCAGGAATGTCATGTTACAAGTATAACAGGAAATAGAATGCAAAATGTTTTTTGCTGTTTGTTATTGCAGAGCGGTTCTCGTGTGCGCTTGCTAGTCGACAGGCCGCAGGTTCGAGATCGGGTATGTTCCGTAAGCTAAAAAAAGTGTGGTGTACCAAAGGCAGAGAGAACCGACATCTCTCCGTAGAGTCCGTGACGTATTATTATGAAAGTATAACAGAATTACGCCAGTACATAAAAGGCGGAAAAATGACATTTAATTTTACTGGTGGTAGGGTTCTGTGTAGAAGCAAGCCCGCCCGGGTTGGTACCACCGTCCTGTCTATTTCTGCCGCAAAACAGTAATACTGTGTTCCGATCTGAAGGACAGGATAGCCGGTGTAACATACATAAGGCTGCCCATCCAGGCCAGGATAGGCAGCGCATCTGAGTCACTGATGTAGTTTGGATGTCTATGGGCGACGGTTATCATTTCCCATCAGATGAGCCGTGAGCTCGTCTGCCTATCGAAAGCAATAAATTAAAAAAAAAACATTACGGTGTGTGCGACTGTGTGGCGCGGCGCGGCGGCGGCGACGAGCTCAGCGAAGCATCCCGACAAAACTATTAGACTTATTTTGGTGAAACGTTTTATGTTCAAAAGGCTGTGATAAGAACCCAAACTGCTCTAATATTTTATCATGCTCATTTATCATCTACATAACGAGTTATTTAAGATGTCTGGTCTCAAACCAGCCACCGCACGACTGCGCGCCGCCGCCGCGGCGACGAGCCATCAGCGCATACAACGAGTTTTATTGAACATTATCATGAAATCCAGTTATTGGATTATTTTATAGTATCCAATTATATTATTTGTGGCCATTTGAAACATTTGAATGGTTTCAAATAAATTTTTAATGTTACGTCGTGTCAGTAATGGATTTAATAAAATAAAATTACACAATGTAATTACTAGCTTATAGTTTATAGTGCATAGCTGGAAACGAAGCAGCCCCGAGAAATATAGTAACAACTAGCGAATCTAATCTGCAATCTGTGGAATGCAGGACAGGGTTACAAACGAATCAGAATATAAAATTAAAACGTGACAATTTTGCGCAAATAGTACTGCTATTCATTGTACAATAACGTAGTTGTTTATATAATTATTATTAATATGCTATACTAGCCGTACTCGCCCGCGTCGCTGGGCATTTAAATTTAACATTATTATTTATTGTCATTATTATTAGGGATTCCAACACGTTAATTAAATATTAGCCTATCCATTAAGTACATGGATTTTCTACATGGATACCAAGTTTCAAGTCAATCGGATGCATGGTTCAATAGTTATAACCGAACATGCGTAAAAACCACTGTAGATTTGTATTAATATATAGATATTATTTTGTATCTCTCAGAGCCGCAATATAATGACGTCACTTTGCTTAGACAGCTTGTCAAATAACCACAGATTTACACAGAAAATAAACAAAACATTGTCCAAGTCCGACCGAGTTTAAATTGGCTCTGGCTAATTTTGATTTCGGAATTGATTTCGACTTACAAAAACGTATTGTGCAAAATTCATTTAAAATTTAATTGTGTCACGTGTGCGTGCGGGAGGTGATTTGGCGACCAAAAACAAAAAGGACGTTAAAACCTGAACGGTTTATGTGAAAGTGTTCGTCTACGCCATCCGCTTGACCTCGATTCGTATATTTGCAGTTCTAACTAAAGAATGCTGTTTGTCACTGAATTTAGCGAGTTAAAATTACTTTCACGGAAAGAAAATAACACCTGTTCAGGGTAAGTATCGTAAGACGTGGTCACAATGAGAAAACAGTTTTTACGTGACGAGCGAAACTCGAAAATAAAAGCGTAAAATTATTTTTTTAGAGAGCCACAAAAACATGTCGTTCTTTGTAGCATTTGAATCATTGGACGACTTCCGTAGACAATGACGCACATTTAACGAAATACTTTAATAAAGCGACGTTCACGGGCGATAAATGTGAACGAAGAAATCCCTAATGATAGCGGGTGAGTGCGCTGTGCGAGCGATCACTGTGTCGCTCTATAATTATTATTAGTCGAGTCGTCAGCTGAGCGGCGCGGCCGGTGTGCGTGCTCGTGTGCACACGGCGCGCCTCCGAGACTCACACACTCGCACGCCCAATCAGCTGATCGCTGTAGGTCGCGCGCGGACGGACTCAGAACCAAACAAATTGACCCCCCAATAAGAATTATTATTGTTTGCACTGCCAACGATAGATTGTTTGCCTTGCTATGAGTTAGTGCGATGCTTTTATAAACATTTCATGTAACGTAAATCTTCGAAAATGTTTCATTCTTTACACTTACTAATAAATTAAGACATTGAACTTTTGAAATACGGATTCGTTTTGAAACAAACCAGGTGATATGCCTGCGTTTTGTCAATTCGAATGATTACTTACTTCTTTATGTATTGAAATATTTAAATGGCTTCTTAGAAATTTCTTCAAAGGAAACATTAATAAACATTCGAAAGAGTATATAGTTCGCAGTCGTCTCTCGTATTTATTATCTGAGATCAACCAGAACGCTCCTTCTTCCGGAGACCGAACATGAAAGGATCCCGCACTCGTCGTCCGTCTCCGTCACACGTGTCGCGAACGCTTGCGTTAGAGAGAGACGCTACGTCGTGCGCCTGTGAGGCCACCGCCTGTCAAGTTCGGTAAAATGGCCGATGCACGATGGTTGCTTAGTTTCGTGATCGCCTAGGGAGGGGACGATGTCGATAATATTATGTTTTATGACGCCGCGTCGGGTGGCGGCCGACATAAATTGGGTTTTCGTTTACGGGAGATAATACGAAGCGATAAATTACGTTCGCATTTCGGGAATCGAATTTCACCAGATTGTTTACCTCAATACACAAATTGGACGTTTAACTGTTCGGTGAGTGTGGCGCGGCGGCGGCGGCGGCGCTNGGGAGGGGACGATGTCGATAATATTATGTTTTATGACGCCGCGTCGGGTGGCGGCCGACATAAATTGGGTTTTCGTTTACGGGAGATAATACGAAGCGATAAATTACGTTCGCATTTCGGGAATCGAATTTCACCAGATTGTTTACCTCAATACACAAATTGGACGTTTAACTGTTCGGTGAGTGTGGCGCGGCGGCGGCGGCGGCGGTGGGAGGAAGCGGCCAATTACCGAACCGCCGGCCCGATCGTAAAGCCACGTTATCAGACCGTGACGGAGGAGGTCATTATATTTTGCGATCGCTATTACGAGTTCTTATCTCGCACCGTAGATACTTGTACGCGGATCTCGACGATTACCGTCGACTTTGTTTTACTGCCTCCGAGTTATTACCAAGCTCGCATTTACAAGAATTACATTAAAAGCTTTCGTATCTACATAGTTGCGACCGCTCCGGACACCCCGCGTTAGGCCGCACCGACCGTAGCCAAAGATCTTCATAAATATTAAGTAACGCGATAACCTCGTGCGTTAGTGGTCTTCATTTTTCAATAATAAAATTATGTATGATGTATAAAAAAGGAATGTGGCACGAATTTGAACGTGTACCATTAAAATATTGTATTTTATAACCGCCAGGGACGGTAAGGGGAGACTGTGGCTTCGCTGTAGCTCCTCGCCCCAGATAGCGGCGCCGATATGAGCACAATATAGTAGGCCTCGTAAAAAATAACAATAAACTTTTTATTAGCTCGTGATACAATAAATATGGATTTAATTCGGGCCGTCGACGAAGATTTCTTATCTGGTCAGGAACGACTGTAGAGATGCTAAGACGCGGCGCCAACCGTCCATTACTTTTGAAGTCCATTGCGTGTTATTACGTAGATGCTAATTCAACTCGCAGTGTTCACGGGCAATGAAGTAGATACATTGCATTAGGAACACAGGGCCTGAACGTCTGCGTAATGGTCGATTTGCCTCCGGTAATGTTAGTAATGCTCTTGCCAGACTAATTTTCGGTGCTTTAATGACGGTTATTTATTTTATATGCACTAACTTACATTTTAATGGATGCTACATGAGACGCCTAAATGGCTCTCAGAATCATTGCGGTTATTTTCGGTATTACCATAAAATATAAAGTTCCAAAAATTGTAAATGGCTGCAATAGTTTCATATCATTAACGTGAGTAAATGTCACGACACATGATGGTCGGTACGCGCTATAAATAATTGTGAGATAAAAACTCGGCGGCACATGGCTTCAGTACTTCAGTTCATCACTCACATATCGCGCAAACATCTCGCGCTCCACGGCTTACTCTTTTTTTGTTACTTAAGTGGGTGGACGAGCTCACGGCCCACCTGGTGTTAAGTGGTTACTGGAGCCCATAGACAATTATAACGTTTATTTTTTCTTTCTTAGTTGGGTGGACGAGCTCACAGCCCATCTAATATTAAGTGGTTACTGGAGCTCATAGACATCTACAACGTAAATACCGCCACCCACCATATTATGTGTAGTTACAACGGCTGCCCCACCCTTCAAACCGAAACGCATTACTGTTTCGTGGGAGAAATAGGCAGGGTGGTTGGTACCTACCCGTGCGGCCTCACAAGATGCCCTACCACCAGTAAATGTGCCCAAATCAAAAATGACCAATGTGTTCTCGACGCCGGCGACAGAGTGGCAGTTCTAGACAGTCATCACTGCTATTAGTACAGTTTCCTCATAATTGACACGGCCCAGAAACATTATACATAAACAAATGATAGGATTTCCTGAAATGAAAAATATAACATAATACATTGTGTGAAGCTGTAACTCAAATGTGTGGCGGTTGTTGGTTAGGTTATTTCTACAATCGAGTATAACGACAGATACTGGACGACTTTTGCCATTAAAGATAATTACAAGCTAATATTTTGTACTCCCGCTGTTATGATAACAATCGGAGCGGTAACAATTAAACTATTTGTATACAAATTAACCAATACTAGTGGTCGCACGGTAGTCGAAATACGACTATAATTACTTTACTTAAATTATAAGTTTGAACATTATAAAGGGTCTATTATTAAAGACTATCATAGACCTCTTTAATAACAAATTTCGCCAAGGCTACACTATAGATAACTATTATTGAAGACAAACAGTATTAATCTATTCTCAATTTGACCACAGAGTTTAAAAATAAACAAAAGAGTACATATGCGTATGTGTGTGTCAAATACATGATAGTGTGTGTAATATTTTTTCTATTGATTTAATGTTTTGATTATCCATATACCTAATGTATTATTTTATTCACATCAAAATAAAGTTTAGCCTATTTACTTTACTTCAATGTGAATAAAATAATACATTATTAAACAACATTTAAAGCTATTGCTTCACCAGTTTTTATGTTTTTTATATTTCAATATTCAAGAATGTTTTAAAATTTCTAATGTTTCAATATTCCAATTACCATTTACGTCATCTGTTTAGCATATTAACCTCTTTTATGATTTATGTCATAAATCTTACATGCATAATAATAAAAAAATAGCATTCTGCATTTCTCTTCACTTAACACAAAAAAAAAAAAAACTCTATATTCTCTATAAGTGTAGGAAATTTCATACTCCTCCGTCCGCGCAATTGTCGTAAAAAGGGATACAAAGTTTTTGCTTCACGTATTAATATATAGATTAGGTGAACTGTCATTTCATCTGCATTTGAATTAATCCTTCATATTTAAGGCGGATGGAAGTGCGGTCGCGACTAGTATTGCCTGTTGGCTTATCGATATCGATGAGGTTCATATGATGCTGGTGTAGATGGACGAACATCATATTAACTCAACGTCACTCATCGCGGACTGATTGAGAACGCACCAGAACGAGTTAGAAATCAGAATAGTTATGATCGTTCGATATTAGTTCCAATTCATTTGGAATGCATTATGTTATGAATAATTTCCTTTCTCAAGAGCCCATTGTGCGACTCATTGTTAACGAGTGCCTTTGAAAAACTCGCAATGAATAGAACTGTAGGCTTTTGTTTAGTTATTTTGGTAGCGTCATTGTCTCAAAACAATAGATTTCTGATGATAATAAGATTCTAGAAGACCGAGAAGACCTAATAAGAAGGAGCGGGCTCGAACAACATTGCTCAAACAACATTAATGTCAAAATGCGGTTCCTGATAAGAAAATGGCTCACAGTAGAGACCAGACCAGAACGACTCCTACCTAAGTTCTTACAGTGAACGATGGCGTCACCAAGCCTACTGGGGCACTTATTAACAAGTATTAAAGTTAGTAGAAGCAGTGACTTCATTTATCTTTAATTATGAATTAAACGTGGTTAGTGCTGTATCTGCTAAAACTATTTAAAATTCTCTATAAGGTCATCGCAGGGATGGACCCTATGGAAATGTAATCGTCGCTGACACTTCAGAAAGGTCAACAATATGGCTGCCATCAGCGGGTACTGGATATCATTGACATTCAGAAAAACCGAATTAATTGATAAATCCCTGTGAAAACAGAACCCCTGAGATTTAGTGAGTCTAACGAATCTAGCACAGACATCCTAACCTCTAATACATAGTATGTTTTAATGAGTGTTACCACGTACTGTACATTTCGTTGCGGCGACAGAGTCAAAACATTGCATTCAATTACTTTACAATATTCGTATAAAAAAACCTGCATAAATGTGTCATGTCCGTCTCCAGTGTGCTTAGTTTGAGTTTTTTAACGTTCTCGCTAGCGTCAAAGTTAACTCAAATTTATATGGAGTTGGAACGGTTACCTTCGTTTGCCGTTAGGAGCGTTGTTCCAAGTGCATACAAATTTGAGTTAACTTTTACGCTATCGAGAACGTTATAAAACTCGCACTAAGCACACTGATGTTCCCACTAATATATCTCTCTTGATAATGATACAACGACTTATCAGAAAACTAGTTTTGGACTTTCTGACACAAGTTTATCAACGTATCTTCTTTTGATGACAGACTGTTTTAATTACTTATGCGAACTTGTTTTCATTTAATATATTTTATATAAAATTGTTATCCTTTATCCAGCTTGGATACAAATATCATGGAACATATATTCTTTTCCTCAAAGCAGCGTTCTTGGTATTACTTGTGTGAGTATGGTATATAGCTATTTAAGAAACACCACTACATGTCGACTAATTATCATTTTATAAAAGCTAAAAATATTACATTAAAAAACAATAAAACATTTAATATTTTGAACTATAGTTTATCGCGAAACACGTACTGACGATCTGATATAATAAATTATATCATTTCATGTTCCTTACATTCACAATACATCGTCCATCATGTTTATTACTTCCACCTTGAACGGGCTACAGTATCGCCATATTATTAATTATTGCCAATTTATAAGTAACAATTTACAAGTTCCAAAATAACTTTACAAAAACTAAGCATTAAAGATTCTCAAGCTGCTATAAATCTAAATCAAATAGTGAATTACTATTCAGCTCTGTAACGCCGCGCCGTGCGGACCAATTTAGTCGGTTTGAAGGGATATCTCAATAGATTTCGACACCTACCTCACGGCACTCACGTGTGTTGAGTATGGGCTCCGATTGCTGCAATACTCCCAGGTCTGGAGCCGATACACATCCACACCAAGACTATTGAACTCACCAATACAATGATAATAAGGAGCATGAAGAAGTTCGGTGTAAAACCACCCTAAAACAACATATTTTTATTTGTAACATTATATTTGTATTTTATAAAATCTAACTGAACCGCTTTCATCTAGAATTTTATCAAATGTCAAGTAATGTTATGAAGCAAATTAAAACTATGATCAGAATAAACTTAACCATAATGATTGACAACTCAATATTTAAGATTCATTTTAAGTATGGATTTTTTTCTTTTATCTATATATTAATACGTGAAGCAAAAACTTTGTATCCCTTTTTACGAAAATTGCGCGGACGGAGGAGTATGAAATTTTCCACACTTATAGAGAATATAGAGAAGTGCACAATGCTAATATTTTTTTTAAATAATGCATCAAAGATACATTAAATAAATAAAGAAAACATTACACACACTACATACCCATGTATTTGACGCACACACGCATGCATACTATTAAATTTATTGTCAAACTTTTGTTCTTGACGTCTGTTGTCAAATTAAGAATAGATTAAATATTGTTTGCATTTGTTAATATTTTTTATAGTGTAGTCTTGGCGAAATTTTTGGTTATAGAAGTATAAAATACAATCATAATAGTGTAAAAACTTACAATTCCAATTAATTATAGTCGAATTTCGACTGCTGCGGGACCACTAGTCATGTAAAATTGGCCTTTTATTCTAGTAATAGTGGGGAACAAAGTACATCTGTCTCGAAAATTGTTTATTGATAACACTAAAACTCGTTCTGAATAGCCAATCAATGAAAATATAAATTTATTGACCAACAAGAGAAAATGATACTACACTCTTTTATATTTCAGGTTTAGATGCAACGACACGTAACTTTTTTTAATTGCCTCTTTCTTTCATTTCAATATATTCAAAATTCAAATAAAGTTTTATAACGGAAATACGCCGCTATTAACATTGTTATAGTGCAAATCATGCACAGCGAATGTACTGTAATAACGTTTGTAGTGATATTTATGATATTATAGTCACTTTTTGCTATTTAGAACTACACTTTACTCATCTCTAAAAAAGCTTTACAATAGCACAAAAGCTACTTTTCATAAATATCTCAAAATCAATTGAAACAAACATCTACCACAACTACCTTTATTAATTGAAGTTGAAGTAGTTGCAGTTGACTTGGAAACGGTTATTGAAATGATTGAAAATAATAAAGTAAGAATTGACATTAAACGTAAGATAATCTTTACAATTACTAACGTTAATAATCTTAATGTGACGAAACCACCCATAAAGACATAAAACACGTTGTGATATTCATTGCAGGAAGCATTGAGCTGGCGTTGTAACGCTTTGAAGTCTGGAAAAAACAGCTAATACTGTTTCTGAGTAATCATATTACTCACGGATAAATGCTGATACGTTTTTAAGTCAAGCTCACATAAAACAACGCTAATTAACATAAAGTCGTTCTCAGAAATGTTTAGCTAGTCATCTGTTTGCTAGAATTATTAATTTAATTTTTGATGTCATCATTCACCTTCTCATGCGACACGGATTTCGCTTTGACATAGTTTTCATTTTTCTTTGCTTTCACTTATCAGATATTAGTGTGTTCGCAGCGCTGCCATACCCTTGATATACCCACCACTGTCTGCCACGAGTGCCACGTCGTCGGGTTAATACTTTAGCTGGTTATGAAATGCAACGTAAAATCAATTAAACACCAGTTTGCCTTCCTTTAGCTTTATCGTTCGTTTTTTATTGAAGTAAGGTTGTTTATAAATGGTACGTAAGAGCGGAAATTCCAATGCCAAACGACATCAGGAAAATGAATATTTTAAGTTTCTCTTTTGTATGCGCTATCTCTTACTTGTGTTGATGGTTCGATTTTAAGTGGTAACGCTGTCTATACTTACGTCCCCGAATTACGTGTAATCCAAATTGAGCATGTTCTTATAGCACTAGCACTATCACGAGTGAAGGAGCACTAGCATCACACAAGAGTATCACTGCCGCACGTCTGCCGCACATCTGCCGCACATCTGCCGCACCGACACCGATGACACGTATTTAGGTTAAATAAAACGATCTCATTAGGATTTTTGTAAAAAGATAGTTATATTTTTGGCATTGGACTATGACACAATAATACTATGATATGCTAAGTAAGCGTTTTATAAAGACTTTTACATGCCGAATATTCGTTAATCAGACTATTCATCAGAGGACTCTTTATAATNTCTGCCGCACATCTGCCGCACCGACACCGATGACACGTATTTAGGTTAAATAAAACGATCTCATTAGGATTTTTGTAAAAAGATAGTTATATTTTTGGCATTGGACTATGACACAATAATACTATGATATGCTAAGTAAGCGTTTTATAAAGACTTTTACATGCCGAATATTCGTTAATCAGACTATTCATCAGAGGACTCTTTATAATATATAATTTTAACAAACATAACCGCTTACAAAATGAGAGTATAGATAGGTTACTAATCCACCGCTCGGATTGCTCTAGAGCTCATCACCTATTCCAAAACATAACTATGTCTAGTATTATTCGTAATATTTTCTCACTTTCATTTTTTTACTCTATAGGTACATATTTATATAATACAATTTTGTCGAACATAGTATAATTATCGATATGATAATATCTTACACAGAAACACGCAACGAATCGGCGACGATATAATAATTTAGTCGTGAAGCGTCGGGTACTGCATTTGCGAATAAATATACTTGCGTCGGTGGGATGCACCGGGCACCGGGCACCGGGCCGGGCGGCGACCGTCCTCGGCACAACAACACATAACTCAACCTTTAAACAATATATATCAACGCACATACGGTACTATTTGGTATCGGGTTCGTCCGCGGGAGCCGCAGCGCGACACTTACACTAACTAGTTACAACGAAACATCACAGACACCGCCCGGCTCCGCGCCGGCTACATGTAGATCGGCAGCTGCTGCAACGCGCGCTTGTCGAAGCGGTCGTAGGGCACGGCGGGCGGCTGCAGCGCGCGTGCTATATCACAGTCCAGGGCCTCGGGCGGCAGGTACGGGTGCGGCTTCAGCCGGGCCCTCGTCGCCAGCTTGCCGCCGCCGGCCGTCTCCGGCGCGTACGACTCGAAGCGATAGCACGGCCTCGCCTGCTGCTCCTCCGCCGGCTGGCGCTGACGTTGCGCCTGGGCCGGGGCCGGGGGCGGCGCCGCTGGAGCCGGAGCCGCTCGACAGCAGCGCCGAGGAGCACGAGGGGCCCGTGCGCGATTCGCAGGAGTGATGGCGGCCGCGGCTGCTGCATCTCCTCGCGGCAGGTTATTTACAAAGGGGACGCGCCGCAGGCTCTCGAGCCTCCGGAAGTGCGACGGATGAATCATGAGCAGAGGCTCAATCTTGACGCCCTGCGGCGGCTTGGCACAGTCGGGAAGCTCGTATTCGATACTGCAGTCTACGTGTAAAGGCACCGAGTAATCCCTGGGGGCTAGTGAAGCGGGACGTGCGTCCCGTCGGAAGCGGTCCGCTGCGGCGAACTCGGCCTCGCCGCGGGCGTAGCCCGTCATGGCGGCGCGCGGCGCCTCACGGCATGTGCGCCGCGGGGCGCGCGCCGATCAGCTGATTGTGGAGTGCAAGAGCGCGCAGACGTGCGCGCTGTACGATGTCGGCCGTGAGACTGCCGCGCGGCGGGGCGCGCCTGCGCGTCTCGTCCCGCGCNCCCGTCGGAAGCGGTCCGCTGCGGCGAACTCGGCCTCGCCGCGGGCGTAGCCCGTCATGGCGGCGCGCGGCGCCTCACGGCATGTGCGCCGCGGGGCGCGCGCCGATCAGCTGATTGTGGAGTGCAAGAGCGCGCAGACGTGCGCGCTGTACGATGTCGGCCGTGAGACTGCCGCGCGGCGGGGCGCGCCTGCGCGTCTCGTCCCGCGCCCCTTGCTTCTCCCCCTGGACTCACGGCGGCGGCGCGCTCATCCCGGTCCCGCCTCCCGCGGTGCGCGCCCGGTATCTCGCCCCTCCGACTGCGCGCCGGGAAGCTGACGTTGCGAGGTTTCGTCTGGATGGTATCTCGGTTAGCGGCGGAGGGTCGAATGTTCCGAGAGCGGACGTTGCTCGCTAGTTGAGGAGGGCGGCTGGTGTGCGGTGATGGCGGCGGGCGGCGGCGCCGGAGATTACCGACGGATCGATAAGAGCGCTCAGGTCGATGCGCGCGATGCACTGCGCAGCGGAGCGACACTTCGGGGACGCCGGTGACGCGACTGACGAACAGCTGACTACAAAGAACTTCAAAATATACTAGCAGCCGTCGCGCCTGCGTACCGCGCCTGTCAGTAGATCTCTGCCACAAAAACGGAGATACGTATATAAACGCCTTTCGTGCCATGGTTTAAGTTAGTGACAATTCCTCGTACATTAAACTCTTGAATATAAATAAGTAGAAAATCTGCAAGCAATGATAGGCAATAATATTCATAAAGCTGTTATAGGATTACAAACTTTAGGAAGTTCGGAAAATTTATCTCAAATTTCCTTAATCTTCAAATTCACTCAAAATTGCTATTATTAAGAGCAGTTTGATAATCTACCGATATTATATTCTATAATTGGTATGCAGCCCTACGGCACCGCGGCGTGGAGGAGTGGATTGCACGTCACCCGAGCCGAGCCGGAGCCGAGCGCCGAGCCTGCAGGGGACGGATTAAATAACACACACGCAACAAAGGACCGACTAGTTCTATGAACATGTACACAGCAACAGCTACAACGAACGATATTTAATGTTATTACATTTTAAGAGATGACAGCCGGCTAGCATTTCAGTAAAATCATATTTAAAACTGTTTGTGAAGTTTGCTGGTAGGACCTCTTGTGAGTCCGCAGGGTAGGTACCACAACCCTGTCTATTTCTGCCGGGAAGCAGTAATGCGTTTTGGTTTGAAGGGCGGGGCAGCCTTTGTAACTGTACTCTATTTGTATGTAACAGCATTACCTACTTAATAATAAAAGTTTATTTGTTGCGCATGTGGTTTGGAACTTGGTAATAAGAATTAACAATTACAAATTATGTAGTTTTAAAAAACACGCTTAAATAAAAACCCAACCACAATCCTTATTTTATTATTCTTTTGATACTGGTCAGGATATTAGAGTGACGTTATAAAATGACTGTATATTCAGTTAATGAGAGTGACCTTCAAATATTCCGTCACATACAAACTCACCAAGCTAATAAAAGCACGTTAAAAAAAGAGACAAACTAGCGATTTGGTTTGTTTACTTATTAAGGTACGTTTTCTTTCGGAGTACTTTCCTACTGAATGGATAGTCCAACCAGAGAACCGATTTTGATGTAGTTCGATATGGAAATATTTTCTACCCCGAGAAAAGTAAAGAAGGAACCTTCCTTTCATCCTACTTCTGAGAACGGATTCCCGCCCACGTGATGTAGTGTAACCCAGCTGAAGCAGGTGAACCCGCGGGCGAGGAGCTAGTATATAATAAATCAATAAAACCTTATGATTAGTTTTAAAGCGAACCGGTACCCGAGAATTGAACCCTAAAAGTGTTTTTTTTTTTTTCATCATCTTTATTTTACATTATTCGATTATTACGGTTCCGTAATAAAAATAGTAACTAGAGATGGCACACGGCTTTCTGAGCTTTGAATTTAAATTACTTTTATATTTATCAGAGTATTACAGTCGCAAAAGTAACACCGCTGTTTAAGCACTGTTTAACTATCGCGTGTACAGTATTATAAATAAAATTAAGAACATGGTATACACGTTATTAAACGTTCACGGACTTGTTTCGCTTATTATTTTTATATTATTTTGGTTCAATTTATATTAACATAAGTTCCTACAATGAAACACTGTTTCACTATGGATTGTACGACACGCGCTTTCTCTGTTTTGTTGTCAATGGGAAAAGCTCAATTAAATATTTCTCTACAAGCTTTCGTTAGCATTCGTTACTCATACCACCGTGCCACGATACTTACTTTTGTACAAAAGTCGTCGTGGCCTAAAGGATAAGACGTCCGGTGCATTCGTATCTAGCGTTGCAAAAGTTTTCGAATCCCGCAGGCGGGTACCAATTTTTCTAATGAAATACGTACCTATTAAATGTTCACGATTGATTTCCACGGTGAAGGAATAACATCGTGTAATGTAATAAAAAAAAATATATAATTTGCGTAATTTACTGGTGATAGGACCTCTTGTGATTCCGCACGGGTAGGTACCGCCGCCCTGCCTATTTCTGCCGTTACGCATGCCGGCGTCGTTGGTTCATGACGATCAACTCGACTACCTAGTCGCCTAGTCGTCCTTGGGGTGGCGCCGCAATCTGATTGTAGTGTTGACCACGGGAACCCCATACCCTTCCCGGGTTCTGATCTCGGGTGATAGAGTTCCAGGGGAGTCGTTTGGTGGCTAGGGCCTTAACCACAGTTTGCTCCCAACATTTGCAGACCGTCAAGATGCACATTTTTTTAATTTTTTTTTATTGCCCTTTTAGGCAGACGAGGAGCATACGGCCCACCTGATGGTGAGTGATTACCGTCGCCCGTGGACCTCAGCAATGCCAGGGGCAGAGCCAAGCCGCTACCTACCGAAACACATACCCCGAACGTCCCTTAGCTGCGGTAACCTCGCATGAGTTTCGTCCCCCTGCCTGAAAAAAGTCCACGGTAAGGCTCTCTACCCAACTACTGTAATAAAGCATATTCTAATATTTAAGCAGATTCGAATATATGCTTTGTTGAACTAGAGGCTCTCGTGATACAGCCGGGCCGAGAGCTGTAATTCAAATTAAATGACAACGTTTTTTAATCAGCTAGGTTTTTACAGATTCTCTCAGATCGTCGTGACTCCACTTTTACTACCGGTTTCATCTCTCACTGCAGGTACAATACCAGCCTTCAACCGTTATTGATTATTTCGTCCGCGCTGTAAACCCGCAGAGGATGTCCCCGAGGGATTCCGTTGCCGTCCTCTTGAACCTAACCACTTTCGGTCCCGTTTTGATTTATTCATTCTTCGATTGAGAACTGATGTTGTGATTGAATCTAAAATACACTTAGCTTCGTGAATTGAACGTGGGAAGCTTATGTTAGTGTAGCCAAATGTCAGCAAACGTGCTCCCTGGCCCCGTGGGGTTCAGCGCGGACTAGAGGCAAAGCTTGGATTTTAAAGGCTCGGTTGTCTTGAGTTGCGATAACGTAAATGTACTCGCCTACTTTAAGACAAGACCTTAAAGCTTCAACTTTATTGCGTATTATTTTGGAACGAAGTTCCTTATGGGACGATGCGGAGGGGTACCCTAACCGGGAAAAAACGTCCGTAGCGTAAGATTTTTATTAGTAATACACACAGTGTACGACTTAGCTTTGTAATAACGTACAAAAAATAACATATTTTTATTATATATTTTTATAAATCATTGTGAATAAAATAAAGTTGATTACTTTGTAAAGTAGTTTTTTTTTTATCAATAAACAATCATAATAAAAAATGTATACCCGAATAATTATTTTCTTTATATCTCGAACAGAACTTAAAATTAATATTTTTATAATAAGGAACTTCGTTCCTATCCGACGACACCACACTTTTTTTTATAGCTCATGCCGTCACACGGGTCGATTATGGAACTTCGATTGCTTGAATGACTGTCCTGCCTTCATGCTGTACACACAATACACAGCTTGCGCACTGGAGCTGGTATGTCTCCCAGTTTGAGCCCCGTGAGCTCACCTACTAGCTCAGTGAATCTAGAATAACCCTCGAGGTTACTAGAATAGGTAGAAAAAAAAGAGCTTATAAAAAAACTACCAAGCTCAAAACTCCGTCCTTATTTTCAGTAATGTCTTATGCAAGCGAGTGTAAATATAACATGAATTAATGGCATAATGGTGAGATTTTATTAATAATGATTAATGAAAAATGTCTCAGTGAATGAATTCGATAAGGCTTTGCAGTAACAAAATTTAAACGCTTTTCCGTCTATCATTTACCTGCGAGAATACCTGTGCACACGTAGCTACAGCGCTCGAGAAGTTGCAGCTAGTCGGTGAACATAATATATTATGAATATAATACAACAATATTCTTATTAACCAGTTGTTTTCTACTACTAGGCCATCTTTACTATATATGTTGCAAAAAAGACGGATAAAAAAACTATAACCCCGCCACGGAAAATATTTTTAAAGAGTAAAAATTTCTAAATCGTTTTTTGGGGAAAAGAAAATGAACTAAAAAAGTATAATAGTCAAAAGTTGGTAATTATTCAACGTTATCTTATTGGGCATCGTTGCCTTCTCATCCAATAGAAACCGAGATTCCTTGTTATAATATTCTCTTTGAGGTGTTATCAACGCATAAAATAGAACAGTAGCATCCAGCGTGTACATGGATAAAAAGTAATACAAAAGAAAGGGGGTACAACTCGTCTGTGTCGAAGTCTGACATTAACCATTTCAGTAGTAGTAGTACCAAGTAGTACTAACAACAATTGTACCAAGCTTCATCACAATCGAATGAACAGTTTAGGAATACATAGAGGACATTCAAACTGAATGAATCTCCTCTATGCATTCCATAAGTTCAGTACAATTTTGTTTATATACTTAACCTATAAATATATAAGATTATACCTGACTAGCATTAGTTTGGCATAGACTAGCCAAAGTGTATTCTCTGCAAATTGTATTCTTTACTATTTGTTGAAACTTCAGAGAATCACATAAAGAAAACAACATAAATAGTACAATCGCACAAAGGGAGCTTAATAAAGTTCACACCTGACTTTTCATACAGCAAAACAGATACAAAGTAAAATAGGAAGGGAGAGAATTGCCAAGGGCTTACCCCCAAAGACGCCTCCAAATCCGACCCTATTTACTGTGAAGCGTCCGCAGCTCGCAGCGATCGCTCGGAACTAAGTAGGTTATCTTTTGTAAAAATAACGTTTTTATATTTCCTTTGTCGGCGGACAGATTTATGTTTTTATGAACACAATAGACCGCGTTTTTAATCCGTCGCGATTCGAACTGTGAATGTAAATAATTTCAAAAGGAAACTTAACGCTCTTTGTGAAGTATTATCGCTGCTTCGAAGACGGTTGTATTTTATTTTGTCATCGATTTCAAATGACAGCAATTTTTAAAAGTTAAGGAAAGAAAAGCGGGGAGCGGCCCAAAGCCCGATAATAATGTAGGTACTGGCTCTACAGAAGCACGAGACGAAATACATTCGCTAACCCTAGCGTTTATTGTTCAAAGAAGTTAACATTCTATGAAATCGCACGCAATCTGCAAAGTAATATGTTAATTTTTATGTATGTAATTTTACAAAACAAGGTCTTGGTCAAGGTCAAGAAGGTTCAAGGGATCCTTGATTCTCCAATGGAAACACAATCTTTCATGTCTTCGAGGTAATTCTAATGACGAGATCTGTGTAGATGTTGAAGATCCATGATATTATACATCCTTGACGAACTTTAATAAGAATCTATAAAGCACATTATCAAAATGTGAAACCCAGTAAAATGAATAAAATGGAAATTTAGGAAATGTCAACATATACGAAATATAAAAACAACGGGTTTCATTAACGATTCCTGAATCCTTTCAAATCGTTAATTTCACCTTCGATCGAGCACTTACGACCTACAACAGAGCTGCAACTGAATAATGTCATTTGAAATGTTAATTACAAAACAATGGGCTTCAAAGAGGTCGGGCTCTTATTATTGAACGCGATAGCCATTAAATGTCTCCACTGATTATGGCTTCCAATGTTTAACCTTGACGATTTCGCTTGTCTCTAATTAACAATGAGAAAGTATCAAGTAGCATACATGCTCCTCAATCTAGTTAATTATTCAAAGAGTAATGAAGCCACAGTGATGTACTCACATTTGCATAGATAGTTCATGGCGATCACTATAAAACTCTAACGACAATTACATCCCCTTGCGGACTTGTACGACAGTAATCATCTAGTTTTATTGAACTATTTTATTGTGAACTTCAAGTACATAAAAGTATTTTACTAAACACTTCAATTCGTTGTTATTATTATGAAGAGTATCACTAAAGTATCTTTATCTAATTATGAAGAGTATCTCGTTGGAAACTACTTTATAGCTAAACCAGATAAAGATTATGGCTTAGGCGGTGAAGCGACCGCGCCCCTCGGTGACGTACCCGGTGTAAGGGTCAAGAAATTATGCCGCGGTTCAGCCGGGCAGGTGCTAATTGTGCACCTAAAAACAATTTCTGTACAAACACTAGGAACGATAAAAAAAGGAAAATGTCTGGGTAATCTGCTAAATTTAATTATATGTTGGTGGCGATTGCATGCAGCAGAGATGCGAATGTTGCAATGGATGTGTGGAGTAACGAGAATGGATAGAATACGGAATGAATATGTTAGAGGAAGTCTGAAAGTGGCACATGTGATAGAGAAGCGGAGAAGTGCACGTTTAGGATGGTATGGACATGTGATGAGACGAAATGAAAATGAGGTAAGAGAGTGTTAACTATGAATGTGGAAGGATATAGAGGAAGAGGTAGACCTAAGGAGAAATGGATGGATTGCGTGAAAGACGATATGGGTAAGAGGGGTGTGAGCGAAGAAATGGTATATGATAGAAGAGTATGGAAGGAAAAAACATGTTGCGCCGACCCCAGATGACTGGGAGAAGGGCAGGATAATGATGTTGGTGGCAGGCGTGCGTGCTGTTTGTAAAGCTTTCTTGCCTGCTACTGTTATTCGGTCACTCATCTAAATCGTTTACCCGTTGCAAGAGATTTCGCTCTCATGTTTTAACGTAGATCGTAACTGCGGTACTCAATTTTAAAGAATTAACTTATTCCTGGAAATCAGTACCTTATTTTAAGTCCTCGTGGACTATGCATTCTAATTTGAAGAGTAGGATAGCCGTATTGTCTCGTCATATCTCAAGATGGGGGGCGACATCCCCTTTGTCGATAGCCACACGCCATAAGGCGTGTTTGAATCCGCGAAGTTTTTTTTTTTTTTTTTTTCCTACCTATGCTGATAGCCTTGAGAGGCTATTTCAGCGTACCCTAGCTTGTGTAGGTGAGCTCGCGGGGCTCAAACCGGAGAATTGCTAACACCGCCCTAGCAAGAGCAGTGCTTCGCAGAATCTACCAACGGATTCTTTATGACTATCGTGAGCTACAAGAGGTTTATAGTTTTGCGTCATTCACCGTACNGCATTCTAATTTGAAAAGTAGGATAGCCGTATTGTCTCGTCATATCTCAAGATGGGGGGCGACATCCCCTTTGTCGATAGCCACACGCCATAAGGCGTGTTTGAATCCGCGAAGTTTTTTTTTTTTTTTTTTCCTACCTATGCTGATAGCCTTGAGAGGCTATTTCAGCGTACCCTAGCTTGTGTAGGTGAGCTCGCGGAGCTCAAACCGGAGAATTGCTAACACCGCCCTAGCAAGAGCAGTGCTTCGCAGAATCTACCAACGGATTCTTTATGACTATCGTGAGCTACAAGAGGTTTATAGTTTTGCGTCATTCACCGTACTCATCAGACCATGGGCTGACAGATGTCTAATTATTCCAAAGTTTGGACAACTTCATGTCAGAGAAAATATTAAATACCCAAGAGTGATTTGAAGAGTTTGTTGGCTGCCGTACACCTGATTTCTTCAAGAGTCGCATTGAAAAAATACCACTACATGGACAGAGATACCATGGGTTTTGATTGATAGAAATAAAATAAAAATGTACAAAATTACTGACTTACTGTATACTAAACGGTAATTTCGTAGGTAAAGGCCTAATATATTTTATCAAAACAATTTTCTTCAGGATGTCATTAAATCCTAAATTCTTATACTTTTTTAATTACTCCATGCGATAGTTTACAAGCTACAGGTTCAGTGTACAAGTTAGAGAGTCGCTGTCGCTGTCGCTGCTTACCGATCAAGCTCTGTGCCGAAACAAGAAAAAAAAAAGCATCCGAGTGTGGGACAGTCGCTCGTATCATTGCCTGTTATTAATTAGAATTTATCTATAATTTAGAATATATCAATTTAATAAGATATTTATAATAATTACAAAATTTTCAAACATTAATGAACCTCATTAATGGTGAGTTTTATCGATTTGAATTAGAAGTTATACAATTATTTTTTATTACCATAAATATATCGACGAGTTTACGGTCACTTTGGTGTTAAATGCAAATCGCTGACGTCACAGGCAACAAATAGTATCGCGGATATGTTGCCTATTGGGTCATGGTAGCTTTTCAGACGGATGTTTCGAACCCTGGGCTCATTTCGGCTTGAAGAGTGCGACATCCGTTATAGAATTCAACTACAACACAATTGCAACTTCAATCTCATATCAGGCGATGGCGACATTAGCATTATGATTGAACTCACACTCCCTTGATTACTTCAATACATTCGCTCGCCTGACCTAAAAAAAAACAAGTAAACACATCTCAAGAAACCAACATCTCACGATTCTATAAAATTTCATAATTGGGCTTTTATTAGGAACCTCTTACGTTTGGGATCGGTAAAGTTATTTAGGTACCATTGTATCGGGCCGACATCCCTTGCGATTCGATCAGAATGTCATGTCTAGACATATTTTATCGATCGCATTGTGAATGGGACTGTTTTATTCAGATAGATTTATTTTTGTTACAAGACGCGACTCTCCAAACATCATTCATGTATTCAAAGTTTGTACATATGTGAAAGAAAGCTTTGAATATTAAAATGTCACTGTGTTATATTTTATGACAAGCAAGTGGCTTATTAATAATAAAGAAAATACATTTATCTAACGGGAGCGAATAGGTCTTTTTGAATACAACCAGGGCTGCGTCCTAATGATTTTTTTGAGGAAAATTTCCACGTTTCCCCTTTACATTAGGCTGAGTCACACGCACATTTGCAACGTCTAGCTGAGAACACTTTTATCGTTCATACCACTGGCTACGAATCCTAGGATACTAGTTTATAAGCCTTTTTAATCATTAAGATGAGGAGCACCCGGTCTATACGGTGCTTAGTCCACTCCGGCACCCAGCTTGAGATATCGGGGCTTAGTCTTTACATTTCTTTACTAAGTGAATTTGAATGAAACAACCCTAATACGAATATCAACTAAGGGCTTGCACCCCGTGAGAACATACAAAATGAAAGCTCATCAAGCATTAAAATTTACCCTTTTATCGCACAGAAATTCACTTCATTCCAATGCAATGGGAATCTCCACTTTAACTGCAACACAATGAAACACTGTGCCGATCGCACGTTGTGAATCGACACAGAGTGCTTGATTTAATGGGAAGGTGAAACAGTGATCGAGCCTGCCTGCTTGCTGCGTGTGTAGCTTCGACATGTGGCTACAGGGAAATTTAATAACACGTCTTTAAGCTTTGTTAAGATTTTTTTACATTGATACGCTCGGTGCCCTTTATGTGTTATGGCAGATAATCTCACGATGAGGTGGACATTTTCTTTATATTCTGCTTCTGATCAACTTGATCAACTACCATTCTGTCAGTGCCATATTGCTGCTTTCTTGCTGACCTTTTGTTTTTTTTATTGCTTTAAGGGGTTGACGAACTCACAGCCCACCTGGTATTGAGTGATTATTGGAGCCCATAGACATCTACAATATAAATGAGCCACCCACCTTGCGATATAAGTTCTAAGGTCTTAAGTATAGTTACAACGACTGAACCACCCTTCAAACCGAAACCCATTACTGCTTCACGGCAGAAATAGGCGGGGTGGTGGTACCTACCCGTGCGGACTAACAAGATGTCCTACCACCAGTAATTATGCAAATTATAATTTTGCAGGTTTGATTTTTATTATACTATTTTATGACCAGTCGGGTTGGGGTGTCATCTGCCTCTATGGTTCCCCGAAATCACTATTAATTGTGCTAATGCGGGTGTCTGCACAAAAAACTTGTGATTTCTACCATGTTGCAGTGTGAGGACGCGGCATTGTTCAACCCCCGACTCTGTGCCCTGCGGGGTCCTATTAACAGAAAGTACTTTTTTGTTCGTCTCAAAAGCGAGGTTTTTTTACAATTCGTTTATGCAACTAGACCGGGTCTGAATGTATCATTTTCGATTCTTTTTTTCCACTTATTTTAGTTATTGTATTGATAAATGATGCCTAGTCCATAATAACAGCAGCAATATTATTATTATTTTTTTAATCTGTAACTTAATCTTGGCTAGTAGATAGTTAGTAACTCTGTAGCATTAAGAATAAAGAGCTTTGTGTCTTTTATGGACAGTATTGATAACTCATTTCGTAAAATTGTCTTTTTAAATAAATTTGATCACTTTGCTCGTGGCTGGCTGAACAAATACGTTTATTTAACCAACTAACTGCTAAATATTATTCAGTGTTTTTTTTATTGTATTTTTTTTTATGCCTAAATGTGTGGACGAGCTCACAGCCCACCTGGAGTTAAGTGGTTACTGGAACCCATAGACATCTACAACGTAAATGCGCCACACACCTTGAGATATAAGTTCTAAGGTCTCAGTATAGTTACAACGGCTGCCCCACCCTTCAAACCGAAACGCATTACTGCTTCACGGCAGAAATAGGCGGGGCGGTGGTACCTACCCGTGCGGACTCACAAGAGGTCCTACCACCAGTAATTACGCAAATNAACGTAAATGCGCCACACACCTTGAGATATAAGTTCTAAGGTCTCAGTATAGTTACAACGGCTGCCCCACCCTTCAAACCGAAACGCATTACTGCTTCACGGCAGAAATAGGCGGGGCGGTGGTACCTACCCGTGCGGACTCACAAGAGGTCCTACCACCAGTAATTACGCAAATTATAATTTTGCGGGTTTGATTTTTATTACATGATGCTATATTCCTTCACCGTGGAAGTCAATCGTGAACAATTGTTAAGTACGTATTTCATTAGAAAAATTGGTACCCGTCTGCGAGATTCGAACACCGTTGCATCGCTAAATACGAATGCACCGGACGTCTTATCCTTTAGGCCACGACGACTTCAGCAAATAATAGAATGGTATAGCCGATGGGTAGTTCTATTCCTGCACACTTGTAAGACCATCAAATCGAACGCGTGTGAGACCTCCTTCAGAAGCAATAAACTAATTATGATGGCTCGTCGTTGAGATACAGCGCGAAACTAAAGTGATCACAAAAAGATATCCCCCGTCACCCGTCTACAATGTCAGTCGACTCACGACTGTTACGAGCGACAATTAAAGCATAACGACCAACGAGCTCACTTCACGAACGCGATAAATCGTTGACGACATCGTTTCATTGCTTTACTCTTGTTTGAAACTTTCAGATGAAAATGTTTTAGCCTCCGGTAGGCACATTAACTGTTCTTTGTTATCGAATACGAACGAGCTACTGCCCCGCGGACCTCGGTCATCACTTGATGACCGGTCGCGACAATACGCTCCCGGCATCGTACGTTTTCTGTGTGTACTGAAAACGCATTGTTTTTCTGTTAGCCTAACACTGGGTTGCGCAACCCTAACCTGAAGCAATTACCCCTTTTCATTTTTTTATTTTAATACAAACTCTCTCCAATGACACAGAAGTTCTAAATGGTACATATAATTATCAATTCAAACTACAACTTACATTAACTATTTGTTAAATCACAGAGTGGGAATTTAAATTTAAGACAACTTAGTAATAATATGATGCTAGAGATCATATTAAGTCTTGTTTTTTTTTAATTGTTGTTTATTATTAAATCTTAATATATTTGCAGGTTCTTAAATCCAAGCAATTAAGAGTGACTAAAATACTGAATTAAAAGTTACATTCCACCGCGGGCCATAGTCGTGGTCGTGTGAAATGATAAAACAAATTGTAATGGTAGTTCAGGTAAAATTTTGTTACACAATACCGTCTATAGTTGAAGAGGAAGTAAGTATCTTTGAAGATACTGTGTATGCAGCTGACTGGATGTCCAAAAAGGAAATGGGTCGTTCAATATTGCGATGTTGCAAAGTTTATGAACATCAAACCGTAGAGTAAAATAATTCAGTCTGTTTAATTTAAATGCAAACAATTGTAAGATTCTATGTTGTTTGAAATTTTGGCGAGAGTCGTGACCTTGTGTGTTGTAGCCATGAAAACTGGAAAGTATTAGAAACGTCGTAAATATTATAATGAACAAGAAATACCCGACGTTAAGCCGTACAACTACTTTTAAGACAGACAATAGTCTGTTCAGCTGTGCATCAGACTATACGTTATCGATTTCTAAGATGTCAGCAATAAGAATAGCCGCGCTACTGACACATTGTTAGACTGTGACAAAACGATAACTCGTGGAAACACATTCCAGTATAGCAAGTGACATAAAACAGGGAGAATAGCTTAGATTTAGTGTTTTGTTTTGATTCAAATATAAAAGAAATTTCCCGAAAAACAACCGTTATCTTGCGATCGGCGACGCCTCGGTTACAAAGTTTAAGCGATTTTAAGCTTTTATTGTATAAGCTTTTATGTGCAGCCTGTCTGTACCAATACTTGTATGAAGATTCCAAAATAGACTTAACAATGACGAATGAGTCGACTACCTTCATCCTTCCAATCAGCAAAATATTTGTAACATTAACTTTTTTGTGCCTTTCCAATCTTTTTGTCATTTCGACCATGACCCGACCGTAGACCGACTGTCAAATCAATTCAATCAGAGTGAGATTGCCATGACACTCGAATTACAGATTATAACTAAACATTACGAGATTGATTTTTAATTAAATGATTTCAAGTTGGGCCCAGTTTGATTATGACCTTCAATGATGCCTCTAAGCCACTTGAGAAATATGTGTATGTTAAAAAAACATATTCTACATAAGAGAAAAAAACCCAAGTAGATGAGTCTCTGGATTCTGCAGTAAATAGTTTATTATTACATATTAGAATATGTATCCCAGCGCTGTCACAGAATAGAAGGGTCCGTTTAAAACCTAAATGGGCTGACGACATTTCCAACAATCCTTGCATAAGAACAAATTCGGAAAAACAGTCACTTAAAGAGTGCCGCTTGGTGGTTGATCTTCCTTTGATCGTTTCCTGTCAATGTTCTTGCAGTAGAAGCTCAAGTTTGGCTTGTGATGAAACTTAAGGGAAGGTTTATATAGTGATAATCACAGCGGAACCCTGATGATTCTGTGCAGACAGATACAGACGTGACTTTACGAGCGATCAGAAGGTTTTAAGATCCGGTTTGAATCCTATTGGGATATCCAATACTGTAGGCGATGTCCTCCCACACAGTGAGGTTGGGTAAGGCTTCCTCTTTGCATGACGGAGGACGGTGACACGTTTTCTATTAAAGTCGGACAATGCACGTGATGAAGGCGTTGTAAGCGTGACCGTAATATTTTAGTTCGCAGGCGGGTGTTACGTCACAAAAGATTGAACCTCACTCCATTGTTACGCAGACCAGACACAATGCACCTTTAGCTGTCTTTCTTTGCAGTTGTAGAATAGAGAGAAATTGAAATGGGCAGAAAAAATCTGTTCATATTTTGAAAAGATATAGAGTTTCGTGTCTATCTACGGCAGTGGGAAGATGCCAAATGAAAAAATAATAATTTACGGTTAGGTTCACAATGAGGTTGTTTCCGGTGTAGGTGTGCTATTGGTATTTACAGCAAGAGAATTAATTTGACCGAAAGAAGTGACTGTGGAAATAAGGCAGCAGTTAATGTTTGCAAGTCGATTAAGGAAGTGTGATGACGTAGTGAGATTCTCGCCGTCTCTCGGTGACGTCATTACGTAATAACTAGATAAGTGCATCTTCTTTTAACAACTGATTAATTATTAACTACTTTTGCCAATAGATTCTAAAGTTAATTAACTCATTTGTTTGGGTACAGATTTTTTATATTTTCAAACAAAAAGTAACATAACATATAACTTAATGAACGATAAGACATTAAAGCAACTAAATAATTGTTTATTGTTCAAGAAACACATAGTAACTAATAACATCTTGAGTTTTTGTTTATCAGCAGAGTTTATTATATTGTACAAAAAAATTTATGTGGGGCTATGTGAAAATAATTACGTAAACTTAAAAGCAAAGAAAATTTAAAATTGCGCCCTGGATTCAACACTTTAATACCTACTCAATGATATCCCAGGTTGAATTCCTGTGCGCGTAGCCCTAAGTTTTTTACTTTCTGAAAGTCAGTGCCTAATATTAAGTATTAGTGAATACTGGTGAGTGCTGGTGGCAATATGTCAATTTATAACGTAAAATAAAATTTCATCGTAACACATAAAAGGGCCCGGATAGGATTGTAACAGAAGCCGCGGTGCAATTGATCTGATCTACGCCATTACCGCTCCACACATGGCGTAATTGAGTGACGGCCCCGGCCAGCAGTGTCGCGAGGTGTTCCCACGGTCGGGCTCCGTGCACGGTAGGGCTCACCACACGCGCGCTACGAGCTCCCGGGCCCAGTGCGCTACGTGCTATCTGACTTATTGCTAACTAGCCACCCGCCCCCACTTCGCTTCGGAAACTGTAATTTATTATTGATATCTCCACTATTTAATGGATGTCATTATACATATAAACCTTCCTCTTCAATCACTCTATCTATTAAAAAAACCGCATCGAAATCAGATATAGGGATAATCAGATACAGATATAGGGACAGAGAAAGCGACTTTGTTTTTTTTACTATGTAGCGATGTAAGGTTTGTTGTAAAATAATTAAAATTATTGGTCCCGCAGTAGTCGAAATTCGACTATAATTAATTGACATTATAAGTTTGAACGTTATTATGGTTCTATTGTCAAAGACTATTATACTTCTATAATCACAGATTTCGCCAAGACTACACTATAGACAAATAAACAATATTAACCTATTCTCAATTTGATCACAGACCAACAGAGCAACAAAAGTTTGACAATAAACATAGAGTATTCATATGCGTGTGTTGATACACATATATGTGTTGATACCAATATATGGTAGTGTGTGTAACGTTTTTTTTGTTGATTTAATGTATTATTAATGCATACTTTAAATAAAATTACCATTCGGCACTCCTTCGCTATATTCTCTCAACGTGTGGGAAATTTTATAGTCCTCCGTCCGCGCAATTTTCGTAAAAAAGGGTACAAAGTTTTTGCTTCACGTATTAATATATAGATAAAATGTATCATGTTAAAAATAAGACAATTTTCGGATTGCCAAATAGCAACACTGTTGGTGGGAGCAATGGCAGTAGTGGGGACGTGACATAATAAAAAAGGGCGGCAGTCTGAAAAAACGAGAGAAAAAGCAGTGTATTGAGGAGTGAGCAGATATCTAAAGATTGTACAAGTGGAGTTACAAATAAAGCAATACAGAATTATGTGAACTACTGCAATCTGTGTATTTATTTCCTGACTGTTGGAAGCGGAGTTCTACACTAATAAAACTAATCTATATTTCATACGTATTAGACTGCGAGTGTGAGCCTGTGAGGCTTGCTAATCTGTTTAAGAACCATTTCAGGGTACAATCACCCGGTCAGTTAAGTAGAGGTGCTGATGCTGGGGTGGTGGACCCGAGGCGACCCTCGCAAGTACCACCTCGGAAAACCATGAAGGAAATAGCTAAAATTATAATGAATATGACTAAGGGTAAGTCTCCCGGTCATGACCACCTCAGCATTGAGCACTTTCAACACGCTGGTCCACATTTACCTAGATTGCTAGCGCTCTTATATACCTTCTGTATCAGACATTCGTATCTGCCCGGGGCGTTAATGAGAACGGTCGTTGTCCCGATTTTAAAAAATAAAACAGGCGACGTATCGGATCGTAACAACTATCGGCCGATCTCCCTGGCAACCATAACTGCTAAGGTACTCGATGCAGTGCCCGAGCGGCAGGTGAGTGATCATCTTAAATTAAGTGATGTTCAGTTCGGTTTTAGACCGATGTTATCTACCGAGTGTGCAATCCTGTCGCTAAAGCATGTGGTGGGATACTACACGGAGAGGAATACGCCTGTTTATGCAGTGTTTCTCGATCTTTCGAAGGCTTTCGACATAGTCAGATACGACTTGTTGTGGAGTAAGTTGAGGCAGACGGGCGTACCGGGACCTTACGTGGACTTGTTCTCCCATTGGTACGAGTATCAGACCAATCAGGTAAGATGGTCAAACACACTTTCGGAGGATTATAGGTTGGAATGCGGGGTGAGGCAGGGGGGCTTAACCTCACCGGCGCTTTTCAACCTGTATATTTATGAGTTGATCGAGGCACTCGGTGACGCACGTGTCGGCTGCTCGATTGATGGTCACTGTGTGAACAGCATCAGTTACGCTGACGACATGGTGCTGTTGAGCCCATCGATCGGTGCTTTCCGGCGGTTGTTGTCCATCTGTGAGAGGTACGCGGGATTTCACGGGCTCCGCTATAATGTTAAAAAAAGTGAACTGCTCGTCTTTAAGGCAGCAAAGACAAAACCGACTTATGTGCCACCAGTGACGCTCGGTGGTACTCCACTGAAGAGGGTTACTGAGTTCAAATACCTTGGCCATATTGTAACTGAGCACCTTAAAGATGATGCAGATATTGAAAGGGAACGGAGAGCGTTGGCTGTCCGCTGCAGTATGCTGGCGCGCAGGTTCTACCGTTGTACCGCACAGGTTAAGGTAACCTTGTTCAAGGCGTTTTGCCAGTCCTTATATACCTCCTGTGGGTTCGGTATGCGCGGCGGGCATACAATTCTCTCCGAGTGCAATATAATAATGTCAGGATGTTGTTGGGGCTCCCGCGGTACTGTAGCGCATCAGGTATGTTTGCGGAAGCTCACGTGGATGACTTTTCATCAATCATCCGCAAACGAACGGCCTCACTGATGCGTGGGGTTCGTGCGAGTACTAATAATATCCTGATGGTAATAGGTAATAAACCCGAATGTGCTGTTTTGAGACACTGGGTTCATATACATACCCATATACCAGGTGCCTCAAAGCAGCGCAGATTTATGAATTAAATGTTTAAATGTTTTAATTGCTAATTTTAATTATAATTTTAATTTTAATTTTACTAACATAGTTCTAAGTAATAATCTACTTACAACATATGGACTTAAGAGGGTCTGAATTAAATGAATTTTATTTATTTATTTATTAGTCATCGAATTTATTAAATGTTTTTTTTATTAACGTACTAAGTCGCCAGTCTTACGGTCCAATTTAGTCCTGTTGTAGTTGAAATAATAGAGTCTTCAGAACGAAGTACTTGAATACTTCGTGCCACATATATTACAGGTAGCAGTATTAGGGCGGCTGTGCCAGTTCCGACAGACCTACAGCATGATTTATCATGCGCACCCAACGTAGGGGATCCGGAAGTAGAGGGACTATTGTGGGAAAAATAACATGGTACGAACAGCGATGAGGACGCAGCTGCTGGGAGTCACAGGAGCCGGGTGCCACAACCGTGTCTTCACATAGACCCTGAGTAGACTATTCCTATGTAAGGTTTGCTTTCTTATAAAGTACATTAGGTGCGACGAGCTAATTAGTACCTACGGTGACTACGTGCGGCCTGTTGGCGTTGATTTTTTTTACTGCTTATATTGGTTGACGAGCTCACGGCCCACCTGATTGATGTTAATTGGTTACCCATAGCCCATAGACAATTACGACATAAATGCCGCCACCCGCCTCGAGATATGAGTTTTTACAATACAACGGCTGCCCCGCCCTTCAAACCGAAACGCATTCGTGGCAGAAATGGGCAGGGTGGTGGCATCTACCCGCGCGGTCTCATAAGATTACTGATGGTAAGTAATTACGCAAATTCTAATTTTGCGAGTTTGATTTTTACTACACGATGTTATTTCTTCACCATAGAAGTCAATTGTGAACGATTGTCAAGTACGTATTTCATTAGAGAAATTGGTACCCGCCTGCGGGATTCGAACACCGGTGCATCACTCAACACGAATGCACCGGACGTCTTATCCTTTAGGCCACGATGACTTCAAAACTTTGTACTTTGTATTGACGGATTGCTATTCCTAGCTGCGTGACTGAAGAGGTGCTGTAAGTCTGCATTCCTAATCTTCTTTATTAACATGCAGTCCTACTACAACTAAGGCTGAGAGGTCAAACCTCGTGTCTCGACAGCAGCCTGGTCCAATATGCTAAATACCGTTTCATCTCTGCTTGCTTGTAATATTCGGTGACTGAAGGTTCTTTAAACAGCTTAAGTGACAAGCTTAGGGAGTGGCATCTTGTTTTAGTTCGTAATTTAATTTGCCTGTAGTTTATAGAGGATTACAATCACATAATTACTAAAGTGAATATTGCTATATTGTCTCAAAAGTGTTTAAGCGTCGAAAATAATAACACAACAAACACGAGATGAAAACCTACGACTATTTAAGTAAACATTTTTGAAATACTAACAACATGATACAATTCCCGCGGAGTAAGAGCTAGGAGAGGGAATTTTGGTGTTGAAGGCGTTAGATGCCAATACTTCATAGCTTGTACACCTTATGTATAGCTTGCTTATGTATACTCTAAGCTGTGCACTGTAAACGTATTATTTTAATTAAAAACCAAATAGGTATTAATAAGGAAGTTATTAATCGAATGGCGGTGATGTTGTCTGGCGAAACCGATCGATATTGCTGATTACGTACTTGTGTTGAGATAGGTCCACGTGACCTTGTTCATTCAAAATCACATTCGTGTCCTAGGTTCCAGTTCTTCAACTCAACTCAACCGTGTCTCATATGAACTCAAAACAAAAAATGTGTGTCTCGATTATTCTCGATACTCTTCAAAGCAAAACGTATTATGGTTTGGTTTGGAAATAAGCAGGACGGTGGTACCTTTGTGCGTTTGCAACGTACCCTATCGTACTCCATTAGGGGTTAATAATTAGAGTGTTTGGTTGAAAAATATTGAAGTAGTGATGGCGGAGGGGGCGGTCACATGTACTCGTGTCTTCTGATAAAGAATCGGACGAAGTTATATCATGATGAGTTTCTGGCTTAAAACTATATATTGCTCTATCACGTACACATTGTGGGACACGAACAAGTCGCTCGAGTGATTAGATTCACTATCTTGTGACGTCACGGGCCGGCGATCAGAACACATAATCATTGCTTGCGACGCCGCGACGTTGTGCCAAATGTATTATCTATACATATAACATACAAAGCTAGTTATTTTGTTTATATATCGATTTGATGGTAAACGAGTTAAACCAGACCAGGCCCCACATGACGGTTGCTAAATAAAAAGCACTAATTTGGTAAAACCACCCACACGGCACCTGGCGAATGTGCAGACATTATCTTTATAAAATTTCATCCAAATCAAATGTATGGCACAGGAACATGTGAATAAATAATCATTCAATGCTATTTATAAGCATAGATTAGACACCGTAGTATCTATGTTATAAACTTAACAATGAATAGGAATTTAAATTGAAGCAATAACTACTTTTTGTAGAACTCGCACGCTTAGCTCACAAACAGGTACTGAATTTCAAGTGTTATTAGAAATCAAAACAACGCTAGCAATAGTTAATAGTGTCAATTGATGTTCAATTACATGTGATTGGCTGAAGAGGTCGCCGCATCGCCCACGACCAACTCACGATCTAGGACGCATCACGCCTCGCATGCACGTGTGGTGCAGTCATAAACCATACGATCTGCTGCTGCTAGTGCAATGTGCGCGAGTTGTCAGCTCCATTCGCCGCGAGGTGGTTCATTGTTCCTGCTCAGAAGACGAGGCAGCTGTTATTACTACAGCAGGACTGCAAAAATATCATATTTTGGAACACAATATGTAATCTTTTTCTTTATTGCTTACCCATCCGCGCGGACTCACAAGAGATCCTCCTAACAGTAAGAAATCTGGTATCAGATCGAAACAATCTGTAATCTAATAATGTATATCTAATTATAGATAGGTAGCTTACTAACATCTTAACTGTTAGGCCTTTATAATTGAGGTCTCGACCTCACGCCTCAAGATGCGCCACAGCGTTCCTAGATTCTACACTGTTGAAAGCAATCTACATTGCTTTATATCTTAAACTGTAATAATTTGTTATTCCTTCCCAAGATATCATATTATTATATACCATTTCAAGGAGAGAGCTACTGACTGGATACATACTAACACCGGTATTTTTCTCGCGTCTATTCAGTACAACAACAACAACAACAACCGGATTATTCCGTCCACTCAAAACCCGAGCTATCTCGATGAGACATTGAATACAGTACAGCGCAGTAAAGGAATACATTACGGCCAACAGAATATCCAGTATTGTGTGTAACCCGCTGACCCATACACGTATACACTATACATGTGATTACGTGCGTATTTGCATATCTAGTAGTTATATCGTGAGACGACATTCAAATTTTATCCAAGTCTGTTCAAGTTTTTGTAATGTGTAGGTAAAGTTACGAATTTTCTTAATTTGATAGTCTTTGTGACTATTGCGGGATCTGGCGACAAAATATGTACACACACACAAAAGTACTTACTGGTGGAAGGAATGGTGAGCTCACAGAGGTAAGTACTTTTCGCAGAGCCCTCAGAGGAAAGAACCCCTCCGTTTACGCTGCGAAGCAATCATGCATCCCGTTTCATTGAGTCCTCAACCTCATATCTGTGGGTGGACCGGGCGGCGACATGCTTGTTGTGAAGCTTACGGGCGCGGTACCGGGAAGCGCCGGTACCTACCAGGTCAGACTAAAGTTCGGTCACGTAAATATCCAATTATTAATTAAAACGCTTTTTAAATAATTTATTATAAGCCCCCACGACACCCTCATACAGAAATACGCTTGAAAGAAATGACCGTAATATTACTGAATAAGTATTCCCGAATACATTTCAGAAAACGAGATGCATACAGCGGAATTTATCGTGACTTCAACAAACCCGAAAAGGGGACATTGTCGGTCTTGATCTGATTCCTCTTAATCGAGTAATGAACACCCGACCTCAGAGCTACAGATTACTACATTATCTAGAACATAATCAAGAAAGTAACAACTGTATCCACAATGAAATTAAAATCTAAAGAAAAAAAAACTGAATAGAAATAAGTAATAATAAATGACGAGAAAGAAAATGTATGATGAAATAGAATAATGAATAACCCATAAGTCTAATGTAAAATACGTGAAATAATATCCTAACATGGTTCTGTTTGTTTGTTGTAACTTGAAGACTGCACCTGCCAAAGTTCCCACGACGATGACAGAAATGACGGGTGGGTAAGGCGTCATGATCTACATTCTACCAAACTCGCAAAAATTATGTAATTACTGGTACTGTGAGCCTACGTGAGTCAATATATCTGTCCCCCTTATTTTCACCAAGAAGCAGTCCTACGAGACAAAAAACAGGAACCATACTGTGTCCATCGGACCCAACCTCAGTAATATATCAGCCAATATTAACCATTATACATATTATTGATGCAATTGAGATCCACCCGTAAGGAGGGCGGGATAAGTCAAATTCAGCTGTCTATGAGTCCAATTGTCCGCTTATCGCCGATGCGTCATGAGCTCGTCGCCTAGAGCAACAAAGGTGGATATTACATTATGGTGTATGAAAATGATTTACATGCGAGCGAAGCCGCAGACCAAACACCGCAGTCTTAATAATTTCAAAAGGTGAGAAGTCAACAGAATGTCTGATTAAATTTTTATTACAAAGTGTAGACGAGTCGATGCCACAGGAGGTCAGAGGACTGATGGTGAGCCAGATATGTTTATTTTTTCGTGTGTTTTTTCATTAATTTTCATTTTGATTTGGAGTAAAAAATTGTTGAATAGGATTCAAATTATTCTTAATTACTGGTAGTAAGTAGGGCCTCCTGTGAGTCCGTGCGGTAGATACCACCATCCTGCCTATTTCTGCCGTGAAGCATTTCGGTTTGAAGGGTGGGGCAGCCGTTGTACTGTAAAAACTAAGACCTTAGAACTAATATCTTAAGATGGCTGGCGGCATTGATGTAGTTGACGTCTACGGGATCCGTTAGCCACTTAACTCCAGGTAGGGCCGTGAGCTCGTCGACACGACTAAGTAATAAAAAAACAAAACCATAAAAAAAGGTAATACATTTAAGATTGCCGGTGTACACTATAGATAAAGTGATCGGGCCTTTAGTACTTGTGTTTTGTAATCGTTAAACACGTCTACATATTTTCAAATTCTTCAATCTTCGGAATATGACAGAAAATTGAATTTGAAACCTTTAGTCTTACCTGTTGTTCAATAAATAACATAAGTCAGAATATAATGAAACAAAAAAAATAACAAGAGCCGAACTGCACATACTATTGCATTAAGACTCCCGTGCGTTGTGCGCAGGCGGACGCGCTCGGGGGTAAAGCTTAACAATGAAAGCGAATTTGCTTCTGCCTTCGAAAGCAGCCTCTCTTCGATTGCGATTGGTGTTACTCGACGTAAAGAACTGATCACAAGTGGTCAAAGTTCACTATCTGTCATCGATAAAGTTTGGTTTGTTGCTGATTGCTCGTTTGCCAAAGTCAACAAAATAATGTGTCCTAAGTACTTGTCAATGCGACACAGTGCTACCGTTGAGCTTTATTTAAAGAAAATACGTCACAAAGTGCAGAAACTTTTGTGTCTTAGCTTATTGAGGTTAGAGAGGTTACAGAGTATGGTGAGCCCTAGACACGTCCTTACGGATCCATCAGATCCAATAACCTTTGCATTAGACGCCTTCAGCTCTAACACTAGGAGCAGGCTTAGGGACCCCGGTAACCGTACTCGTCGAACTCGACAAAGAGTTCGCCGTGCAACCTAACCCATGAATCAGCTCGCTGAGTTTCTCGCCGGATCTTCTCAGCGGGTCGCGATTCCGATCCGGTAGNCCTTTGCATTAGACGCCTTCAGCTCTAACACTAGGAGCAGGCTTAGGGACCCCGGTAACCGTACTCGTCGAACTCGACAAAGAGTTCGCCGTGCAACCTAACCCATGAATCAGCTCGCTGAGTTTCTCGCCGGATCTTCTCAGCGGGTCGCGATTCCGATCCGGTAGTAGATTCATTCGCGAAGCAGCTGCTCTTGAGCGGTAGCTGTTGGCAAATCCCACCCCTCCTGGCTGAGCCTTTGCTCGCCCACCTGTCCTGGTGAAACTGGAAAGGCCTCCGGGCCACCAGTAATCCTTCAATCATAAAAAAAAAGTATGGTGAGAGAGGAAAACTGTAAAGCTCTGTACATCAAGCGAGATATTATCGAGCTTTGCAATGAAACTGATGTTTTCCTTATTTTCGGTTTGAACTGATTTCCTTGAAAAGCAGAATAAAGATCTAAACGATTTATTATTATTTATAGTTCAAGCTGAGAGTTCTCGTGCAACACAGAAAAGCAATTAAGAATTTCGGTACAATGCTCTTAGGAACATACAATATAATATAATAGAGCGACCCGCGGCGTGCTTCACTAGCTTGTAATAACTAGCTGCCGTCAGAGCCACGGCCGACATCAAAAGAGAATTTTTTTCTTCATAAAGAGTAGGCTGGGAGCTCGGGATTGTTTATTTATTTATTTCCAAGTAAGATGAGATAAATTAGTGATGTGTTCAATAGAGAAACTGTTTTGTCTGAATTCGTTGACGCAATATGTTTATTACGTTATTATTTATTATGTTTATTAATATTTAAAATTGATCGTGAACAATAATATCAATAATAAGTTTCTATCTAAGTAAATATGTTTCATATTTGACACTGCAGAAAGAGCAACACAAAGCCGCCGTCACCCAAATCAGGCCTTGTCGGATTCCCCGGATCCATTCTCCGTGCTTTTAGGCTCTTCGGGCACGACCAGCTTCTCACCGGATCATCTCAGTGGGTCGCGATTGCGATCCGGTGGTAGATTCTGTGAAGCAGTGCTCTTGCTAGGGCTAGTGTTAACAAATACTCTCAGGTTAAGCCCGTGAGCTCACCGACTCGTACGCGCGTAGGCTACCAGCGAATAGATAAGATAAAAATGTACAAGTTAAGATAACAAATCTTTAAAATAAACCATTGATATATTATTGCACATTTAAGGATTGTTAAGTCTGCTAGCTCTTGAGACGTATTTCTTCGTGCAGTCTCTGTCTGCCAGCCCGGGGAGTTATTCACAGGCTGTCCATTAACTACACTACAAAGGATATCCTTTCAGTATTCTGCTGAGTATTTCTGTGCCTCTCGATTTCAAAGTTCCTTTTGTTAATTTTGTTCCTTCCAAGTGAATACTATAATTTAATTAAATGAAAACAATATAGTAAATAACGGACTTTGGACGGGATAGTCATATTAAAGTTTTTTAAAACGATATGTAGGTAAGATACATAGTCAGTGAAGTAGCGCACTATAGATCGTTATCTATATTTTAATACGTGAAGCAAAAACTTTGTATCCCTTTTTGCGAAAATTGCGCTGACGGAGGAGTATGAAATTTTGCACACTTATAGAGAATATAGAGAAGAAGTGCACAATGCTAATATTTTTTTTAAAATAATGCATAAAAGATACATTAAATCTGATTAAATCCATAAAGAAAACATTACACACACTACATACCTACATGTATTTGACGCACACACGCATGCATAATATTTATTGTCAAACTTTTGTTGTTGACGTCTGTTGTCAAATTGAGAATAGATTAAATATTGTTTGTCTTTGTTAATATTTTTTATAATGTCGTCTTGGCGAAATTTGTGATTATAGAAGTATCAAATACAATCATAATAGTGTACAAACTTACAATTCCAATTAATTATAGTCGAATTTCGACTACTGTGGGACCTCTAGTATATATAAAAGAACAACTTTGTTTTGTTTCCGTTCGTATGTATAACATATTATCATAACGGTCCACAAAATTTATTGGTAACGAGAAAATCGACATAAATCAATTTTATCACTTTAATCAATCTTCAAGTTAGATTTCATTAAAGTCATGAAATTTATCTACGTGTCTTATCATTTTGTCATCATCCACGGACGGTGATGAAAAATCGATTATTAGTATCATCAAAAATTTTTAACGAATTAAAATGGGTTTTTTTTCTTCTTTAGTATCTTTTAGTTTCTTCATGTTAATGTGATCACGATTCATAAATGATGTACGTGGTCAATCTATTTAAACACACGCAAACAAAATACAAATCGATGTGAATGAAACAACGACACGTGAATCTAACGATAACATCAATTATATGTATGTAGATATTATACATATTATTTAAATTTTAATAAATAAAGTAACATGAAAACACCGGCTCTCGCTACCGGCTCCCAGCCCGGTTAATGTTATCCGGTTACAGAAGCCAAAAGGTGGAATAACGACTGTCCCACCCCTAAAAATGGAACGCAACATAACAGCAGAAGTAGACAAGAGGACGGTACGCGTGGTACTAATTTTCAATCAGGTCACAGGCACTTGTCTGTTTTCGCCGGTTTTCTGCAGAGTATTATGATCACTATGCCAGAACTGAGACTACTTGTCTCACATACTGTGATTTATATTGAGTTAATTTTATGCATTACCAAAATAATAATAAAAATTCTTGAACAGAAAGTGGGCTTTAGAGCGGATGTCGCGATGTTCCGATCCGGTGGTAGATTCTGCGAAGCACTGCTCTTGCTAGGGCCAGTGTTAGCAACACTCCCGGTTTGAGCCCCGTGAGCTCACCTACACGTCAAGGAGAAGCTGAAATAATAGCCTCTCAAGTCTCAAGGCTATCAGCATAGGTAAAAAAAAGAGTGGAGTTATTTTATTCATACGCCAGGAAACCACGTTCTGGACTCAAGGAATTACAGCCATTATTCGAATACATACGAACGCTGCTGGCCCAGACATACCGCGGCTTGCATTCGAGAGGGCACAGGTTCGAATCTGCACACGTACCAACTGTATTTTGTTTAGTTACTCTGCCTAGTTTTAGTTAGTCACGGCCTGCTAACAATGGATTTATTTCATCATTGATGCCTTTGGGGTACTGCGACCTCATGTCTCAAGCCCTTATCACATCACAGTCACTTTTATCGACAAAATAAAATAAAACTGATTTTTTAAGCACCCCAATACTTCAAAGCCCCAAACAATTATGAATATGACGTACAAAACCCTAAAAATACGTTGTTATTAGGGACACCCCTGGCTGCCTCGTCAGCTGCGAGTGACGGCGGCTGATAGGAAAACTCTATCGATACAAAGCGAGCCATTAACTCCCGACGAGGGGATTTTATGGGAACTCTTTGTAGTGTCTCCACAGTTTTTATTACGTCTCTATAGATACACTTCACGCGCAGTAGGTATAGTGCTATTAGTTCTCGCGGCTGGCACTGTCCTGTATACTTCAATGTACCTTTGATTAAAATCCAATTTCGATCAAATATTTTTTGCAAATATTTCTGTGATTCCAATTCTATTTTTATTTTATTTTTTTATCGCCCTTGTAGGCAGACGAGCATACGGCCCACCTGATGGTGAGTGGTTACCGTCGCCCATGGACTTCAGCAATGCGAGTGGCAGAGCCAAGCCGCTGCCTACCGATCGATTCAGACTCATTTCAGTATTTGTACATATAAAAAACGTTTAACGGTGCTAGGGTGAAATTTTACGAAAAATATAATGATATTTATTCTATTTTTCTTTTCATCGTCATCGTGATGATTGCTATTACTATTGTTTTGCTTACGGCATCATATCTTATTTATATCATAGCCATCAGCGGAGCTCTTCATCTAAAAATATAGTCTGTCCGACTGTCTAAGAGCTACGGAAGACCCGGCAGCACAGCTGGTCTCCTTAGGTATTCTTACCTATATTTTTATACAAGCATCTGATTTCTACATATTTTTAAAGTCGTCGCAACCTAAAAGGTAACAGCCCGGTATACTCGCGTGGAGCGGTGCGACAATGTCGCTTCAATTAAATTCACTCAAGTAGCTACAGATTTTTTTTTATTGCTAAGATGGGTGGACGAGCTTACAGCCCACCTGGTGTTAAGTGGTTACTGGAGCCCATAGACATCTACGACGTAATTGCGGCACCCACCTTGACATATAAGTTCTAATGTCTCAAGTATAGTTACAACGGCTGTCCCACCCTTCACACCGTAACGCATTACTGTTTCACGGCAGAAATAGGCACGGTGGTGGTACCTACCCGCGCGGACTCACAAGAGGTCCTACCACCAGTAATTACGCAAATTATAATTTTGCGGGTTTGATTTTTATTACACGATGTTATCCCTTCACAGTGGAAGTCAACCTTGAACATTTGTTGAGTTCGTATTTCATTAGAAAATTGGTACCCGCCTGGGATTCGAACACCGTTTTTTTTTTTTTATTGCCCTTGTAGGCAGACGAGCATACGGCCCACCTGATGGTGAGTGGTTTCCGTCGCCCATAGACTTCAGCAATGCCAGGGGTAGAGCCAAGCCGCTGCCTCGCTCAACACGAATGCACCGGACGTCTTACCGATTCCTTAGGTCACGACGACTTTAAATTTTATGTTTCTAAAGAATCACGTCAAACGCTAAGCATGTCCGCGAATGATTTCCGCAACGAAGTTTTTACAAAATTCTAATTAAAGTATGGAAACCGCAAAATTTATAAATCTGCGTAATTACTGGCAAGCGTAATATAAGCTCACACGAGGAGTTCTACTCCTGCCGTGAATGCGTCGTGTGTCCTGGTACATACAATGAGGCAGCCGACCTGTAATATAAATTTATTAAGAATTACATCTCATGTTGCACTACTTTTCGTGCAATTACAAAAAACCCAATTGTCGTCATTTAGATAACACGTACCTACATGAAGATTAAAGTAGATTTTTTTATAATTTTTCGTTTCATTCAGCGTTTTTTTTTTGATAATTATCTTTTATGGTAAAAATTGCATAGACCACTCTCTACAAGTGGTCACCGGCAGTGGGCGCGTTACATGAAACTATCGGGAACACATAGCATGGCAGATCTCGAGGATTTCTGCCATGACACAGCCGTGCCTCTCAGTAAATTATTCGTTATGCTAGTTGAATATTGGACCTTATCTCTCAACATAGACGGTAGCATTCTCACTAACATTTACAGATTCTGACATCGCATAGAAAAAAGTGACCAATAACTTCGTCTACTGTTTGTCTATACCCTTGTAATTGCGATATCCTTGAGCGATGGAAGTCCTTCGATTAAGGGAGTTATAGGTTTGCCCTCGATAGCAAAAAACTAAGTTTCACGTTAAGTAAGCAGGTAGTTCTTCATCCGTAAGCTTATAAAAGCTCCGTCAATATAACTAAAAGCCTTACTACGGCATGACTAGGCTGGAAGCTCGCCGAAAGGGCCGCCTCCCTTCATTACATTTCGTTATACGCGCACATCAAATGCTCCTTTGTTATATTTTTTTTCGTTTCATTTTCGATTGTAGCCATTTCTCGTGGAACGGATCGCACGCACGTAGGGCTGTCTCTAAAAATATTATTTTAAATTCAACTTCCTACTAATATTATAAACGCGATAGTTTGTATGAATATGTGGATGTGTTTGTTACTCTTTCACGAAAAAACTACTGAATGGATTTTGATGAAAATTTACAATAATATAGCTATACACATCAAAATAACATATAGACCATAATTCATAAAGATATAGCGTGAATTACCCAAAATATAACGATAAGTGTCAAGGGAGTATGAAAAAATATCTGCCACCTTATTTTCATGATCAATAATAATTTACAGTTTTCGAAGCGAAGCGGGGGCGGGTCGCTAGTTATTTATATTTTTTGAGTCGATTGTTGCTATTTTGCGCCTTTTCTTTGAGGATATAACATTTTATATAAACAGTTCGGTTGGGATTTAACCACAGAAATGAATCAATGAATGATATTATTTCTGTGGATTTAACGATTACACGAACATGGAGAAAATATTTTTTTTGTATTTTCTGTCGTGTAGTTAGGGAAATTTAAAAACTATTAAATCAAACATTAGTTCAAAAAATTACAAAATCTGTTCCATTAAAAAGAATTAGTTTGCATCTGCTTCAATATGTTGTCGTGTCGTATTGTACCTCAGATGGACAGGGGACGTAAACTTGAATACAAAATGGTAATTGCATTCAGATTTGTGTTCATTACAGTCGCAAACTCGATGAATTGTTTTACTTTAATTGTTTTAAACTGGTGGTAGGACTTCTTGTGAGTCCGCGCGGGTGGGTACCACCGCCCTGCCTATTTCTACCGTGAAGCAGTAATGCGTTTCGGTTTGAAGGGTGGGGCAGCCGTTGTAACTATACTGAGATCTTAGAACTTATATTTGAAGGTGGGTGGCGCATTTACGTCGTAGATGTCCATGGGCTCCAGTAACCACTTAACACCAGGTGGGCTGTGAGCTCGTCCACACATCTAAGCAATAAAAAAATAAAAAACACCTATTAGCAGCAGTAGTAGGCAACGACTAAGCTTCTTGGCATTGATGACATCCAAAACCAACGGTGATACTCAGTATGCTCTACTGCCTACAGTGGCAATAAATATAACTATGTTTTGAGCAATGGAGGCTTCCTCATGCTTGAATGTATTATTTGTAATCACAACATTACAACAGATATTCTGTTTACTAAATAAAATACTTAAACGTGTGCAGTGTCAGCCCTGCGCTCCGCAGTAATTCCGGGGTTTAATTACATTCGTGTCCCGGCCGGCACTCGAACCCGGCACCGATAATTTCAACTGCTTCACGATTCATTGTCTCCAGCTTTTATTCCGTGAGCTTCCCGTGAGTGTTTCAATAAAATTAAGTACATAGTATTTTAAAAAGCCCTTTCACTGTATGAGAAAGAAAAATAAAGAACGTGAGAATTTAAACTGGAAAGCATCAAGCAAATAAAGTTTTTTTTGTAATGTTATTGCATAACGAAGTTAACGCGACTGTTTGTGAAATGTTTACCAAAATACTAAATGCTTTTGTCCATTAAGTATTGAAAACATAAAGTGTACGTGACTTAAAGACTGACCGTATAGAGAGATCCTTCAAACATTCCATGTTTGTACGCGACGTAAGGTCGGTTAACATTCCGGACCGTAAACTGTTATTGGAAGTAAGACTTTTCCTATGTGTATATAAAAAATAACTAATGTAACTCTACTCTAAAAAGCTTTAAGATAAACTCGTTGTAAAAGCTCTTTCTTGTGACGTAGTTTCAAATGATCCGTTTTACGAGAAACTTAAGAAGCTTCCATTCAACTTTTACGTCACTTTACTTTGTAAGGAGCTTTTGTACACGAACACTTGAAAGCTTCGCTTTGTTATTGAAGATACTTTTATAATTAATTCATGTTAAAGTTATTGTGTTTTCGCGAATATGTTTAAGCACAGTACTTGTGTCCTAGTGTGCTGACTGTCGGGCCGTGTGTTTGACTCAACTTGTGACATTTCTCCAACAAAATTCTTAGTTGTCGGTATTATTTTCTGTTCGTATATCAAAAAATCTTCAGATTTTGATTTATGATGGCAAATATTAGAAACCCATCGTTCCTTCACGACAGAAATAAGCGGGACACGTGAGCTGACAAGCTCCCTTCCTGGTCGCACCTAGCCCTATCTAGCCCGTGCTAATCAGGTTCAACGACCACCCGGCTAACAAAAGCTAATGGTACTATTTTATTGTACAGAAAAAGACGTAACAAAATTCGAACAATGTTTTAATTTTTGCGCAAAACTCGTTACAGCCATATCCGATGCGCTTGCAGCCGCCTTCGCAGTCCCCGGGGACCGTCTGTGAGGTCCAGGATGTCGCGGCGACGAGGCAGCGAAACGCAAAAAATAAAATTGTTCAAATAAAACAGAAACGAGGTTCGATTGGTTTTCAATTTCAGAACGACCTTTGCGCCAAACATTGCGCGGGTTAAAAATACGAGTGTTTTTTGGCTGTAAATTGACAACCCTATACTCCATTTGATAATTCTCGTTCTCAGTTCCTGTTGCCCCTGAACCGCAACAATGACAGAGTAACTAGCTTATCGTAAAATTCCCTTTTTCCTTTAAACCTTGCTTAAGGTATTTTAGAGCCGAAGAAAAACCTCCTTCGAGAATACATCCTACGGCTTTATAGTCCGGGAAATAATGATCGCTGAAAACTCAGACGAACGAGGCTCCAACTTCTTCTCCTATCAAACAACTGCTATAGGTAAACAAAACTTAGCAGGTAACAAGTTGAACACAGCTCAGCTCTAAGCTTGTTATACGATACATCCGCGCCCCACCCGGCTCCGAACAAAGAACCCGAGCCATTAACCGATTCCAACGGCCGGTTCAGTAATAAAGTAATTTACGGTTACGTCCTCACGTTTATATACGTTCGTTAGCACTTTACGTTCACGTTACCATTTTATTAAAGCCATTAAAAAGTATTGCTTTTGTTCCATTATGCCGCTTCTATAGGCTCCCCGTGTTATTACTACGATGACTATTATTATTTTACAATGTTGTGCTGTTTTCTCACAGCGTGAATGGCCAGATAAGCTCACACCCACTTGGTGTGAAGCGATAGCACGTCGCTTTTCCACGACACTACGTTCGGCTGTGGCAATTGATGTCAACAAGAATCGCGTTGCACTGTGGAACCCTGCAATGCTTAGATGCAGATAGCCATGTCTGTCACTAAAACCTTTTTCAAACCTAGTTCGACAAAGTAGCCTGAGGTAACGCTTAAAAAGGAACACGAACCATTTTGATCATTTCAGGAGTCACGGATGACTCACCGGAGAACGTAAAAAAAATCAAATATTTTTTAATTTGGATCGATAGAAAAATGTAACCTTAAACGGTCAGATGATTCTGTGTTGACAATGACGTAGTCAATGACTTTGCTATTTCCACACAATGGTGGTTTTATGTAGATTCTTACTCCGCCGGCAGGTATCACTAATGATGGACGAGGCGCCCCGGCTCTCTGTGAGTTTTGTGCCGTGTGGCGTGGACAGTTCACTCAGGAATTCTTTGAAATTAGCACAATTCGTTACCGAAGCTTCATCCCTACTACCTTGAAGTGTTACATCTGTCCATAATACGATAGAGAAGATGTGTGACTTTTTGAATATTTGACAAGATGAATCTTACCATCTAGTAAGCCTCATTAGAAACCTTGAATATATTTTCCAGGCCTCTGATCCATTGACCCACAGGACCACCTCGGATACTTGTAACCGGATCTCTCATACGTCAGGATGTCGCCCACCTTGGTGTAAGATAAGTCGTCTTTGTTTATCGCATCAAACGGGACACACGCTTTGGACACGTACGTATTAGTAGGTGTTAATCGAACAATGATCCTTCAAATTACATAAATGGCGTATGCGACAAAGATCTGCAAAACAGTACGCAGGTGAGCGTGTCTCATAGTCTAGAATTCCAAAATAATCAATCACCTTAGATACCGAAGGTTCAATTAATGTGAATCATAAAAGACTTTAAAACTACACCTGACATTATAAATTAATGACCTTAAAGACGTTTAACACTAAATAATAGAATGGAAAAATACCTAACGACATTGCATCAGCTTTCATAACAAAATTAATAAATTTCCATTTAATTTTAAATAACTGGAATGTTTCTATGGAAAATCACGAGATGCTGGTTTCGTTGATTAATTCCATGAATAAAGTAATTACTTTACGAAAGGCGCAGTTCACATAGAAACCTTAACATTGGAACTGGACGCTCGCCTACACAATCCCAATGAGGGTATGTGTACCTTCACAGTCAATAAAAAATCCCGACCGAGGATCGATCCGGCGGCCGGCGCTCCTAATTACCGTTTCCACGAACGATGCTAATGGTTGATTTCGTGTCTCTCCTTTCTGCTTCCTAGAATGTGTGTTTGTATCTGAGTGCGAAGGGAGCTGACAATGTTTTAACTAACGACCGAATATTATGTGGCTATGCTATTTCTATCCGATTACAAGAAACCAAAAAGGGAGATTTGTGTTTCGCGGTGTATATATGAGTATACGGTACGTTTATTTATTCCCTCACAGCTCCAAGGCCCACTGAGTTTCTCGCCGAATCTTCTCAGTGGTTCGCGTTTCCAATGCGGTGGTAGATTCTGCGAAGCACTGCTCTTGATAGGGCCAGTGTTAGCAACACTCCCGGTTTGAGCCCCGTGAGCTCACCTACACGTCAAAAAGAAGCTGAAATAGCTTCTCAAGGCTATCAGCATAGGTAGGAAAAAAAAGAACAGGTCCAAGGAACCTATCGTATTTTGGTAAACAAGTGACATTCAGTGAAGTTATTCTTAGAGTAGGACCTAAATCGTAGATAATTCCAAGTTCAGTTCCATCGGCATACAAAATAAATTTTTTTTTTTTTTTTTTATGATTGAAAGATTACTGGTGGCCCGGAGGCCTTTCCAGCTTCACCAGGACAGGTGGGCGAGCAAAGGCTCAGCCAGGAGGGGGGGGATTTGCTAACAACTGCCCGAGCGCCTCCGAAGGAGACCTAACAACTCAAGAGCAATTGCTTCGCGAATGAATCTACTACCGGATCGGAATCGCGACCCGCTGAGAAGATCCGGCGAGAAACTCAGCGGGCTGATGCATGGGTTAGGTTGCACGTCGACCTCTTTGTCGAGTTCGACGAGTACGGTTACCGGGGTCCCTAAGCCTGCCCCTAGTATTAGAGCTGAAGGCATCTAATGCAAAGGTTATTGGATCTGATGGATCCGTAAGGACGTGTCTAGGGCGTCGACGGTGACTGGCTCCTGCATGATCAGGATTCGGGGAGTAGTCAGCGGCGGCAACGATAAGGCGATTATCATGACGCATAGCCTTATCGAAGTATCGTTCCGACGCTGACTTCATGTATTTCCGAATTGATTCGAGGCCCAGGTCGTCGTGTAGGTCAACGTTCCTCACGAACCACGGAGCCCCGACAGCTAACCTGCAAAAGCGGGATTGTAGGGATTGGAGGGTGTCTATGTGTGTGCGGGCCGCGTGAGCGAACACCACACTCGCGTAAGTCATGACGGGCCTTATGCAAGTTTTGTAAAGTGTCACCTTGTTCCGAAGGGACATTTTACTCCGCTTACAGATCATGGGATAGAGTCTACCGAGAATAAATGCGGCACGGTCACGGACTGTTTTTATATGCGGACGGAATGTCATGGATGCATCCAGGGTTACTCCCAGGTACTTGACCTTCCTGGTCCAGGGTATAGGTTGGCCGAAGAGGGTGATCGGGGGTGTGATATTTCTCCTCCTAATGCGGGAGGAAATAAGCGGAGAGTTTCCCCTTTGAAATAACACTGCTGTGCTTTTCGCTGGGTTGATGTCTATGCGCCATTTTCGGAACCACTGTCCGAGGGTTAACGCTGCACTCTGGAGCTTACTCGCGATTAGGGACTTGTTTCTACTTGAGTAGTAAACGGTTGTGTCGTCAGCGAATAAGGCTAGCTGGGTCGGCGGCGACCGGGGAATATCATTGACAAATAAACTAAATAGGAGCGGAGAAAGAACGGAGCCTTGCGGGACTCCAGCCGTGAGTACAAAATAAATCTGATAAACTCAGACTGTCGCTAACGATAATTCTCGGATATTGTACAAACACATAAACTGTGTAATAATATTGTAGCCCCAACCAGCGTCGTGTAGTCTAGCACACCACCCGCTCAGTGAACATTTTTTAATATCTTTACATGACGATTCCACTAGTTTATATCAATGAGTTTAACACGTTGGTTGCGGCAAGTAAAATCATAAGCCTTCATCTGGTGCTGTAGCGGGTCGATGCGCCCCCAACGATAATTCCATCAATGCCTGGCAGGTCTTTCTCGGCCCACCAGCACTAGGGTAGATTAAAATGCTATAACTCTGTGGAAACATACTGTATACAATTTATAGTATATGGTTGGTGTCGAACTCTTAAAAACACCTAAAATAATCGGTCTGCACCAGCTGAAAGTACCGCGGCGGACTAAGATGGGCCTTTTCCGCAGTGAAGGGGTTAAGCAGGCTACCAGAGCTCGAAGACGTCCTCATCGATTTCCAGCGCTCACCTTGAGACGTGAGGGGGAAGCCTCGACAATGTTGCAATACAGTTCCATCCATTAGACGGCTTCGCGGCCGAAGTAATCGGTTCGGTGGCGCCGCCCGCGCGCCCGTGTGGCTTCACATGACGCTGCACCAGTACTAGTGCACTGTGCAGTAGCGAGCGGCCTTCCCGTTGTATACACGTCGCTTCATTATAACTTGTCAAACCTTCGGCACAAACATACACGATGTGCACATTTCTCAATTACCTATTATACGTATTTCTGATTTAATTGTTTCTTCTTCTTCTTCTTAGTCGCTTTCTTCATTGCTGAAGGTCGTGTCCCTGAAACTTGACCGTTGCCTGTCTCGTGAGCTGTTTCCATCTCGTCCGGTCCTCAGCTGCTCGAATGGCGGTTGCGACTGGCAACCCAGTTAGAGCGGTTACTTGATCACACCAACGGCTAGGTAATCGGCCGCGGGGTCTCTTTCCTTCTACTTTGCCCGTCACAATCACTTTGTCCAAGTTATCTGACTGTCGGCGGGCAATATGACCGAAGTAGCTGAGGATCCTCTGGTAACAGATTGTTGAGAGCCTGACTCGGATGCGAATTGTTTAAAGGACGTCATAATGTCACAATAAATTTCTACGAAGCAGTATGAAATTTCTCACACTTATACAGAATATAATGAACGAGTGCAAAATGCTAATATTTTTCGTAATTATGCATAAAAAATTCATTAAATAAATAAAGAAAACGTTACACATACTACCTACCATGTATTTGACACAACGCATTTACACATACATATTTATTGTAAAACTTTTGTTATTGTTGAAAGTCTGTGGTCAAATTGAGAATAGAATAATACTGTTTGTCTTTAATATTATTTGTCTATAGTGTAGTCTTGGCGAAATCTGTGATTATAGAAGTATATTAATGGTCTATTTCAATAGAATCATAATAGTATACAAACTTATAATTTCAATTAATTATAGTCGAATTTCGATTACGGGGGAACCACTAGTTTATTTAGTTGGACCAACAAAGTGATCATCACTACAAAACATTGACAAATTAACAATAAGTACATCACAGATGTAACCTCAATTACGCATTTGCAATCGACAGTGCAATAGTCGAACAACATTCTTCAAATTAGATAAGTAAAAACACAATGAGTCATTTTAAGAAATATGACATCCAGAATAATACTTTGTCAATAAGTAACAAAAATTTTAATATCTACACTTATTAGAAAAACAATAAGTATATTTAATTTTATAACTAGAACTTGATTACATTATACATTATATTGGTGGTTAATTATGATTAGGTTATATTTAGTTGGGAAATGATCTATTAACTTGAGATGTTTTATATAATTGTAAAACCGGGTCTTAGTTTATGTGCATTAAAAGTAGTTATTCCGTAGAAGAAGGAATGTGAAGGAAGGAATAATTAATGTAATACTGTTAAATTTATTAAATTCCTTCTCCTGGATCATAGCGCGCGATGCCCCGGGGTGTAGCGCGCACGCACAACACCCGTCGCTCCGCCGTTAATTTACCGTCAAGTGTGCCGTGCACATGACGTGGTGCTGGGGGCGGCGAGGGCTCTGTGGACAACGGCATTTAATAGCCTTTGTTATGCAATAACTTTGATCCAAGTTTCTTTTTCAAGCCGACAGCTTAATAATAGATATAATATATTACACTCTATGAACTCTGTCCCTACAAATGTTTTCAGACGCTGTGTTAAATTCATAACAGCTATAAATATGTATATATTTATTTTTAATTAGTAACTCACTTAATTATTTTTAATAATAATCTATTAATATTTTCAGGTGTGTTGATATTAATATTAATGCCTTTAGAAAAAAAGGTTTTAATTAAGTTTAAATTAATTTTATTTCACTGACTAGGATTGTATACTTGTAATTTAAGGGACAAATAAAAAACGATTTTAAAAAAAAACAGCGCCATCTAGGAAACTACATGTAAACTAATTACTGAGCAAGTTGGACAAAATTGTATTATATATTTATGTCACTAGATGTCACTGTAATAAACTTTAAATAATTTCATAAGAGCGTTAAACTAACTGAAATGAAACAGTTTTAATAATTGAACAATTTTAATTTATATTGTGTGTGTATTTAAGTGTTTTTACTACATTATATATTTCTATATATATCTTGAAACTGCATTTTTGTAGTAGACAAGTTAGTATACACCTACGTTTGATGATTTTCTAAATTATGATTTTTATGGCCATAGTAAACTAAAAGAACCCTAAATTTAAATTAAAAACCTGAATCAATGCAGTAAAAATGCGATTGAAAATCTTACAATTAGGTATGACAGTATTTCTCAATAGCTCCAGAGGTGCCAAGCGGCGCTAACTGTCAGCTAGATTTATAACTCCAATTAAACAATTTAAATGGCAATTGGCAGATTAAAACTCCATCTATTCTAGAGTAAAATAAGAGAAGGAAAAGGTTCAATAGGGTGGAAATACCCAACGGGAGACAGAGCCATTGTTTACTTATTCACATGACGTGGAGATTGGAGAATCGCCTGCCTGCTAGCTGCCTTCGCCCCATGCGGAACGCAGTCTCGCGAAAATTAGATAAAAAAATATCTATATACATATATGAAGGTACGTACTTAACAACTGTTCACGACTGACTTTGCGGTGAAGGAAGAACATTTTGTAATAAAAATGAAACCCGTTAAATTATAATATGCGTTATTATTATTAGTAGGACGACTTGTGAGTCCGCACGGGTAGGTACCACCACCCTTTTTTTTTTTTTTTTTTTTTTTTTTTTTTTNGAAGATGAAAATAAAACCAAATAAAACAAAATAAAACCACAGGCGAAGAAGAATAGAAAAGCGTGTAAAATAAAACAATGAACGGAAACAAAAGAAGAGAAAGAGACAGGGTAAAACTTAAGATCAATAAAAATAACCAAGGGACAGTAAAAACAAAACAATAAAGTAACAAAGAAAAGGGAAAAAAAAAAAAAAAAAAAAAAAAAAAAAAAAAAAAAAAAAAAAAAAAAAAAAAAAAAAAAAAAAAAAAAAAAAAAAAAAAAAAAAAAAAAAAAAAAAAAAAAAAAAAAAAAAAAAAAAAAAAAAAAAAGTGGAGGCCCACGCATCTCCAGAAGAACCACCCTTCAGCAGGTGAAGGGGGAGGAGAGCGTGTAGCCCCCGGTGATGGTTTTGGTCCGCGTCGCTCAATCTCTCCCGCCGTAACACAACGGGAGAGAAGGAGTGATGCCCCTGTGACTATTGCCCAGAGGCCCGTGATCCGCCACCTACGGACGCGCCCGGTCGAAGTCCAGCAACTCCCCCGCAGACGAGACCCACAGTACGCAGAGTGCGCACCGCAAGCCCGTCCACGACCGGGAGGTACCACCACCCTGCCTATTCCTGCCGTGAAGCAGTAATGCGTTTCGGCTTGAAGGTTGGGGTAGCCGTTGCACTGTAACAACTGAAAAAACTGAGAACCTTAGAACTCATATCTCAAGGTGGGTGGTGGCATTTACGTTGTAGATGTCTATGGGCTCCGGTAACCAGTTGACACCAGGTAGACCGTGACGTCGTCCACCCATCTAAGGAAAAAATATGTTGGAATTATTATTGTATTAATTAGCGGAAATAGTTTCGAAATTCAAACAGAATAATAACGATTGGTAAATATTTACACAGCATAAAAGCTAACATGGTCATTCAAGAATATTCAACTTATTCAAAGAAAAGTTCAACATTTACAGAAGAAAAAATGGTGTTTTAAATTTACAAATCTCAAAATCCAGAAAATGACCTTTATTAGATAAACGTATCTTCCACTTACAATCTATACCCAATTTATATATATTACAAATATTTAAATCATGATAAACGTACGAATAATGAAAAAAAAACACAAAATTAAAAAGTCCTTTAATATTTAAATTAAAATCGCAAATCACAGCCAAGAGCTACAAATACAATGAAAACTAAATCATCTTCCCACTTAATAACTACCAATTCTTGTACCTACTTTATAATTTTGCGGAGCCCAAAGAAGATTTCACACCGAAACATTTAAAACACTATCTCGAAAACCATGTTCTAAAATCTAAAGGATTGAACACTTTCAATGTAACCGCTTGCCTTTTTTTACTTTCCTTCGACTTGTACAAGAAAACTCCTCTGATATCCGATCGACAGCTATAGCCAAGAACAGTCTCATCTCCAGTGCAATTTTCTCTTTCTAACTCCCGCCAGCTCTCACATCTTCTGCCTGTAAGTGAATTTTCGTTCACAACAGACGCAGAATATAATTTCCAGGCTTGAGCGTGATCGCATTCAAAGGTGATACTCTTATTTCTACATTCCGGCTGCTTCCCGGACAGACCGTTGATGTAGACATCTACATGGCCGGTCGCCTCTTCGACTCCCAGGACCCCGGTGCTGGCGTGAATTACTTGCACGAATAACGCATCATTTTTCTCAAGTTTATTGTCGGTTCTCGCGAAGCATGGCCGTGCGGGGTCCAAAGCTGTGATCTTACCGAATTTACTGTACAGTTTGGAGTGAACCAATCTGCCAGCAGCGCCTGCCACGTGAGCACCTAAACTGAAGCCGACAATATGAACTGAAGCCATAGGAAATCCATCTTGGTGTAACTTCTCCATGAAGGAGAACAAAGAGTTCGATATGGCTGTGATTCGTGACGCTGAGTCGACGTATCCTCTGCAGAAAGAGAGGCATGTGTCTAATAGAAATACTACAGTATTCCTCTGTAGTAAAGAGTTCACTATAGCCACAGAAGACTCATCATTAGGCGTGTTCCACCACCCTGGGATGTAGAGAACAAGGTTTTTAAGTTTCATGGGCCTGATTTTAAGATGAGCTTTGGTAAGCTTATACGTTCGGCGTGAGGCTTTCATGAATTCCACTACGTCCAGGTGTGAAGACTCGAGGGTCACTTGACGCGAGAAGAGAATATTCAGTGGAAGCACTTCACCTGCAAAAGTAACAAGGTTCTCATGAAAATAAATCTTAAGTTAACTCAATAGTAATTCCGTTTTCCACTAATTCTATTCTTTCAAACTTACATATTTTGGTCCAAAGACATTCAGACAGATGAAGGTTTTCAACCAAAAAATAAATGGATACTATTAATATCGTAGAGAAGAGTAGCGACCAGAGCGTCCTACATACCTATATAAGTGCCTTGGGAGGAGAGATTTGGCGGCATCATCACTGCTCATCTTTGAATTTGTCGTGTGTCTGTTTATTTAATGATTCTTAACACGATTACATTAAAGTCTGTATTCTGTACTGCACTTAATGAATGGAACATAATTAAAAACATTGAAATATGAGCTTCCTAAAACGATAAAGGATACAGATACATTGAGCAAATGAATGTTCTCCGCTAACATTAACGTTTATTGAGGTACCACGTATCGCAAACTCGGAATATCTGTCAATGAATTCTACCGGAGTCCATTCACGCTGCACACCTTGCAGCTCTGGAATGGACAACTTCCCATGGTGTTTCCCGAGCGCCATCATCATCAGCATCACTGCTGGACATAGGCTTCCCCCAATCCACACCACTGACATATCATTATTCAAAAGTTTGCGGCGATGGTTATGACCGATGGTAGGCACTTACGATCAACTGGGCCGTACACTCTTCGGCCTTCCTTGCCAATAGTTTAAGCATAAAATTTTTGCTTATGTTTCTCTCCAGACAACAGAGACAATGCAACTGTTGTAATGACAGACGTCTACAGATTTAGGCTGTTGGAATGGTCTGATCTTACGGTCACAACTGGATGCGACATGCAACACCACTCACTAAATAGCGCTATGTCAACCGACATAAGAGTCGCGTATAGAAACTAATACACAGATATATTTGATCAAAATACGTCTAAAATTTCACAAAATATTGAATTTGATCTACAATACGATTTCATCAAAATATTACCTAATAATTAGACAGCAGATGCACGCAGCTAAATCTTTTTTATTTTTTATTTTTTATTGCCCTTGTAGGCAGACGAGCATACGGCCCACCTGATGATGAGTGGTTACCGTTGCCCATGGACTTCAGCAATGCCAGGGGCAGAGCCAAGCCGCTGCCAAATTCGAATTGTTATTGAAATAAAATAGTAAATGATCACGTACAAATGAATACATGACGATGCATGTTACATGTGTTCCGAAGTAGAGGTTGTAATGTTTAGGACCTGTTACGGTTGAGGTCGATGCAAATTGTTCGTGACCAATTTGTGGTGCGATGTTGTGGAATAACGACGCGTCGACAACCAACCGACGATTAAAACCTCAAACAATACAAATGTCAGAGAAAAAAAGAACGAGGGATGAGATAGCAAGAAAGTGAACTCCATTATGTCGAAGACAGAATAAATAATACGATTGGCAATTTCTTGTGGATGCTTTTAAGTAAGCTATGTAAGATGTCACGTTTAAGTGACAATATAAAGTTATTTAGTAACAGAGATCCTACTTAAACCTAGTTTTACGGTTTAATCTCGTTTATACATTTTTCAGACGTTCCGAATACTTTACAGTTTTCGTGGTTACGGACGACACTGAGTAAGTTTAATTATGATAATAAATAAAAATAGAAATCCTTTTACCAATTGTTGCCTTTTCAAAAAGTCAAGCAAGCAGAAGTCTTGTTATTTTTGCAATATATAGTATTTTACCAACCCCACATCTTGTGATAACAACAAAATATTATGGCCTTTCTTTTACGTAAAAGATACAATATAAAATAATAATATACCTCCATAATGAAAACAAATCGAACGAGCCAATAAAACACATATCTATACCTAAATGCTTCTGCCTATATTTGAGTAGACTAAATAATATTGCATTACAGATGAAATTCGACAGCTAATACCGACTCCCAATCTCAATACAACTCTAAAACTGATATATCCCTAAATTTCCGTAATTTTTTGAGTATTCGTAAATTTACTTAACAGTGTATAATAAGTCGCAAAGGAACTTGGAAGATTAAGCCGTCCGCTGATTTTCTATGAAGTTAACTAAACAGTGCTTAATTACTATCTGTCTACATGTCATGACACACAACAAAACTTATATCCGTTATTCCCACCACTATCACTCAATTTGTAATCACAAAATGAACTAAACGTGAAAGCGTTAACGATTTATTAAATAATCCTCACTAGCAGAGCCCGCTGTAATTGACATTTAACACTAACGAAATAGATTACAATGCGAATGTGACATACAGGTCTGCGAGACAGTCCTGAGGAGTTCGTCGAAGTGGTCGGCCAACAAGCTGGGCAGGAGCACGGCGAGGCAGCAAAGCGCCGGCCTCCACATCGCGGTCCGCTCTTACATAACACGTGCGCCCCGGACACTTATGCACTGTTATATGGCACTGCAGTGATGGACGGACTCACGCCGAGTCACTATCGAAAATTATAATTAATGTTTTTTACTAGTTCTCCTTGGAATTGTTTGGGAAAAATAATAGAATGCGTTGGCTTAGTTCGTAAAAAAATACATACATACAAATAATATTACGTTACTCATTTTCGATCTGTTGTAGATGTAAGTGAGCGTCTATTCTCTTTTTCCTTTTTTAATAATGTAATACAGCAATATGTAGGAGTGATCCCTGTCCAAGGTGCGAAGTGGTCGGTCAAGTGGTTTTTTTTCATACCTATGCTGATAGCCTTGAGAGGCTATATCAACGTTACCCTAGCGTGTAGGTGAACCTTAGCAAGAGCAGCGCTTCGCAGAATCTACCACCGGATCGGAAACGCGACCAGCTGAGAAGATCAGGCGAGAAACTCAGTGGGAGCCAAGTGGTCTGTCATGGTCTGTGCAAGTGCAGCGTTCGCTCACGAGGCCCATATGAAGATAAACTTTCTCCAGGTCATCCAATTTTGTTCCTTCAGGATAGCCGTTGGAGCACCGCTGGAAAGCTTTAAAACACGTTTTGCTATCAACATTTGAGATAAAGGAGCATTAGATAAGAAAATCAGGTAAAAGCTTCCATGTGGGACGATGTTAGTAGCGGTATAGGTAATAGTTCTAGGAATCCGGAGGTACGCTGTATCTTCTGATGGATAGTCAAACAAACTGCTATCATGTCACATCCCCTTGCAAGATCTTCATCGATCTTTGTTTGGAGCGCCATAATCCCTAAGCCTTATGAAAACCAATCGTTTCGTTTGTAGGTACATAGGAAATGGTGTCGTGAACGCAATCGACAATCGTCAGGTCGTTAACATGAAATATTAATGAATATGTCAGTGTTAAAAACTAAAACTACCTATGATGGCATGTGCAGTATCTGGACCTCCTACTTCTCGGATTAGGGCCGCTGGACGATGATCGTTATTATTTTGCACTACAGGATTAGGTACAAATAAAATCAGCAACGATTTCTCTACAACACTATCGATTGTGACAACGAGCACATCCCTAGTCTGCGCGGAGAGACCTTCACATAGGCGCATCTCGATTTAATTTCACACTGTGTTATATCATTTAACTTAATTCGATGTTGCATCTGTTTGACAATACGAGACCTTGTCGACATTTCGTTAGTGACACACTGTTGAAGGATCTTCTAGAGTAGCAGTTATATTGTTTAAAATTGTTAATTAAATTAGCAGATATAGGAAGCTATTTAGGGCCACAAAGCGCCCTAGCACCGGTGAAATGGTTATTTGGAACGAACCTAATGTAGTTTCTATAGCCGTACACACACAACGGGATGTGAATACACAAGTAGGTGCTCAGTTTCGGCAGTTCGCTAACGGTGCGTCGACCTGGCAAGCAGTTCCATTTTAATGGTTGCTCATCTGCATCGGGTAAAATTGTCTTTTGAATTCAACTCGTTTACGGCTCAATGAAAATACAATGAATAGAAAGTTTTGGAACGAAGTTCCTTATGGGACGATGCGGAGGGGTACCCTAACCGGGAAAAAACGTCCGTAACGTAAGATTTTTATTATTTATGTATAGTTTTAGTATGAGGGCTATACAGTGTCTAATATAGTCTACGTGATGACGGCTGTTATTATTATTCATATAAATAGCTGTTTCTTTGTATGTTATTATTATATATTTTTTATTAATCATTGTGAATAAAATAAAGATGATAAGTTTGTAGTTTTTTTTTATGAATAAAAAAATCATAATAATAAATGTATACCCGAATAATTATTTTCTTTATATCTCGAATAGAACTAAAAATTAATATTTTTATAATAAGGAACTTCGTTCCTATCCGGCGTCCCACGACACCACACATCTTTTTGTTTTAACGAATGCTAGGATTTAGATTGTTAAGTTGGTCAAGTGGCTAGCGACCCTGGTACGAGAGGGTTCAGGTTCGATATCCGACTGAAGTCAGCACATTAGTTAAGTTATTACTAGTTGTTTTGGTACTCAATCTTGATCGATAAAAAGATTTCTTACTGATTCTATTTCCACCTGGGACGTGTATGGTTCAGCGGAAGTTTGTATTAGTTTCCAATTTAAAGATTCCACATAGCATTGTATTGTCCGGGTGCTAAACAAACAATGGTCCAACACTTCGACCCTTGGGATCTACTGTTGCGGTTTAGCATAATGTCGCTTCAAGATAATCTTTATACCTTACCTTGTTTTTATTATTTACGTCTTGCAACGATTCCGACAGAATTATATTAATGTTTCCTAAGAAATCCAAACAATAAGATAACTTTGTATTTTTCGAGGTCAATTAACAAAGCTAAGTCATTTTTATTAATTTTGTTTACTCGGCACAGAGTTCACAGCCAACGTGATGTATAAAACGGTGACCGTAATCACAACGGCCGTCTGGTGTAGTCGTAAGTGACATGGTCACTACACAAGGGGGTCGCGGGTTCGAATCCCGCCAAGGGAAGATATTTGTATGATAAATATAAATGTATTTTCCAGGGTTATGGATGTATATTAAATATATGTATGTGCATAATAAAAATCTTACATTTATTTCCGTTATCTGGTACCTGTAACACAAGTTCTTTACGAACTTATCACGGGAGCAGTTAACGTGGCGTGATTGTTTAAAACTGAAACTGAATACTGGCGGTCTTGTGTAGAAGTCCCGTTGGTAATATTGATACTTCACCCTTTGAACAGGCCCGGTTGCGGTAGATACGACGACAACTATGGTATTCGTGTATGCAGCTTTCAAATATCTCCAACCGCCATTAAATTAGGCAGGAAAAACAATGGTTTAACCAAAAATTAGGAAGCGAGATGGCAATCAGGTACCGAATAGGGACTGCTGCTAGGGATGATGTCTGTTATTGCCTGAAGAATATCGGATAAGTTAATATCAGTAATCATTATTATCAAGACCGTCAGATTAGTCTTTTAGATATTTACTGACGTCATAATGCATTTTTTTTAAACGATATTAAAGTTTAAGGAAACGCAGTGGCCTTTATGAGCTATTAGCATTTAAAGTGTATACATTAATTTGTATAATTTCATAAGCCGCCATTAGCGATTGTGCGCGTCACTGAAAACATCACGTTTTTTTAAAGATATTTTAGATAAAATTAGGGTTTCGCGCGTAAAATAATATTAGAGTTGATGACACGACTTCTTCGTATTCATTCCACTCTCTTGTTCGAGACATCTATAAAAGTTTTTTGAAGGCCTTTAGTAATTTAGCGATACACGCGCACAGTACCCACCCGGTGGTTGGCTGCGTCCTCACATCATAAAGGAGTGTAGAGGAAGAGACTTATCTCAAAAATTAGTAACTATTTCAGTGTGTGCTTAGCTAAGTGCGTAGTATTATTGCCACCCTCGGATACGTGTCTCATAAACCCTATACTGTTATTAACAATCATACGGAACCACTAATATTTATGTGTTAGCAACTTCCTTGCTTCTGATTAAAAATTACTTCATACTCTGTGAGCGCAATGACTAGACGCTCTAAAGGTTGTATTCGGAAGTTAATTGTTCATTTTATTATTAACTACCTAAATATTCGGCTTAAAGAGCGTAAGAACTCAATTAAATGCTTACGTCACGGTTTGTGTATTTATTTTTGTTAGCTTACGTTAGCAAAACGAGTAGGTCTGTTTTAACTGCGCGTTTTAAAAAACCCAGTTTTTCGAAGTATTGAGGTAGTAACTTAAAAAAACATAAAAGGAAACAAAACAATTTGAAAAGTTATCTTGTTGACAACTTTTTCCAATGAAATCTCACGTGCGTTATCTTCGGACACGTTTTGAGTTGATCTTGCATTTACAGCACGTTTTATGTTCAACTTGACAGCTACTATAGAGATCAAAAATTTTTAGATACGGACTGGGTAAATGTGAACTTAAAACAATGGTAGACATCGGCTTGGCTATCCTCCTTACATTGTTGACGTTCAATAGCAATGGTGATCACTCACCGTCAAGTGAGCTATATGCTCGTCTGTATACAGTGGCAATGAAAGCTGATGGAAAAACAGCTTCACGCGTACTTTTAAAGCAACAACAACTAGTTTCCTACTGAATATATTTGTATCGAGTTGCCTTTATGATTACTAATAATAATAAAATTTTAACTGTTTAAAGCTTTCATGAGCTGTCAACTCAACTGGTGTTAAGTGGACACTGAAACTTCCAAAACCTCCGAAAGCACAACGTGAATGCTTTAATCCACCTCGACTTTTTTTTCCTACCTATGCTGATAGCCTTGAGAGTCTATTTCAGCTTCTCCTTGAGCTGTAGGTGAGCTCACGGGGCTCAAACCGGAAGTGTTGCTAACACTGGCCCTAGCAAGAGCAGTGCTTCGCAGAATCTACCACCGGATCGGAAACGCGACTCACTGAGAAGATCCGACGAGAAACTTAGTGGGCTGCAGTTGGTTTTTGTACTATACGCTAGATGGAGGTAGTGAACCTCTGTGGTCGCAAAGACTTAGTTTCTTCACATAATTATTTAATACGTTCGCTTAATATTTTATGTTCATGTTACTGTACTTTGAATGTTATAGAAGTTGACGCGTTGAGTTTATTATTTCGTCGTCGCGGATACAGATGTAGCTACATTAACGACATATCGCACATACGGTTATAAACTCACTTATGCAATTTTTATTAACACTGAACTGAGTATGAGAAATTACATTTTGTAATAGTTATTAGTGGGACGAGAGAGATGTTTGCTTTTACTGATGAAGTTTGTAGTTCATATTTCTATAGCCTAGCTGAACTATATAAGAATTATATAATAAGATGTTGAATTTTCCAACGCTTCTCATGAAAAATTACATTATTTGCATATGTGTTCATATCGCACCGTATGTGCGATATGAACACTTCTATTAATTGTATGCTCTGTGCGCCTCCAAACACAATGTACATTTTAAAATTTAAGTTTAATGTTTTATTTAGTTTTTGAACGAATGTTCAATTCTATCTGCATCCGGCTGGCACACGTTGTTTTACTTTCCCGTACATTAGTATGAATCTTGATCGGTGTAAATGCTACGCTTGTGTTGTTTATTCTTCAACATCGTATCTCGGCCCCTGAGCTCAACCGCGCTTCCCCACAAGATACTTAGAGCAACGAAGGTCGGAGACAACATCCTGCCTGCTTCTGTGAGGAAGCAGTCATGCATTCCAACTCATACAAATACAACATACTCACTGAATTCATTAACTGTTTTTTTAGAGATACTAAACATACACTTTAACAATATTATTATAATAACCGATAGATTGATATAATAGAGACTGATATAATACTTCTTCTTCTCCATCGTAGCTACACTCTTGGCAGGGTTGCGGCCTCCACCTGGTCACACTACCTTTGAGTGAGATCTGTAACGTGGTCTGACACATATACTAAAACTTATATACATGCGTCTAAATATACACATATTGAACACTCGGACAAAGGCCAATATCACTAATTCATTTTTAAAACATATATTTGGCGTTAAAATAATCAGAACAAATATGTGTTTTATAACAATGAAAACGGCCTCGTGAGTATTCGGAAGTAAATCCGATGTTCGACTTTGGGCAAACAATAAAAACACTATCTATAGTTTGAATGTTGAGTCTGGCGTAGTCACGCGTGGCACGCTTCATTTAATGTTTCAAATCTAATATATAAAATTCTCGTGTCACAATGTTCGTTCCCATACTCCTCCGAAACCGCTTGACCGATTCTCATGAAATTTTTTATGCATATTCAGTAAGCCGGAGAATCGGCTACTATCTATTTTTCATACCCCTAAGTGATTAGGGTTGTCCACCCCTAACGTATTTTTTTTATTTGGACATTTTTTTGTTATAATGAGGTATTATGTGGTTGAATGAGGTTTTGTTATTTTTATTATATATTCCCTCATCTTTCACAGCACTACATACCTCACTCATTTACCACATCCTTACACACTTACAATAAGTTAGTTTTTTTTTTCTACATTAGAAATTCCCTAGAAATCTTATATATGGCAAAACAATGTTTGCCGGGTCAGCTAGTAGTAAGATAAAATAGATAGTAAGGACAACAATAAAGTTTACCTACCTAACCTTAAAAGTACTAACCTTTTAAGTTACTTAAGATTTATTTATGCACACTTTATTGTTTTTAAAATGAAACTTATATTATATCGAGGGATATGCTATTTTGTTTAAGCAAATTATTTGCAACTTTACAGGAGAGTCATTTAAAGTTTAAAAATTTAGAAAAAATATCATGAAACAATAAAACTTCTTCAGCTATTTGGATGAAGTAATCTCAATTGAAATCCAATCAAAAAAGTACGAAAATAACTTTGAATCGTGTGCGCTCTTTTAATACGGAACTCAGTGTCATTTTGAAGTCAATTATTTTTTAGTAATTTGTCTGGTTTTTTTTTTACTGGTAGTAGAACCTCTTGTAAATCCGCGCGGGTAGGTACCACCACCCTGCCTATTTCTGCCGTGAAGCAGTAATGCGTTTCGGTTTGAAGGTTGAGGCAGCCGTTGTAATTATACTGGATACCTAACTTGTATCTCAAGGTGGGTGGCGCATTTTTGTTGCAGATGTGTATGGGCTCCAGTAACCACTTAACACCAGGTGGGCTGTGAGCTCGTCCACCCATCTAAGCAATAAAAAACAAAAAAGTCAGGACGAATTACTCGTATGTATGCGGCTGGACTTAACATCAAAGTCTAGTCTATAGCTGTAACTAATGCCAAATCATAAACAGTAGTGACCTCGCCGTTGATCTGGCGGACGAGGCTGTCTGTGGGCAGACTAGGTCAAATGTGTTCCGTCTTTTAAGCAAATTTTCGAGTTTACTTTTTAAATTTGCTTATGGCTCGTCGGCGTTATTGAATACGTTCTTCATACTTTCATTCTCAAAGCTACAAGTTTGGCATTGTCGCGTACACTTGTTCGATTCTAAAAGGTGTTTGGTGACGCTTTTAGTTGTCGTCAAAAACTACTCAGAATTTATTCTTCAACAAACCGAATTCTTTCCAGTTTTGATTAGGTTTTTTTGTCTATTTTTTTTAGAATTTCCACGTAATATTTGAAAAGTTAGAGAGAAGTAAACACTTACGACCTAACAACTATTTAATATTTCAATTGATACCGGATATAAGGGAACGCTACCCTGATGTACAGAAAGTAATATTCTTAATTCATAAAATATCACGTAAAATATGTATTTAAATTAAATGAATACTTAGATAAGTCTGAAAGGAATTTCGTTGGTCATTTGTTTATTAATCGCGTTGTGGAGGTTAAACTACAATGTTGTCATTGACATTTTTATGAGACATTATTACATAATTTTAAGTAGTTTGAGAGTTACGAAGCAATGTATTTATTTTAACAAATTACTATATCATTTAATTTATGTTCTGCTATATTAACAAGATTTCTCTAAATGATCTCGTGATGATAGAACGATTTTTACGATGAGAAAACACCGTGTAATGAATAAATCCCGTGGTTTTTATTGAACACTAAAGCCGGCATGAAATGCGCACAGAAACACACAAAGAGGCAAAAACAAAAACAAAACAGTTCAGGGCTATTTTCTCCTCAACCTATCGACATCATGTAGGTTCTAAGGTCTCAGTATAGTTACAACGGCTGCCCCACCCTTCAAACCGAAACGCATTACTGCTTCACGGCAGAAATAGGTAGAGTGTTGGTACCTACCCGTGCGGACTCACAGGAGGTCCTCCCATCAGTAAATAAAAAGCAAAGAAAAAAAACGTAATAAATGTATATGATTCTAAACCTTGAGGTATCAGTGATTATGATCGGATTTCGCTCGCTCATTAGACGAACACTTGTCTAAATAATAAGACATTGGTTCGGTTTCAATTTGTAGGTTTCTATACTTTAAGTTTGCAGTTTTTTAAACCTAAATAAACAACGTAACTCACCTTAATTATTTTCATATCCATAATCTGACTACAGTGTGTGTGTGTGTGTGTGTGTGTGTCGTAAATGCAGTATTTAGTTTTAAAAATTAGCGGAACTGACCACACGTCGCTGTTGTTATCGCGAAATATTCAATGACATATACACACTAGTTGAAACTACTGGGTGGAGATCCAGTCGTCTGTGCACTGCGCTATGCAAGTAACCTTTCCTAAAGTATCTGTGCTGAACTTCAATACAATCGAATAAACAGCGGGCGGATGCATAGAACAAACAAATAAGGCCACATTCTTTTATTTTCATAAATTAATCTGTACGAGCAGGTAATGTTTAAAAGGAAGGGTATAAATTCTATACTGCTATATCTATTAAAATCTCAAACTATTGAGTAATTATTAAAATGCTCGAGAAGTCTGTAAACAAAATACCAAGGTCAGTGACCTTAACCTATTGATACAAAGCGTGTTCACTTTATAAAAACTATTTACTTTTTTTACATACAGGGCGTCGAACGACATACGAGGGGCTCGCGGGCTATGAGGGATTCCACTATCTTCAGATGTAGGGAGCAGACAGCGAGCCTAATTATGTTTTTAGGGTCCTGCCCACTAAACGGGTGATCCGGGATACCCCGCTAGGTCAGAACTAGCCTGCTTAGTGGGAACCTGATGCACCGCTGATCGTGCTGCTCTTCCACAGTATGTGCGGGAGATGAGGGCGGCCTCGCCTCCAGACCCTTCCTCATGGTGCAAGTGCCCTAGAGTGACGGTAGCCTACGATGCAGCCTCAACCCCCTCAGGTCTCCCCTCGACCATCACCGGAAGGAAATTGCCTCCTTACAGATACCGGAGCTGGACAGACGACCTTTCCCAGACCCCAACTCGGTGATGGCGGCACGGCGCCGAGAGGGAAGAAGAATTTTTTTCAGTATTCATCATATTTAAAAAAATAGCATAGGCAGTTGGAGTTAGGGGTGAGCCCGTGCGGATACAAAGTGGCTTTCTTTCTGCCTGTTTCTGTTTTGAGGGCAGGGATACCATTGTTCTAATCAAGATAAGACATTATGACTTGGTAGTCGCCTAAAACCGATAGTGATATAGATAATGTAGTTAGTGCTCAACGGCTGTTATCCTAAAGTTGAAGTCGAAGGTGGTATCAATCCAAATGCGGGTTCATGCCAGGTTCTACTACTCTACCAAGCCCCATCATAGGGGGAAGTGGCGTATTAAAATTAGGCAAGGATGTCATTACTACAGCACGACTGAGACTTCAACCTAAGTCCCAAGATGGATGGTCACATCATCAGCTCTAGCAACATTAAAAAGCCCGACTCTGGCTGTCTCTGCATATCACATAAAGATCCCGCGTCCTCAAATTGGTTGATTATTGAAAAATACTAAATTGCAGTGGAAAATACCCTGAATGAGGTAAAATCGCTCCAACAAGCCTATTATACGATACAATAGCCTATTACAGCTACGTCATGTACTTCAGTTAGTATAAAATGCAATGCTGTCTGAATTGTGGTCACAAGATGAGTTCTAAGGAAGTTCAATGGGTGCTATTAATGTCCGTTTTTGTTCATGTTTGGGGATATCCTACTGTGAGTTACTAAATTTCTTGAAAAAATCTCTTAAAATGAATACTGACACTGCGAGATTGTTAAAAAATAAGACGAAATCGTAAAACTAGTTGTAATTACTCTAATAATAATAAAATGGTGTTATCAAGTAATGATCTTCGACAGCCTTTCCGTGAAGGGGAACCAAGATCTCCTCATGCGGTAGTATCAGACCTGAACTCTCGTTTGGCTTCCCATACGCCTCGTCTGAAAGCTCAGGAGCCTCGGCTACCGCTGCCGAGTCTTCAAGAACTGGAGGCCATTAAGAAAGTCGCACAGATCCTCATTATGTTAGGAGACCAGGTACGTCTCGCTGTCCATTAATAAATCCCATAAAACAAAGCAACTCGATTTAGATCTCAGATCTTGGTAACTTATTATTAGAAATAGGCTCACAGTCTCACGGGCGCAGCTGTTGAGCAGCCACCGGAGTCCACAGATAGCATACCGTGGAAGATCTCACCCACCTTGAGACATCAGATTTGAGTCTTATTGGTATTATAATAAAATTTCGAGAAATTTCTCTTCCGCCCTCTGGACGTGAATGCATGATTGTTTCATGGCAAAAATAGGGTACGCTCTCTTTTCGCTGTATTTCTATTTTTATATTTCGGTTTAGAGAATGCATAAAGAAAAGTCAAGAGATATTAAAAATTCTTAATCTGATGTTAATAAGCATTCATGTAGGATCAACAGTGTTGGAATAAAACGGAGCTGTTCATTGTTATTAACCATATGAAAACTGTATGTACCCTCCACAGTAGTTTAAATATCGAGCGGGTCATCTAGAGCGCCTACCATTATACACATGGCAAATTTACTTCTAGGTAATACCCGCAATCATAGGTGAACCTCCGAAGCACCTCCAGCCGCCTGGCGGCGTCGACGTCCCAAACGACCCCGTCAACGATAAACAAGATTAACTTTAATGTCACTGTTTATAGTTCATTTTTCTTTAAGGTTTTTCATTTAATTACGCTCATGTTAATAAAGTTTATAGTGTAAATCTCATAAGTATAGCTAAAGATAAGAAAAATAACAGCTTAAGTGGAAAAAAATAGTTTAAATTGATATTCTATATATAAAGAAATTGTAATTAATGATATTTAAATTTTGAACATCACTTATTCCGTAGATAAGTAAACTACTTTAATCTGATTCCTGTAATTCGTGGAAAGACATTGTCTCTCTCTGGGTAAGACAAGTACTTCGTAACTCACGAATGACTCCTGTAATATCGTTTTTAATGAGATCACATTACTTAGAACGACTAAAGTAAAGCTCAAGGAGGCGAATGAGCTACATCCACACCAAGTACACTCTAAGTTTTGTGAAACTAAGTGCCTTGTAAATTAAATGAATGTGTGATTTGCTAATAACAAGTACAAGGCGCTGTAATTTAGCATCAAGATTTTGCTGTTAATTTTTTTTATTGCGTTGATGGGTGGACGAGCTCACAGCCCACCTGGTGTTAAGTGGTTACTGGAGCCCATAGACATCCACAACATAAATGCGCCACCCATCTTGAGATATTAGTTCTGAGGTCTCACGTATAGTTACAACGGCTGCTCCACCCTTCAAACCGAAACGCATTACTGCTTCACGGCAGAAATAGGCAGGGTGGTGGTATCCACCCGCGCGGACTCACAAGAGGTCCTACTACCAGTAATTATGCGAATTATAATTTTGCGGGTTACATTTTTATTACACGATGTTATTCCTTCACCGTGGAAGTCAATCGTAAACATTTGTTGGGTACGTATTTCATTAGAAAAATTGGTACCCGCCTGAGATTCGAACACTGGCGCATCGCTCAACACGAATGCACCGGACGTCTTATCCGTTAGGCCACGACGAAAAAAAAAAAAAAAACAAGAAACAGGTAGTACCTAAACACGGATGTACCCTTTAACTGCTAACTTATGAAGCTGTTTGTTTGCACACAACGCAGACCACTAGGTAATATGTTGCGAATGGAATTCAAAAGCATATGTGTTTGATTAGCACAACACTATTTTCAGGTAGACAACGCTTCAAACCGAAACATCATCGTATATTTGTTTCGTAATATACATAAGCCGGCGGTGGCACCAAGCATATGGAGCTACCGCACGCCATCTAACTATAGTTTTATTTACTGGCATTTAAACTCTACAACCGTTTAGTATTAGTTGAAATAAAGACATGGGCGGGTCCGAACGGTATGCTAATAATGGTAGACCCTCCACAGGAACAGATAGCAGATGTTTTTGGATTGGACGAAGCAGTAAGAAGCAATACGTTGGTCGTGTGGGCTTTCAATATGCCCTATTACCAGTTCCGAGCTTTATTTAATCATATCAAAATTTATTTTCAATATATTTTTTCATTTTTTTAAATATTCGTTAATTAATGTTTAATGATACTTACTCTTCTATAACTTGCTATTTACGCTCAGAGCATCTTCACACAATGTGCTGTACTTAACCTACTAATATCACAAGTACATCAATCATCCTTGCGAACTTTCATAATCAAACTAGGGTAACCAATAAAATACGAATCATTAATTTTGTGTTTGAATTGTTAAAAGAAGTAATTAAATTTTATTTTTTATAAATAAAGTTAATTACCTAAAACCTGATTCCAAGCAGCGGCAAGAGTACTGTTTCCTCCGTGCGACAGCACCTCACACCCGGCGCACACTACGCGACGCAAGTTATCAAATTATTAAAGTGGTTTTGCATTAATTAGTTGTACGATTGCGCGTTCCGGAACTGAATGAGGGGAGGGACAGCTGCGGCCGCCAGACTACGAGTTTATAATGAATATAACGCACGGCCTCCGCACACGCGGCCCTCGTGCGCCCTACTCTTGGCAAGAAGTTGGACATGCACCTGAATCCATGCATCAGCCCTCTGAGTTTCTCGCGGAATCTTCTCAGCGGGTCGCGATCCCGACGCGGTAATAGACCTATTTGCGAAGCAACTGCTCTCGAGTTGTTAGGTCTCCTTCGGAGGCGCTCGGGCAGCTGTTAGCTAATCCCTTCCCTCCTGGCTGAGCATTTGCTTGCCCTGGTTAAACTGGAGAGGCCTAGGAGCCATCAGTAATTCTTCCTTCCTAAAAATAAATTAAATAAAAAAACCTAGTCCCGCGTCTTGTTGTAATACATTAGTGTACAACAAAGAAAACAATAAAAGAAGCAACTTATTGCTATTTGTAACAACGAAGCTCACATGTTGGTGATCCTGTGTTTCTCCTGTTTGAAATGTCAACAACTATACTAAGTCTCGTCGCAATTCATTAAATAGAAAAGAATACAAATGTTATGAATAAGCAAAGAGCTCGACAAAGTCAAGTGCCCAAGTAATAGCGCGGGTCGGGCGCCCCGCGGGCGCTCACTTAGCATCAGACGGGCCGCGTGCAGCGTCATACCACGCACTCTCCGTATCGTCTCATCTCTTAACAATCTTCTGTAGAAGTTCGACAAATAAAGACATTTAAATTGCGGTAACATTCATTTAATTAATGACTATTCTAAAACATCAATCCTAATGTAATCAGAATCATTTTAAAGAACAATTCAAAACTGTTCACAGAAATGTTATTTTTATTTGGAATACATAATACAGATTTCGAAAAAAAATATTTATCTTTCGTTAAACTTAAACTATGGTAACACTACACTAACGCACCTTTGGCAACGAATACTGTTTAATGTTATATTATACAATAAATTAATTAATAAATAATTAACAATAACTCGATCAAGCCCCAGGGCTTTTCCGGGACACGTGCTGGGTCGACCTTCGCCTGAAGTCAGCAAGCTCACAGATTTACATTCATCACAATATCCCTCGTGAATGAAAAACAGTAGGCAGCGGCTTGGATCTTGACATTCCTGACGTCCATGGATAACCACTCATCATCAGGTGGACCGTACGCTCGTGGCCGTCTGCCTACAACAGCAATAAAAAAAAAACTAGAACAAAAATGGGGGTCATTGACTGCTGTGTACTCGTCGTCTATGTGTGTCCACGGACATCGGCCAGGACTTGAAAAAACAAAAAATAACAATCGTATCTTCAACAAGTTTTCCGTTTTTATACCGTAAGAGTTAAGAAAAATCGCTTTTACTTCTTACATCATAAAGTTCAATTTATATTTATGACTAATATTATATATTACGTTTTGAGAAAAATACATTTTAGGTACTGTTACTATACTTATGTGATGTGACGTACTTCGTGTATAATAGATACTTTATCTTTAGGCCAAAATGACTAATAAATACTAAAAAAATAAAATTTCAAAAGGGTCACAAACTCATGACGTTTCCGAAACATTTAGATCCACGTTCAGACATAGGTGAGCTTATGTGCTCAGCGGTGAGCACTCGCACAGACGCGTTAGTGTTCTTTAAATAATACAAAGTACGCCCACGGCCTAAAGATTGAGAATCCGTCTGTTTCTTCCTTCCAATCCAGGGCCCAGCGAATAGCTGATCCAAGTATAGACTCTTCGTTATTACTTATCTTATGAATAATTTCATATCCCTGTACCATCGTTAGCGTTGTCTCCCTCACACCAACGTTATCCTAGCCTCTCCGCTCATGCACGCTCATTAAAGTAATTACAAAACATGAATTGAGAAACATAAACCAAGACTTTTGATCCCAACAACAGGTCCAAGAAGCAATTATTGATTAATAATTAAGAACTGTTGTCCTTTTTGTAATAATACCATATTATATTGGATCGGGGATTTTTTGTATTGACATAAGCTACATTGTTTAGATTAATTGCATAAAGAGCTTGATGAACATATTCTATGATATCAACCAAACCCGGACCATGGATAGACCGTGACGTCACAGCACGCGAGCCAGGCGCTAGAGGGGTGCGGGTGCGAGCGCGGGTGGGTGCGGGGGCAGGGGCTGACGTCACAGGCGCGCCAGCAGCGCGGAGAGCAACAGCAGCGCGGCGCCGCCCACACCCGGCCGTCCCGACGACGACAGAATGCCCTTCCCTGGAACATTCACATCACCAACGAACTTATTTTTATTTTTTATTGCTTAGATGGTTGGACAAACTCACAGCCCACCTGGTGTGGTCACCGGAGCCCATATTCATCTACAACGTAAATGCCACTACCCGCCAGGTATCAGTATAGTTACAACGGCTGCCCCCACCCTTCAAACCAAAACGCATTACTGCTTCACGGTTGAAATAGGCAGGGTGGTGGTACCTACCTGTGCGGACAAGAGGTTCTACCACCAGTAATTACGCAAATTATAATTATTCAGATTTGATTTTTATTACATTAGAAAAATTGGTACCCGCCGGCGACTAGGACGAGCACTGCTGAGTTACTTAATGACACAAACAAATACATATCGTACTATTTTGCTACGTTTTTGATCGTTGTAGCTGGCAAATACACTTATGGCTCCCCTTCTGATAAACGGGTACCACAATCCAAACAATTTTTAAACAGAAATACTTCCTCTTCTGTTAATAAGTGCAAGTACTCACATCGCTCAGCTAACTTTCTGTAGCAACAGCAGTCTCTGAGCCTCGCGTATCGCGCGCAGTCGTGAGCCAGTGGCCGGCAGCGGTTGGGTCCGACATAGCAGGTGTGCGGCAGCCAGGGAAACGGCTCGGGTAGGAAGCGCCTCTCGCAGCAGCAGTGGTCGGCCAGCACGCGCGTCTCGCAGTACTCCAGCTCTTTCTTGGTGCAGGTTCCGCATCCAGGTCTCGTTACTGGAACTGAAGAAAAACATTTAAATGTCATTGCTACTCTTTGCCTTCAGTACACGCTCAATCACAATTTCAAGAATACTTTAGATCATTGAAAAAAAATATTTCTTGACTTTTACTTTTCATTTTATACAGAACGAACTTATAAATCTAAAAACTGGAATTGTCTTATCGTGAAAACTAAAGTCCCAAAAAAATACCAGAGCTCAAGATTCATTTGTATTATTTATTTACATTTTCAGATTTAATATACCGCTGTGCTATCGTCTCGTAATTATTCAGCGAATCTAATGACGACCTTGCATAATTTCGCAGAGGGAATGTTTAGGAGCCCATTTAAAAATTAAGAATTATCGTCGCCTTTTCGCGGCTTAGTTTAAATAGAACAAGGGTTCCCAAACTTATTTTGTCTACTGCCTACTTTGAAAATAAATTACTTTTTGCGCCCCATTTTTTCATCTACCTAAGAACCACTATAGCGAGAGCTCAGTCGGTGTCTAAATCCTCCTAAATGAAGTTACAGATCGCCTCCCAAGCCTCTACACAACTCCCCCACTTTTTTCTGGGTCCGCCCCCCCTTTAGGCCTGCAGAGCCCACAAGGGGGCGCTATCGCCCACTTAGGGAAAGGCTGAAAGAGAAGCACCCACTTTCAGGCTAGAAAGCTAATATTTTGAATTACCTAAGTTTTCCTCTGGCCTACCTATAATAAATAACATGATGGTCAACACAATCAGCTATCAGCCACCAATATACCAAGGATATGAATTTTTTTTATAAGACGTGTCTATTCTGGGACAAGATATCGCCTAATTGAATTGTAATTGTTAAGGTGACGTCACTAGCAACGGACTCCATATGAAATTGAACAATGGGCCCGGTGGCATCCGGTCACGTTATCGAATTAGCAATATCAGTTTATTGGTTTTCATACCACGAACCGTAGATTAGTCTGATGCAGTCATGTCGGCTAAGTTTTGTTACCAAATTTGTAGTCTTGGGATTTCTCTTTGAAAAGTATAATTTGAAATGCCAAAATTTAAAAAAATTGACCACGTCTTTGTTTCGTCCGTTCGCCACCATAAAAACGAAATATTGTATTACTTTTAAATAAAGTGTTTATAGTGAGAATAGTGGGCCCTAAAATCCTTGGGCCCGCGATCTGCTCTCAACACCTGCAGATCGTTGAGTCTCACATACCCCGCGCGCCCCCTAGGCGCGGGGACCTCGTAGGAGGTTCGGCCCCGGCCCGAGAAAAAAAAAAAAAAAAAAAACATTAAAATTTAATGATGTTGACAGATCAGAGTCGAAATGAAGTTCACTTGACATACCAACACATTCCTAACAGCCAACTATGATTATCAATGAATATATGCTATTGACATAGAAGTTACAAGCAAACCCATTCTGTAATGAGCTTAGAAAAACAGCAGCAGGCTGGTGCTTGCTCGTGCCCCTGGAATCACAACCTAACCACCACTATCACACCTGCGAAATTAATGTAACTGACTTGACAAGTCACGCGTCTGTAGCCTCGTAATGAAAAGTAGCGTCAAAGGAGCGTGTACATATCCAAAATTAATATATGTCATTCAAATTTTTTTCCTAAAGAAAATTACTAGTTTATCAATCCAACTTCAAGACCAAGGTTGTTTAGAGGGCTCGTCACAGCAATGTAAGCACTGAATGTCATGTCATAAGCCTATTTAGTTTCATTATAGTAGTTGTTGGTGAAAAATTGCAGTTTCATTTATGATCCACAGCGCTATTATCAGAATGCATGAAACATCATCTGACAAAAGATGACTCTGCAGATATTTACGACTAAGTGTAAATTGTTGGGGAATACTTATCTAACGAAAGCTCGAAAGCTGGTTTGGCGCCTTTTTCGAGAAGACAGTTTGAAGAAGTACGAACCGATAATAATAAAAGTACAAAATCAAAATAACTTGAAATAGTTAATACAGACATAAAGCGCATCGAAAACTGATTTGAAACCGACTTAAAAATATTATTGCAGATCAAAAAAAATTTACACGGAACATGTGTGGTATACAAAACACATAGTAAACCGAAATACCACAGGTTCTGGAATTAGGCATACGGACGAACTGAACAACCCTTTTCTGTATAAAGACAAATAGCAAGTGCTTTAGAACGCCAGCCCAATATCTAATGCGAATTCGGCTTTACCTTCTAAATAAATCCAATATTGAAACGCGAAGAATCCCAAGTTTTTTAAGTTTTCAGGTGTCCCTGGAACTGCAGCGCCTTGACAAAAGGACATTGGAAATTTCCAGAAGCTTTTTCTTGTTCACAGTTTTTTATGAATAGGGGCTAACTGCCGATATCTCGTTTTGCTTATCGTTTCTAAGTTACTTTAATAAATCAGCCCCGCTTATGTTTGACTTTAAGTTTGAGTACATCACGTCGCAGAATGATTAAGGAAATCTATTTGTTTTTCCTTTAACACTATCTGTAACTTTAATTCTTGAAAAAATTGCTACTCGATGTAGTAAAGAATGTTTACAGTTAGTTAACAAGTTTAAATTTGAAATGTCTCAAGGATTTGGGCGGAATTTTTCATCATTTAAATAGAGTTATGAGTCCCGTGACTAGAACAGAGCCGTGACAGTCTGTTTATGAAATAAAAACGCGTGTAAATTGGTTAAGGTACACACATATGTCTGTTATGTTACATACGGTTGTAATAACTCAGATTGTTATAAATTACAGTGTACAAATATTTCCTACAAACTGCCGATCGTCAGTTTAATGATATGCTTTTTAGAAAAACTGACAACATACGAAAATTGATTCGTAGGTACGCAGAGTCTACGCGGCGGCTTCATCATTTAGAGTAGCAAAAACAACTAATGGGGGTTTGTATTAAACAAGCTATTATATATGAAGATCTATCAATAAGCATACTTATTGTACTAGGTATCACTATTAATATCGAGAATATCTATATATTAATACAGACGGAGGAGTATGAAATTTTCCACACTTATAGAGAATATAAAGAAGAAGTGCACAACGCTAATATTTTTTTAAAATAATGCATAGAAGATACATTGAATCAATAAAGAAAACATTACACACTCTACATACCATTTATTTGACGAACACACGCATACATACTATTTATTGTCAAACTTTTGTTCTTGACGTCTGTTGTCAAATTGAGAATAGATTAAATATTGTTTGTCTTTGTTAATATTTTTAATAGTGTAGTCTTGGCGAAATTTGTGATTATAGAAGTATAAAATACAATCATAATAGTGTACAAACTTACAATTCCAATTAATTATAGTCGAATTTCGACTACTGGTGGTTTCGACGACTATTTGGTGGTAGGACCTCTTGTGAGTCCGCGCGGGTGGGTACCACCACCCTGCCTATTTCTGCCGTGAAGCAGTAATGCGTTTCGGTTTGAAGGGTGGGGCAGCCGTCGTTACTATACTTGAGACCTTAGAACTTGTATCTCAAGGTGGGTGGCGCATTTACGTTGTAGATGTCTATGGGCTCCAGTAACCACTTAACATCAGGTGGGCTGTGAGCTCGTCCACCCACCTAAGCAAAAAAAAAAAAAATACTGCGGGACCTCTAGTAGATATAAAGTCCATCACAAGATTTTTTATTAAACGATTTTTTTTTATTGTATTTATAGTGTTTCAGCAAATTCTATTACGAAAGACGAATATTGTCGTTTTACTGGTTGCGCGGGAAGGCGTAACCATGCTAATCTAGTTAGTTTAGAGATGAAATTAGTCCAACTATACGACTCTAATGTCGAGAAATTACAATAGTCTCTCAGACCAAAACCGACAACAATGTACATCTCAATAATTGTTGATCCGTAATCTGTCGAGCAACTAATTAGTCGGCAGTGCAATGAGTGAGGCGCGGCCTGTCGCCTTGGTGTGTCGCCAATTACATGTTTACCGAGTTCCAAGCTATTGTCACTTGGAACATTGTGTATTGTGATGTAGATTACTAGTTACCACTACAGCATGTGGCAATTTACATCATTCTCTTATACTGGACGTCCTGATTAAGGCAATATTTTCATATATTATTTGTTCCACGATAATACATAGTCAGGTCATAAATTCTGTCACATGTTTAATGTAAAATAATTGAAACAAGTTTATTCATTATGTAACCATTCATATACCAAAATGAACTTAACAAAACATAGATTCTTATGACATTAAAGTTTATTCAAAATGACCTTCGTGATTTTGAATACAGGCCTTCAATCTGCGCGGCCAGTCGTCTATCGCAGCACGAACGAGGTCCATGTCAATATCGGCGGCTGCCTTAATCAAGGATGTCTTGAGTGACTCCAAATTGGGATGAGGCTTTGAGCACGCCTTTTCCTCCAAGTGTTGCCATATCTTGTAATCTAACGGATTCAAATCTGGACTGGAGGAGGGCCAGTCTTCGTGCCGGATGAAGTCGATTTCACGCGCCGCCAGCCAGTCTTGTGTGCTCTTCGCTCTATGAGCTGGCGCCGAATCTTGTTGGAATACCCAGTGCCTGTTATTGAACATGGTATGAGAAACAGGTTCCACAAGGTTCGTCAGGACTGTATTTTGATACACAACTGCATTCGTTTTTACACCTTTCTCACAAAAATGTACCTCTGTTAAGCCCCAATAAGAAACTCCCAACCATACCATGAGCGAGGATGGAAAATGACCTCGTTGGACACGCGGAATACGGTTGCTCGCTTCTTCACTACTGTGTGCGTACACCTTATCATTTTGTTTGTTGTAGCTCTCTTCTACGGTAAAAATTTTTTCATCCGAAAAAAGAATTTCCCGATATTTTTTTCCCGCGTACCGCTTCAACAAAGCGCGGTATCTCTTCAGTCTCAGGTCCATTAGACGAGCATTCAAACGATTTCCTGTTTTTCTTCGATATGCCCGAAGCCCTAATCTTCATTTAACACCCTTTTCACCGTGGTTCTGCTTAACCCCATCTGAAGGGCCAACTGTTTCTGCTTACGTTTGGGATTTCTTTGAATTCGCGCCTTCACAGCTTTTATCACTGCTGGAATCCTAACAGACCGAGGGCGACCACTTCTTGACCTGTCATCTACACTAGAGTCTTCATTGTATCGTTTGATGGTACGATAAACGAATCTTTTGGCTATATTCAAATTTTTCAGTATGTTAAAAATTTGAATTGGCGCGTAACCGCAACGATGCAACGCAATAACTGCAACACGGTCTTCTTTAAGCGTCCACTCCATATTTATAAATGAGTAAAATTCTAAATGTATACTATTTTTATTTTCATGAACAATTCGAAATTCGAATTCAATAAACTTTTTTGTGGCCAGCATTATAAAGAAAAGTTTTTACTGTGTGACAATACTTACGACCTGACTAGGTATACGCACTCATTAATCTTGACTCAGACTAACACTCACGGTTCAAAACCATTTTTTAGAAATTATTCTCAAATTATATTATATATTTTTTTTATTGCTTAGATGGGTGGACGAGCTCACAGCCCACCTGATGTTAAGTGGTTACTGGAGCCCATAGACATCTACAACGTAAATGCGCCACCCACCTTGAGATATAATTTCTAAGGTCTCAAGTATAGTTACAATGGCTGCCCCACCCTTCATAATTCTAATTGCGCTGAATTGTGTAGGTTAATACTCTAATGATCAAATGTTCTCTATCCTAGTCTAAACAAAGTTATTTAACCTCGTTTTGATTATTAGATTTAACAAGAACAGAGGAAGAACTGTAGCATATATTTTCTCGACATTTTGATCCCTGTGGATCTTTTGCGGCATTCCTCTATTCACAGCTCCTCATAGCCAAACACCTTTCGAGAAAACTACGTAACAATATAAAAAATTTTAGATTTCTATTTCTGCCGTGAAGCAGTAATGCGTTTCAATTTGAAGGGTGGGGCAGCCGTTGTACTGTTAAAAGTGAGACCTTAGAACTCATGTCTCAAGGTGGGTGGTGGCATTTACGGTGGGCCGTGAGCTCGTCCACATCCCTAAACAATAAAAAAACAAAGAAAAAAATAGATTAGAGCTTATCAATTAAGATCATTAATACACAAAATATCTAATCAGATGTTCCGCTAGCCGTCTAATTAAGTGATGCATATGTTTGACTTCTACCGCGCAGGCTTGGTCCTAGCCCCATTCGAAAATCTCCAACAATCAAATGTAGCAGGTGGCTCATTATTCGCGAAGCCGTATATAGGTACCTCTGGCCTTATAATTGGGGTTGTCCTTTAATCCTACCATCGTGACCTCGTGCTATATGCGGACGCGTCGTCACACGCCGCTAATTAATGACTCAAGTAATTGTTGCGTTTCATTCAATTGCTTTCTTGAAGTGGAAGAGCAAGTCGAAAGCTTTGTTTACAAAAATGAAGCAAACGGCCACCAGTACAAAGGTACTCCTTATGTAATTGAGTAGGGTAGAGTATGCTTCATTGTGCAACAATTTAAAATCAAAACATTCACGTAATAATTTTGGTAATTGGTATAGTAATTACAGCAATGAATAAGAATCTTTTTGTGAAAATATTGTTTTACTGTATGGCTGTTTGAAATATTATGACTTTATTAGACATAGACATTAGAAATAAAAATATATGTAGGCTTTAAGTGATTTTCTGAAAATATATGTAGGCTTTAAGTGATATCCACGATCCTATTTATCTCTTGACAATCTATCGACTGATCAGTAGCACAAACTTCATTCGCACACTGACCAAAAGTCAGTTCAACCTGCTCAAATGGGTATTTTATATAAAAACACAAAACAGTGTGAATATACGATCACTTTCTGGTGCTCGCCAGTTCTGTGCTATGACAAATAGAAATTTGTGTTAAATAGTTACTAGAGCCCATAGACATCTACAACGTAAATGCCCGCCTTGAGATAAGTTCTAAGACCTCAGTATAGTTACAACGGCTGCCCCACCCTTCAAACCGAAACGCATTACTGCATCACGGCCGAAATAGGCAGGGTGGTGGTACCTACCCGCACGGACTCACAAGAGATCCTACCACCAGTAAGTCTAATGGTTTTCGGGTTGTTTCATAATGCCGTTTCCAAAACTCGCCAGTCCTACTAGTAGATTAACTCACTGTCTTCCACGTTCAGAGCCCTGGCAGCCTTCCTCGCGTCTCCAGTAGACACGTCATGCTCGACGAAGTACTCCTCGTAGCGCACCTCGAGCAGCGTGTCCGCCCACTGCTCCGTGTCATTGTTGCGCGTCACATTCGCCCTCCCTGTGCCCACCGGCTTCGACGCTGCTGCGTGTCTTACCTGCAAGAAAAACTTCATATATATCATTTGAAGATGGCATGACATTTTTAGACATTTTTATTAATATTTCAACAAATAGTACTGTTTTTTTATTATTATTATTATTGTATTCCATTTTCGAGCCGATGAATTGCCAATGCTATGTACGCCATTGTTGTCACATGCATCAGGCCATAAATTAAATAGTTTAAATTTATTTTCAATGTTAGATGTTTGTGATGTGGCAGTACTTATTTAAATAAATAAATAAAGATGGGGCACACCCCAGTATTTTCGGTTTGTTGAAACTTTTTTTTACTGTTTAGATGGGTGGACGAGCTCACAGTCTACCTGGTGTTAAGTGGAGCCCATAGACATCTACAACGTAAACATTTGTTGAGTACGTATTTCATTAGAAAAATTGTTACCCGCCTGGGATTCGAACACCGGTGCATCGCTCAATACGAATGCGCCGGACGTCTTTCTTATCTTTTGGGCCACGACAACTCAGACGTAATGTCAAGTGTGTGTAGAGGTCTGATAAAGCACAGATGCATTACAACTCAATCTTTACCAAATACAGATTTTATATACTCTACGTACGTTTAGGAGTGCTCACGATGGCACCCGTCTGTTGAAATTGTACTTAATAATGAATTTAATACTAAAAACATGAGAAGATTATTTACTGGTGGTAGGACCTCCTATGAGTCCGCACGGATAGGTAACACCACCCTGCCTATTTCTGTCGTGAAGCAGTAATTCGTTTCGGTTTGAAGGGTGGGACAGCCGTTGTAACTATACTGAGACCTTACAACTCATATCTCAAGATGGGTGGCGGCATTTACGTTGTAGATGTCTATGAGCTCCAGTAACCACTTAATACCAGGTGGGCTGTGGGCTCGTCCAACCATCTGTGCAATAAAATAAAATAAAAATATTAAATTAATAATAAAAATAGATTAAACATAGGACAGAATATCCAAAATAAGAAATTTGATGTTTTTGTCATTAGTAAAATATCATCTGAGGAATAGCTGTTTAATCAAAAATAGATTTTCGTGTGTAATCTTTTTTTTTATATACGTTACGATAAAGTGCATACCGCATTAGTATTAAATCAATAATAAGAAAATTAATGTTTTGACACATGCAAGGTTTTAGTATTTCGTTAGGAAATAAGTTAGGCGGTTTTCGAAATTCAAATTCAAACCCCTACGCAATGTTGCCCCGCCAAGACATCTAGACCAATTACATTAAGTACCAACCAACACTTCAGGTACTCTGAAGATAACATCACAACATGCAGGCTGGAGTAGTGCCAGTAGTACGGCAGTGAAGCATGCGTGGAGAAATCTTCGTGTCCACATAACATTCCTTGTCTTCTGCGCCTTATCAGCTGCGAGAGATAAAAATAATTAAACTTGTATTTTGACAGATACATGGATCGCGCGAACAACTATTTCAATATAAGTTTGCATATACTCGTATAGCTGAGACCATCAGTCTAACAAGCAATATCATCCGCTCAGTAGAAAATCTTCCCTTCCGTTTCTTTCAAAATTCCGTCTTGGCTTTTTACAGTCACAATACCCGCCAATCGCCTCGGTAGCAAAGCCTGTTTAGCGAGAACATCGCAATAAGTCAGCACATTGCCGGAAATCGTTCATACTATCAGCATGGGTGTCTAATTCTCCGGAGCAACGCGGCATAGTCCGAATTCCATGACAGACGAACCAACTTTATTGCTTACTATCCCAAGCACGTCGTATTAACCTCATATGGAATGCTTAATGAGTGGAAAGAACTGCACACAGTACGTGCGGAACTGCACGACACATGAATGTCATTCTCGAAACCTTTCGCTGTTAGCTCTTTTCAACTGGTAGGGTCTAGCCCATGGGTGCAGTACACATGTCTCATTCAAGACGTCAACTTAACCCGTGTAAACCCAGGTAGACTATGAGTTCGTCTGCCAATCTAGATCCGTATGATAACTTTAATCTGGGAAGGGTCATGCACAAATCAATCGTCATAATATTCACTTTAATATTCACTTTGTCTCTTTTTGATTAACAATAAACAAACAGACAAAAAGCAGACGAGAAAAGCTTAACAGAACTAAGAAGGGCTTAACAGCATGGTTGACGCCCTAGTCTAACAATGGACAATTGTGTACTGTTGACGATAAGTATTATACTATATTCTGTGTACGCTATGGAGGGTATCATATTTGAAGCTGAAAAAATTGCTGACAATTGGTATACCGCCTAAGAAGTTTGTTGAGTCACGTTGATCACCTTAGTTGATCACGTCGGGTTCACCAGTGTTGAGTCTCTAAATCGGGCAAGGATTAATAAGATACGTGGCCATTAAGTGACTAAAGTATATTCGGATTACAATCTCACGTGCTATCGACAGCTCGACAGTCCCAAGACTGACGTAGCATCACTGCAATATAATTATCGCTAACATATACATTTTAATAGTTGCTATGGGGACATTTGTGGTCCCTAGAGGTTATTCCAAGTACACATAGGCTGGTAGGCGAGTTCACAGGCTCATCCTAAGTGAGTTGCTAACACTGGCCCTAGCAAAGCCAGTGCTTCGCAAAATCTACCACCAGATCGGAATCGCGACTCACTGAAATGATCCGGCAAGAAAGTCAATGGGCAACAGAGGAGTATTGAATATTTTATGCCACGTATTTAACGCTAAGCTTTAATTCCTCCGTAGTTTAAAACATAATTCATTTGAAATGGTCTAATTCTTATCTAACATCTCTATTAAGTTGTTAGTGCATAGAACTAGCTGTTTTTTTAATGCAACGGTTATTTTATGACTTTGTTCCAATTTATCTTTTGATGTTTATGTTAAAATATGGATGTAGAATAAACTAAAATTTAACTCGGGTTGATTTTACTTAAAACGTTTTTGTAGCTTACTATAATTGAATAGAGAAATATTCGAATATTCTGGCTGACAGCCAATGAGAAGAGATGGGTATGCGCAACCCTGCCATTCACCACTAACTAATACTTTTACCTATTGAACTTGGTGAATGGACGACCACGGCAAAATGGTGCTAAATGATTACTTCACATTTTGAAAGGAGAAGTTGAAGTTCTAATCGTACTGTACGAAAACCTTGAAATAGGAGCGGACAACTGTTTCGCGGCAGAATTATGCTAGATGGTACCATTATCATTTCCGTGCGGACTCAAAATATGCTCTTCCATGAGCAATGATTCCTCTATGTCTAGTAAACGTTTGCTACTGGAATACTACTCTTAACAACTCAAACATAGAAAGTTAAACTTACCAACCAAATTAATCAGCAAGTTAATATTCTTTATTTTCTACTATTCAATTATTCTCTTATTTTAATTTTTTTAAATTGTATTTTTGACTTTTTTTTTCGTTTAATGCAAATATTTTTATTTATATAAAAAAATTTTTTTTGGGAAAAACCAAAAAAAACCCGCTGATTTTCTTTCGCCTGTTCTTCTCCGGACTGTGGCTTTTTTGGAACCGGTGGTAGAGTTAACATTGTTATTTCGATGCCTCCAATTAACACTACGCTAGCTCCGAATTCTTAGATTTACAGGAGGAGCGTTTAAACGAAAAAAGTTAATAAAATCTTTATTATTGCACATAATTTATCGTTTTTTTGTGTAGCTAGCTGATTTACTCTTACTTCGAACCCCATCAATAATGATTAATTGTAATACTTTGAACATAGTGAAGCGATTTGCATGAAAAACGAAAATTTCAAAATTTTGAGTTAGAGTAGTGTTCATTGGAGGCATCGATTTATATTTTGACATTCAACAAGTGTGTTATACTGACATCTAAGTTGAAATAAATGATTTTGAATTTGAATTTGAAAATAAAATTGCTAATGTTGTATCAACTAAAAAAACTAGCACTAGATAATTCAATTAAACTAAATTTGTAGGTATTTACGGAAAGAGGACTATAAGCTCCGCCATTAAAATGCAAGTCACGTCCTAAGGGCTCCGTGAATGTTGTGAATTGAGGAGTTATTGGGCCAGTGGAGCGACGACCTAAGACAGGAGACGTGCTTTGTTAAACTAAGCTACATAGGCGACACTGAAAATTTCGGGAATTAACGAAGTGACACAACATTACTATTTAAAAATGTATTTATTGCTTTTCGAAGTATTCTCCGCGAAATTTGACACATTTTTCCATACGATGGAACCAATCATTGAAGCAACCATTCCATTCGGAAGTTGGGGTCTCCAAAATGGCCGTTTTGTAGGCGTCTACAGCTTCTTCAGGTGATGAAAATCTCTGTCCACGCAATTTATTCTTTATTTTAGGGAAAGTATAGAAATCATTAGGGCTTAGGTCGGGGCTGTACGGCGGATGGTCTAATAATTCTATGTTTTCTTGCTCTAAAANAATGAGCTCCCCTCCACGGTGTTTCCCGAGCGCTATGACATGTCCTTCTTCAAACGAGGCTTGTGGAGAGTATTAAGCGGTAGGCAGCGGCTTGGTTCTGCCCCTGGCATTGCTGAAGTCCATGGGCAACGGTAACCACTCACCATCAGGTGGGCCGTATGCTCGTCTGCCTACAAGGGCAATAAAAAAAAAAAAAAACTCAAACATAGAAAGTTAAACTTACCAACCAAAATAATCAGCAAGTTAATATTCTTTATTTTCTACTATTCAATTATTCTCTTATTTTAATTTTGCAAAATTAATTTTAATTATTTTAATTTTGCGTTTATTGCAAATATTTTTACTTATTTAAAAAAATTTTTTTTTTTGTGAAAAATCAAAAAAAAAGCCCGCTGAGTTTGTTTCGCCGATTCTTCTCAGGACTGTGGCTTCTTTTGGAACCGGTGGTAGAGTTAACATTGTTATTTATATTTTGATATTCAACAAGTGTGTTATACTGACATCTAAGTTGAAATAAATGATTTTGAATTTGAATTTGAATATAAAATTGCTAATGTTGTATCAACTAACAAAACTAGCACTAGATAATTCAATTAAACTTAATTTGTAGGTATTTACGGAGAGAGGACTATAAGCTCCGCCATTAAAATGTAAGTCACGTCCTAAGGGCTCCGTGAATGTTGTGAATTGAGGAGTTATTGGGCCAGTGGAGCGACGACCTAAAGCAGGAGACGTGCTTTGTTAAACTAAGCTGTTACAAAACTTATGATATTGTTAAAAAAATATAAAACAAGGATGATCATAGGCTTAGAGAACAAAGATTATACAAATACGTTAATTATCAATATTCATTATGTAATTCAAATCTATCAAAAACTGAAATACTTTTAACTGGTAGGCAGTAATCGAAGTTACACAGTCCTGCCGATAAAAAAATCCGCAATTTGGGAAGAAAAAAATTGAGGTGTCAATGTTTTTTAAGAGATTTACGTGATTCCAGCGAATTTCCACTGAAGGTTGAGTTTTTGTGTCCACAATCTGTTCAATCTGTTTTGCTTGAGCGGTCGCGGTGATTTAACAAGAAATTACATTTTTTTGACTTCTTATAGTTTGTGTACCGACGCCGCTGTCGCAAACCTTGAATTGAAGTTTGATTTCGATTGAAAAGATTAGAGTAACGCCTATGACACTGCGATGTAAGATTACATAATTTTTTCGAAAGAAATATTTCGAGGGGTGAAAGATATTTGGTTTAATAGCCTAAATTATTTATTAATTAATATTTATTAATTAATACGCGACATTGATGGTTGTAACTAAAGGTCCGTTTTATTTGGAATCAGTATCTGATTTCGACTTCGACAATTCAATGTTTTTAGTTGAACCCCAATTAAGTTTACCCCATTCAAAAACTGTAGAAGTTTTGTTTGTTATATTTTTATCAAGTTTTGAACTTTAAATGGCTTTCCTGTAAAGTTGCAAAAATGACGGATAAACCAGATTTTCTTTCACCCCTCGTTTTAATCAAGTCGAAGATTCGGCATGTAATCTTTTTACATAGATGTGTGGACGAGCTCACGGCCCTACCTGGTGTTAAGTGGTTAACGGTGCCCACAGTCCCCAACAACGTTAAAGCCGCCGCCCAACTTGACACATAAGTTCCAAGTCTCAGTTTTATTTACAGCTGCGTCGTCCTTCAAACCGAAACGCATTTTGTGGTTATGTGGGTCGGCTCGCAGACGCCCTACCATCAGTAAAATCCACAACTGGAGAGATTAAAAGCTTTTGTACTGTAATAAATTGGGACTTTGATCTTCAATGGAGGCGCCACGACCTTCATACTGTATTTATGAGCTCCTAACATTAAGTGGGTCATGGTTTCGTCAGCCTGCCAGAGCAAAATATTGCAATAACGGGCTTACTGATTATTGAAATGGGTGGACGCGGGAATTTGTATTAACATGGGTATGTCACCCATCCAGATCTTATTCATCTGCACGACTGCTGATCACGGACCGCACAGCCTAATAAGTTCATATCAGTCTCATATTAGCTCGGACACGCACGACTAAAATATACGAACATTTTAAAGATAAAAAGAACTTTTAGAATCTATCGATTTCATACGTTCAACAATAATAAACAGGCTTAGATTTTTTCTTAGCTTTCAATCATTATATACGCATAGCATTATATTCTCGATCTCGTGACTACATTGTTCCACAGTCCTACTCCAGTTTCTAAGCTTTTATTGCGTCCAACAATATTTTTAGAATATTCATCACTTCATAAATTTGAGTGTGGCTTTCGATTTATTGCAATATATCTTTTATCTATAATACATTTATGTGTTTTTATATTGAGTATTTATGTTAGACTAGTGGCTCACTGTGGTAGCGCTTGTATATTTGCTTCTGTTCACCAACATTGTTATGTTTGGAAAAACTCTAAATTCCAAATAATTTGCTATCATTCTCATAGAAATAACAGCCATAGAGATATATGACACAGTTCAGTCAGTCAGACAAGTGTAATTATTATTATAACAAGGGCGTTATTGATAACTTTTAAAACGTCACTTGTCTCTCGTCACCACGAAGGTATGTTTCGTGAAGGTATGATGAAGAGTTCGACGAGTGAACTAACCCATAGACACAGCCCACTGAGTTTCTCGCCGGATCTTCTCAGTGGGTTGCGTTTCCGATCCGGTGGTAGATTATACGAAGCACTACTCTTGCTGTGGCTAGCGTTAGTAAATTATCTCAGGGTGAATCCGTGAGCTCACCTACCCGTCGAGTGTAGCTGAAATAACCTCGCTACAGCGAATAGGTAGGGACGAAAAGAAAATGTTTTGTAGCTTGTTCTTCATGTCATAAATTGTTTAAAATCTTTAGCAGCTACAATATTGTAATGGTTAAAACCATAGCAAATTTAATAAGGGGCCGCGAACCTTGAGTATGCGTGAGCATAAAACAAATAGTGAGTCAGCAGTAAATTTGTTTTTGAATGCAATCACATCACATTGATTGTTGTCAACTGTTAATAATCGTTGTGCTTATGAAATGAAATAGGTAATTTAAAAACAAATCTCGTTCTGAACCTCACCTCAATTAACGGAACTTAAACGTTTCTGGAACCATTGATTTATCCAACGTACAGACAACATTTCATCACAAAATAACAAGATAATGTAGTTTCAAGGCCGCTTCAAAGAACGAACACCATTTGAAAAGTAAAAATATCATGAGCAGTGTGAGGATACGAGTATTTCCGGAGCAGGTGATACACATCATGCCCGTGATGTATGGTCGACTTGTGAAGCCGTTATGATGTACTTATCTATACTGAGATTACGCAAAATCCTTTTATTTCTATGCGTATTTTATACTAGGGGCTACGGATTGCGAAAAATTTAGGGATGTTGTACTCTCTGATCATTCTCTTGAGAGGTAAAGGCTGTTTGCCTGTACCCTTGTAATTGCTGTTGTCTATGGGCTATCACCATCAACGTTCACATATGATCGTCGGTCTGCAGTCAATACAAAAAAAATACTACTGATGGGCGTTCGTCCGCCATAGGGCGTACAGCTGAGCTTACCATTATCATACTGATAAATTCAATAGCAATAAAAACGGTTAAAAATGTCCTGAGCCTGTCACCTTGAGCAAATTTTTACCCGCTTTTATGAGCTTGAACTATCTCAATCTATCTATACATTATTGTGTAATAGAATTAATGGAATCTTTCAACGCATTTTTCAACAACAACGTCCGATTACTTCGAATATTTGCACATCAATCGAGGATTGGTGATAACAACATTATTTTATTACTTCACCCTAATATTCTGCCAGGATAATAAATTATTATATGAATTTTTTGTTCTGCTTGCTATTAAAGCGTGTCTACTTACGACTTACGTTTTTTACGATTCACGTTTTACGATTTACATTTGCCGAAGACTAAGCCGTGTCATTCTTTGAACAAGGTTTGAGGTTCTAAAGCTGTTACAAAATTATAATTACAACAGCGACTGTTCAATATGTCTGTACTAATTGTGTATTCACGTCTCTACGTGTTAATTATCAAAAATTAAGAAATGTGTGGAAAATATTTACCATAATCCTTTTACTTTTATAATACAAGCCTATAAAGGTGTACTGTAGCTTAAGAAAAGTGGAATGTTAAGCTTATCTATCAGTCGACGCTTTTACCTGACTGGAATGCGTCGGCATCAGTTTACCGAGCGCCATAACCAGGCTATGTTTGTTCATTGATAAAAAGATTACGACTTAGATTACAAACTCTACCTTATTTATAACTTCTTGTGACTTGAGAGTTGTAAGATTTAAAAAGTACGACGGATGAAGGCGCTTGTGCCCCACTTGGTAGGTACAATGGAGATACGAAGTTGGCGAGGTTGAAGGTCAAAATTTCAATTATGTTGGAATACAGAATATTATTTCAGTTTAGTAGATACTCCCTTTTACATTTAAATCAATAAATACACACAAATATTTGTAAGTGAACTACGTATTTAGAGGTTTGTGCATGTCTATGGGTCGTGGCGTGACAGTGGAAAAGCATTTTACTGGAATGACTTGTGTATATAATAACGTTTCGGAAAATTTCAACGTAATGTCCATCATCTTAAAGACGAATTTCAAAAATTGACCAAGGAAAATATGGTATTCTTATAACTTCTATCTGATTCCTCGATCAAGATCATCAGGACAAAAAAATATTTAATTTTTAGTTCGCCTGCTATAATATAATAATCTATTTAGATTCATTTTCTTCAAAGTCCCTAGATACTAATTGTTGGTTTATACTGAACAATGTAATCCAGCACCAAGTATTAATTTACAATGTTCTCGATCAATGTCTTCTAAACTCCGATAAATGACTTACAATAACCTGAGTTGCATGTGCATACGTATCTGCAACACAATTTTATATGTACACAATTTTGAATCATTTTACTAGTTTTAGAACTGGTAAGATCCTACTAATTTCTTGTAGATATATTCGTTTTTACAGATAGAGTGCGGTTTTATAATACAACGAATATTTCGAATTCGCCTCTCTAAGTGAGCGAAGACATTCGTGCTGTAAAAAAACCATACGTATATTATACTATAAATACACCTAAAAAACTATCTATTGTTTGACTTACACCTTAAATCTGAACAGACTAGTTTTTGCTCTGGTAAGCTTTTTTTCTCTAGCAAATAGCTTTTTTCAAAAGCCATGAAAGTTTAAAACAATACCTTGATCTTTCCCCAAGAAACACTAGTTCACTTCCCTAGTAGACCCCACGAAAAGCACACCAGCACATACAGAAACATGTCATCCTATCAATCACATTATGCTGAATTCTCGACTACAATACTACGAAATAAAATTGAACACTCTATATAATATAAATTGTAATAAGATCGTGCTCTCAGCTCGTAAGGTCAGTAGCGCCGTCTGTAATCACTGGACCGCGACAATTTGATCTCTACAACCACTGCGCTATCAGTAACTAATTGTTAATGTAACTTATTCTTGCGATAGGAATTGTGACCGGAACTAAGTCACACACTTAACTGAAATCTAAGCGCTAAATAGATTTTTTTTTCTGTTTGAGAGATTACTGGTGGCCCGGAAGCCCTTTTCAGTTTTACCAGGGCAGGCGGGTGGACTCAGCCAAGAGGGGTGGGATTTGCTTGTTAGCTACCCGAGCGCCTCCAAAGGAAAGGAGTAAATAGTGGAAAAATGCCAGAATAGTCTGTCCGGGTAATAATCACAAGTTTTTTTTATTGCCCTTGTAGGCAGACGAGCATACGTCCCAGCTGATGGTGAGTGGTTACCGTCGCCTATGGACTTCAGCAATTTCAGGGGCAGAGCCAAGCCGCTGCCTACCGCTTAATACTCTCCACAAGCCTCTTTTAAAAAAGGACATGTCATAGCGCTCGAGAAACACCTTGGAGGGGAGCTCATTCCATAGCCGGATGGTGCGTGGGAAAAAAGACCTCTGGAAACGCACTGTCGATGAACGGAGCAGTTCCAGATAATATGGATGAACTTTGCTCCGATGGCGGGAGGTGCGATGATAAAAAGAAGATGAGGGGATCATCTCAAACAATTCCTCAGAGCACTCCCCATGGAACATACGGTACAAAATACAGAGGGAACCGAAGTCTACGGCCACCTCGAATTCCGTTCCATTTCCATTAGGTACTAACTCATCTTCTGTCTGCAGTTATAATGTCCTTAAGTAATTGACGTAACAAACTTGTATTTTTCTCTACGTGACTCTTCTTCAAGTGAAGTATGATGTTGATATCATTAGTGACGGGTAGTGGCTTGCCTGTACTTCTGGCCCAAGAAAATTATGAAAAAATTATATATTTGGTTTCTATGAAGGAGCACCGGAGAGTAGATGATTGAATTTTGGACGCTGGTGTACTCGATGCCTCCGTAAGACTTGATGATGCGATTCGATCCTGGAACAGATACCGATTTTCCTACATGTCTGTTGCACATCGTGAGTTTTCACGAACCTCACCTTCACGATTAAGGTCAACGTCGGGTACTACTACTACTGCGCCGGCGCTATGACTCCTGAGTGGGTCTTGGCCTCCGACGCTAAACGTCATCATTCATCACGACGCTGCGCAACGCCTTGCCGGTCCGGCACTTGGAGCTCACGTAAATTTTCTTCCACATCGTAGGGTAGGCAACATTGGCTTATCTTTGCCCCGAATCATGCTTGATGCTCGAAGGTTTGAAGAATGATTATTAAATGATATTGATTATTGAAGTCGTCGTGGCTTAAAGGATAAGACGTCCAGTGCATTCGTATGTAGTGATGCACCGGTGTTCGAATCCCGCAGGCGGGTACCAATTTTTCTAATAAAATACGTACTTAACAAACGTTCACGATGAACCAATAGCATCGTGTAATAAAAAGCAAACCCGTAAAATTATAATTTGTGTAATTACCGGTGGTAGGACCTCTTGTGAGTCCGCACGAGTCAGGTACCACCACCCTGCCTATCTCCGCCGTGAAAAAGTAATGCGTTTCGGTTTGAGGGGCGGGGCAGCCGTTGTAACTATACAGAGACCTTAGAACGCATATCTCAAGGTGGGTGGCACATTTACGTTGTAGATGTCTATGGGCTCTAGTAACCACTTAACACCAGATGGGCTGTGAGCTCGTCCACCCATACAAGCGATAAAAAAACCCTTCAGGAACAGTCGTAAATCAGAGTCCTTAATCACTATACAGTATTCTAAATTATGTCAAATTATATTTCATATCGTTCGTTCACCTTTAGGCAAAAGATGAATGACCTGCACCCCTCGTTTCTCGAAGGGCCCGAGAGAAAGGACAGGTGGGCCCTTTCCAAATGTGGAATTAGGTCATTATATTTTTGGCCTTATTGACAGCTTTGCATAATTAAGACGATTGAAGTTTTTTAAAAGATTTGAAGGTCTTTGGGCCTCTACGGCCAAGATGAAGAGCACAACAACTATAATTTCAGTTTAATATAAACCTTGATCTCAGTTATTAATTTTATACCTCATTTCTAACACGGCTCCAGTGCAACATTCAAACCTAACCTAACTCACAAATAATTGCACAAGCTATATTGAGGTTCGTTAACAATCATTCAACAGTAGGTACCTACACTATAAATCCCTATCGTTATTCAGAGTCTGTGCATTGAAGTCGCCGCGTCCGGTCAGCTGCGACACGCTGATACCGACCGACTCCACACCTGATATGTGTACGAGTACCTACATACGGCACAGTCGCCTATTGTTGGAAGTTGGTTGTGAACGACATTATCGCCACATCGCTGTGGGAAGGGTATTCCCATTTGTACAGATAGCAGTCAGTAATTTAATGTTAAGCAACAAAGCCTGTCACTGCCTACAGTCATTTTTTGACATAGTTGTTAATGTTAGTGATAGGAATAAACATGATTCGTAAAAGCAAAGTTACTAATTTTTTTTTATTGCTTAGATGAGTGGACGAGTTCACAGCCCACCTGGTGTTAAGTGGTTACTGGAGCCCATAGACATTTACAATGTAAATGCGCCACCCACCTTGAGATATAAGTTCTAAGGTCTCAGTATAGTTACAACGGCTGCCTCACCCTTCAAACCCAAACGCATTACTGCTTCACGGCAAAAATAGGCGGGGTGTTGGTACCTACCCGTGCGGACTCACAAGAGGTCCTAACACCAGTAAAACGAATAGAATGTGATTTCCAAGTAGATCATGGCATCCGAGATAAAGTTTTTCAATTAATTCCAAAGTATGTCTAGAGTTGAGAATTACTGAAAATGCTACACTATAGACTATTTCTCTCGTGGACTGGTCACGAACATTTATCTTCTCAAGAACATGAAGAGGTAGTATTAATGACAATGTAAGTGAACCATTAACACCTCGCGCGTCGAGTTAATCCAATTACGTAATAGTTCATTAATTGGTAATGACATGTGGCACAAGTGACAAGTCGGAAATGATTGCGAAGCTTCCACCTGCGAGTGTACGAGGCGAGTAGGATTTCCTTCTTACGTCCTGTCATTATGTACCTTGCTGCTTATTACGGTACTTGACGTCTCTTCGTTGCATAATCCGATGTTTAAATTATGTTTACACGAGTGGTCGCTCTTGGTCATGGACATCGACATAGTCAATCGTAACTATTTGTCTAATAAGGACTACTTTTATTCTCCTATTGATGTATGCAATAAGTAAATGGGATTTTTTTTTTATGAATGAGGGATTGTTGGTGGCTTTGCCGAGTTCGACGAGTAGGCGGTGTGATCAGGATTCGGGTAAGTACTCAGTGGCGGCAACGATAAGGTGATTATCATGTCGCATTGCCTTATCGAAGTAACGTTCCGACGCTGATTTCATGCATTTTTTATTCATTCGAGACCCAGGTCATCGTTTAAGTCGACATTCCTCACGAACCACGGAGCCCCGACGGCCAACCTGCAAAAACGAGATTGTAGGGATTGGAGGGTGTCTATGTGTGTGCGGGCCGCGTGAGCGAACACCACACTCGCGTAAGTCATGACGGGCCTTATGCAAGTTTTGTAAAGTGTCACCTTGTTCCGAAGGGACATTTTACTCCTCTTACAGATCATGGGGTAGGAATGCGTATCGCCCAAGGCGGTAAGAGTTTGAAATATATTTGTAGCGGTAATTATTAGAGAATAGAAGAATTACGGCAAATCCTGAACCGTGCTAACGATATTTTCAAGATATGCTTGCAAATTTACAAGTTCCGAACAGCCGTTTATCGGACCTTCCGTCTATCGAGCGATAACACAAGCTCGATGGAGGATCTCGGAGTTGTCGCTATGAACTGGTGACCTGTGGCCAGACAGCCGCAGCCTTCACACCTCACTATCAGCGCGTCAACCCTATCGAGTACCGCAGCTGTCGCAATCTGGAAGTTCAACACAAGACATCAGTCGTCCTGTAACGGACCAGTCGCAGGCGACTCTCAACGCTCCTTGGGCCTTCGGCACGCATCCTCTTAAAGGTTTAAAGGAACAATTCCACTTGGATAAAGCGGCACGACACGAAAACCCTCTCATCCTGGCCGCCGGTAACTACATTCCCGATCCTGCGGACAGAATGGAAAGCAGTCGACATCACCCCAAACACGTCATTTCGGATCCTCCCGATCCACTAACGGTGCTTTTAGGTACCTCAAGCACCGGTCACCGTTCTTGTCGAACCCGTCGCTTGCGACGAAGGGCTCGACGAGTAAAGTAACCCTCAGACAGCCCATTGAGTTTTTCGCCAGATCTTCTCAGTGAGTCGCGTTTCCGATCCGGTGGTAGATTCTGCGAAGCACGGCTCTTGCTAGGGTTCGTGTTAGCAACGTCGTCAGGTTTGAGCCCCGTGAGCTCACCTACTAGTTAAGGTTACACTGAAATAGCCTCTCAAGGCTCTCAGCTAGGTAGGAAAAAAAGGCTACAATTTCACGTGTAACTCTCTAGAATAATGTTAAATCAAATACTCGTATAAATATGATTTGCTCACGGCTTGTAGACCGATCGATGTTTGCGCTAGACTTGTTTCATTTAAAATAAAGAAATTCACAGCAAAAGCGAACGTAATATCTAATTAGCACACAATAACGTGACGCTGGCGCATCGATGAAGTAATCAGCTTGTCAACTCGAACCGTGTTACTAATTTAAATTCAATGAGTTTTATTAACAAATTCACAAGAACCATGAGAATTCAAAAGATAACATTCGAGCTACCAGTAGTACAGCGAGACAGCTATATAAAACAGTTTAGATTAGTACCTCATGTCACCCTCCATTTTTATTATAATGTTTTTAAAGCTTAGTAGTAACCTTTTGGAAAGACACTTATTACAAATACTAATGAGGGAGGAAAAGTTAAGAGAGTTCGTTTTTGGCGGATTCATCGGCCATAGTGTTTTTTTTATTACAAGCAAACGAGTGCACGACACGCCAGAGGGTAAGATGTCACAGATGTCCATGGACAATGCACACTGGACACAGCTGAGCCGCTGTCTATCGTTCCAGACCTTGTCTGAAGTAGGTCATGACGTAGCTTTTTTTCCTACCTCATCGTCGGTAGGTTACGGGATTATCTCAACCACGCGCGGACGGATAGGTGAGCTCACGGGCGCAACATAAGAGAACTTGCTAACACCGGCCCTAGCAAGAACAGTGCTTGCTTCGCTGAATCTACTACCGGATCGGAATCGCGACGCACTGAGAGGGTCTGGCGAGAAACTCAGTGGGTGGTGTCTATGGATTGGATATGTAGAGACGTCCACATTAAAAGGGTAAACGCGCCGCTTATTCGAAGAAGTGGTCTGACGCTTCTAATTTAAGATATTGATTCTAATTTCAGGTCATCGTCAAGATCTACACTCTACTCTACTCTCAAATGGGATTGGATGACCTGGAGACAGTTAATGTGTGCACGGACCACGCAAGCGAACACTACACTTGCATAGGTCATAACTGTAGGTATGAAAGTATTGTAGCCTGTGGCCTTATTAAGAACGGACAATTGCAGGTGGGGTAAAGACGACTGTCTGTATCTGACGGAATGTCACCTTTTTGTCGAAGGTAGTCCCTAGGTAGGTAGGTACTTGATCTACGCAGCCCAGAGTATGAGCCAAAGATTTTACGGCGGGAATGTAGTTATCTACCTCCCTAATACGGCCTCTTTTGAAGAGCACAGCTGTGCCTTTTGTTCGGGACACAGCATCCACGAAACACTAGAAAGAAACTTATTTCAGAGCCGCAGGATATGTTACAAATAGCTCAATGTGCTTGGTGCGAGTTTTTTAACGTTCTCGATAGCGTAAAAGTTACCTGAAATATGTTTGCAGCTGGAACTGTGCTCCTAGCGGCAAATATAGGCAAACGTTCCAACTCCATACAAATTTGACTTCACTTTTACGCTATCGAGACCGTTAAAAAACTCGCACACAGGAAACGAACTATGCTTGATCGTCGTATTCCCAAATCGTATAAATGAAATCTGCGTCAGTGGCGAGTGGAGGGAAATAACAGTTACAAAAATGTACTAAATTACCTAACTAATATATAATTAGAGCGGAAAATCGTATCTTTCCTAATGTAATGTCTTTCCCAATATGTCTAAAACAACGCTCCCACGTACATTGCTCAACGTAATCAGTAAAAAGGCGACCGCTCCGAGAACTATCACAATTAAACATTCAATATCGTTATGGCAAACCATTTGTAACACGCAACCACCGTAACTCTAATTAAGTATTCAACCCCTACACAGAAGCTTTGATGCAAAGATTTAATTATTATTAATTGAATAGGTCATAAAATACGTTTTAGAACATGACTCAGTCCTTTTAGATTCGATGATGTAATTAATGATTAGTGTTTTAATTAATATTGGCATACAACAAATATATGATGTCTGTATGGGCATTAGACGGCACCAACTGTTAATTACTAGAGAGCATTGCGATCAAGTAGTGCGTACCAGCACCCTGCCTATTTTTACCGCTATGCCAATGTGCATTCCGGTTTTCAATCATAAAATATTAGTTCACAAGATTTAGACACAACCCTTAGATAAGCTGATATTCAGAAGTCGGACATTTTGTAAAATTGTATGCATCTACCTACTTCCTTCATGATTGTTAATTTGCAAGCACCTTATGCTTCACAGTGCCGGCGTAAGAACCTTGTCAACTTGTTGAGATGTAATGAATGGGATGATGGTCGTTTTCAAAACACTCGTATTTTTAAGACAAGGTAGGCGTGAACTTAGTATAATCGATTAAGAAATAAAATTTGTTAAGATTTTACGTGCTGTGATTTCAGGTATTTGTTTATCTATTATTAAAATAAATATCGACTACTTTAAATTAATGCACAATAAATGCGACGTCATTTACACATAAATTTTGTTTATATTTCGAATCATTGCAATTGCAACTGCAGTACGAAATTGTAAAAAGGAATAATAGCAAACAAAACCCCCACTTACAAACTGTCCAATGGACTCGACGAGGACTCGCAGTCTTGCGAATATTAACAATAATAATATTATCACAAACATTCAAGGTGTCACTGTTTAACTTTTCAATAAAAATATTTTACTGTCTCCAATCGGCACTCGCGAGTCAATACCGCGTCCTACTATTAGTGATAAACAAAAAAGCGTAGCGGGGCCACTACGCATGCGCTTGACGCGGCGACGGCCGGCCGACTGCAAACGATTGCTATTTGCTCGTTATTGGACGATGTGTCAAATAGCGTGCCGTGAAAAGTCGCGGGAAAATAATTGAAGTCATAGTTAAAAATTAAATAAAGCTTACCACAATAAATTAGTGAAAACCACATCGGATAAGCTGTTTCTGAGATGAACGTGCACAAACGCACAAAGACAAAAATTCTAAAAATCATCATTTTGGGTTCTATTGCGTTCATAAAGCCCCCAATAACAGTTTTTCTGAGATATCTTCCGTGTACAGACAGCGATCAGTTACGATTTAATTATATGTACTAGCGACCCGCCCTCGCTTCGCTTCGGAAACATTAAAACACACATGAAACCAAAAAAATAAAATAAAATAAATTAAAAAAAAGTAGCCTATGTTCATCAGGGACAATGTCGGCTTCTAATGGAAAAAGAATTTTTCAAATCGGTACAGTAGTTTCGGAGCCTATTCGAAACAAACAAACAAACAAATCTTTCCTCTTTATAATATTAGTATAGATTGAAAAATTAAAAACACTGTAGATTAAAAGATCATGAATTTAATATGGCCATACAAGAATTACATTAAAAATCCTCAAGGTTAATCCTAAGAGCATCTTGACGTGTCGTTGTGTGTGTAGTGTTGTCAATTAAAAGTGGGACGGTATAAAATCGCCGATCTTGAAACACGATGTTCATCCAGCCCGAGCATGCTCTTTATAGTCTCAGGTTTTTTTTATTGCTTAGATGGTGTTAAGTGGTTACCGGCGCCCATAGACACCTAAAACGTAAATGCCGCCACCCACCTTGAGACATGAATTCTAAGTCTCAGCTTTTATAGTATAACGGCTGCTCCGCCCTTCAAACCGAAACGCATTACTGCTTCACGGTAGAAATAGGCAAGGTGGTGGTACTTAGCCGTGTGGACTCGTAGGACGCCCTACCACCAATAACGTCCACCAGAAGTGGGCGGCGACAGGCTCCCAACACTTGCAGTCAGTGATAAAACTCGGGCATTTACGTTGTAGATGTCTATGGGCTCCGGTAACCACTTAACACTAGGTAGGTCGTCCATCTAAGCATTAAATAAACAATTTGTTTGTGTTTTGGTTTTTTATCTACAATTTTACTAACGTCGCGTCGCATCGAGTACTTCAATGTGAGTTTGGAGTAGATACTGCTGGAACATTTCATCAACACAACGTTTAGAACTGGCGGGAAGAGTAATAAAAGAACGCCTTTTATTTTCATTATTATTTAATTAAAACGTTAAATCACAAAAAAAAAACAGGTTTGGTTGTTATTAATTAATCATTTCACAATTTACTAGATTTATGCCAACTATAGTAGTCTAAATGTAAGAGTTTGAGAAAATTTTATTTACAACTTTTTTTTATTGATATAATTTTATTTATTGAAATTAAATTCAATAATGCACATAGTCCGTACAACTTTGTACGCTACGTTATCGGCGATTACAAATATCTGCGTTAATCGATATTTGAAGAGTAAACGACTGAATCCAATCACATTTTTTTGTTTTTAATCTTATTTTTCTAGAAACTACGTATTCTTAAATCTAGGAACAATTTAATGGCATAAAAAATGATCAGCTGTGTCAAACAATACATTGTCATAAGTCACCAAATATACTGATGGCTTTAAAATTATCAATTCAACATCAATTTAATTTGAAAACTGAACTTTAGGAATAAAAATCACATTTACCACAGTAAAATATGTTATTAGGTTGTATTATATAACAAGTATTGTCTACTAAGATAATTACTTATGTAGTGAAAATATAGTGCTTTAAAATTGAACAAAAACCCGTGTCCAGTTACCTTTAGAATAATTAAGTTTAAAGTTTAATTCAGTGTTGCCATTTAAAATTAGATACCTAAAATAAATTTAAATCTATCCAGCCAGTTTTTTTTAAGCGAGATTCTACATTATTTAATTATCAGTTAGGTCTCTTACGATGAGTGGCAACACCGCTTATACAATAGCTTACAGTTAAATCAGTCTGACTGAACATCATCGAATGGTGAGTTTAGTTTCCTTATGATTATTTTTCTTATTTCTAAAGTATGTTTGTGAAGTTTTTGTATTAGTTATGTCTACAAGTTACTTACCGTCTCTAATAAAACTAAATATCAGTAGTACAATGAATCTAAAATAATGGCTTACTTTTGAGTCTACCGTTCTGCGAACATTAACGATAAATCAGCACGCTTTAGAAAATATATACTTACCCGCATGCTTTAAAAATTGACAATGTCTATATCAGAGTCAAGTAGCTACCTAACGTCTAATGTTGCTATTCCTTGTGCCTCAACCGGCATACGAAGACTTGGTCCACTGGATTAATGGCTCATGGACATCAGCAAGTTCATAGTCCCAACCGCGCGGTGCTCCACTGGTACACATGTATTTGACACAAACATTAATTCCAAAAACTTCACAAAACCGACTCTTCCTAGAACCGACACAAGCGAGTGTCATCAAATATTCACACTACATGAGGGCACATCACCTAAAGTACTGAGCTACAAATATTAAGTGTCCCATTACTAAAGCGTTATATTAATTAAATACTATGTCTAATGTTCATTACAATAGGTCGTTCGAAAACCATTTTTAACATAATGTCATTAGAAATTTCAATACGATTTATTAGTCTTTTAAATAATGAAATCAAACAATTTAGTTCGAGACACTCATGCACACGCACGCACACGTACACGCACGCACACAGCCGCGACAACGAGACGTCACTCAACAACATCTACAGCGGCTAATGAAATATTTTAGACTAAATGTAATTCAGCCACCGTTCGGAGGCAGGCGCCCGCGGACATCACTCGTCTTACCGACTATGTCACTTAGAATTATCTGCGTTCAACGGAAACAAAACTCACAAAATAACCTACTTTGAACAAAGAAAGACGTATTGATCTTCGTTTATTCCTAAAATGGGTTTTGACTGTTCGGAACGATTTTTAAAAAGGGTTGGTACTGAGAACTCAATTGGAAATAGTATTTATTTGCTTTTGAATGAAGCGTTGAGCCGGCACGCGTTTACAAACACTATCACTTAAATTGAACGAATCCAATGGTCTCAAAGTTCCGTCTGCGTACCAACCGAGAGCTTGTATAATGTGCCAGAGGCCTGCTTCAAATTCTCTGTGTACTTTTGTTTCTATGTGGATAATCATTAAATTGTCAAGTTTCAAAAGTTCAAAGTCTTTACCTAGCGACTTTGGAGCAAGACCTGAACCTACGTTAGGGTATTTGAGTGCACTGAAGTCGCGCCGCAGACGATCATGATATTTATTTGAATTTTATTGCCATTTTTATAAAATAATAAAGGCGTTGTGTTGATTTGACACAATGCAGTGGAATACCCTGTCGCAGTACGTGTTTCTTTAGTTAACAACAAGCACTTTATAATTGCATACACAACCAGATTTTATCAGCTTGAGTGCTCGCATGGAGAGCATTTGTCGGAGTATGAGTTCGGCGCGGGTAAACTAATCTTTACGAACATTCAAATCCCGTTTTGTTCGTCTCAGTTCAGAGGTCCAGCGGGTCAAGCAGAGTCATCAGGGCTCTGGTCCGCGGTGCGCTGGTGGAGGCACTCGTACCCGTACTTGAGGAGGTAGTGGAACTTGGAGTCCGCAGCCAGCGCGGCCAGCTCCGGCGCCGACAGCAGCTCGGGGAGCTCGGGCAGCAGCACGTCCAGGTCGTCGCCTGTGCGCCCGTACCGACAACCAAACGATACTGTGCACTTTTCTATTATTATTATTATTTTATTGCTCTTGCATGCAGACGAGCACACGGCTCACCTGATGGTGAGTGGTTACCGTCACCCATGGACTTTAGCAATGCCAGGGGCAGAGCCAAGCCGCTGCCTACCGCTTAAAATTATTAGAATAACCGAGTCGACATTACAATACCTACCTTCCCAATTAAATAAAATCTGTTTAAATACAATAGCTCTTGAAGATAACGAACTTATTCTGTCAATCCTTGAATGTTTCACGAAGGTACAGTAATGTGATTCATAATTTAAAAAGCTGGCCACATATTAAAATATGCTAATAGGTTTTTATTTTATTTTTTATTGTTGAAATGGATGAACGAGCTCACGGCCCACCTGGTGTTAAGTGGTTACCGAAGCCAACACACATCAGCGACGTAAGTGTTGCAACTCGCGTCGTGACAGTCTTGAGTTCTAAGACTCAGTTTAAGTTAGTAAGTCCGCGGCAGCCCTGGTCAGTACCACCAGTAAGTAAACGTATTAACTGAGTGCGCAAACTAAATTGTGAACTGTTTTTCGCCGCTAAATAGGAGCTGTCCTGATATCGCCTTCATTAAGTCCTCTCTGGCGCGCCGATCAACAGTCTGCATCTTGTAGGGCGAAGTTATGTAAATGATAACTTGAAATATTTTTATCTCACAAAGGCTTATGTCTGCAAACTAAATTTAACGCACAAAAGAATAAAGATTATTGTAAAATCCCAACAACTTTGGATTGTTTTCGGAAGTCTAAGTTACACGAAAACGCAACAATCTCTCAACTGAAAATGGTGCACGTGATGTCAACTGATTACAATACGCACACATGTATAGCGACTCCGCTGGCACCGCTCCCACTGTGTGGACATATCAAACAGCTTCTTTTGTTTTTGCAATAAAGGTGTGATTAAATTCGATTTTTTTCATGGTTTTTAATGCGATCTACATTGTTGATACTAGAGCCACGTTTCGGCTTGATATACCTTTTGTCAGATACTATATATAATATATGAGAATCCTTACTCTTTCTCTCCTTTACTCTGAGTGCGGCAGAGGGAGCGAACTCACCCATGACGTTGACGAGGTCTATGAGCTTGAAGAAGGTCCTCTGCATGAGCTCGGCGGCGGGGTCGTCCGGCTTGCAGGCGGCCCAGTCGTCGCGCAGCACGCTGGCGCACCACACCTGCACACAGCGGGGCGTCAGGCGCCGCACAGCGACACGCCCGGGGGCGGGGCGGGTTGGGGGGGCACTCACCCGCAGGCGCAGCCGCTGCCGCTGCTCGGGGTCCTCCACGCCCTCCGTCAGGTCCAGCGCCTTCTTGTAGTCGTATTCAGTCAACGATTTGTTCTCAGATTTTAGGTACACCTGCAAATATATCATTTACTGACACGATCTGTATCTAGAGACGCTAATTTATTGGCTTTTTTATTACTTTTTGTTTTTATTAATTTTGAATATTAGTTGTAGTGTCAACATTACATGTCGCACGTACCTCGACGAGCTCGTGCGGCTGCATGACGCGCTGCGGCGTGACGTCACTGGGCATGACGTCACTGGGCAGGGCGCGGTGCTGCTCGGCGAGGGCCAGGCGGCGCTGCACGGCGTCCCAGGCCGGGGCCTCCTCCGGCGCGTCCGACACCAGCATGCACAGCTTGCTCAGAGACGCCAGCGTCTGCACACAACCCCATACCGGAGTACGCACTTGATTGCCGTACTTTTTTCGCAATCGTCACTCTTGACAGGCATGGTCACGTGGCGTGGGAGGAACAGACTTGACGCGTCTTGCGAATGTACATTTGCTGGTCTATACCTCAACTGTTCGAGACCCAGTCATCGGGGAGCGACCCGGGTGAGACGGCATAGTAACACGGGTGGGTCAATGTTCCCACTAAAGCGTCGCCCTCCACGCTGTATCTATCCGGCTGTGACTTTGAGCTGTACGCACGGAGTCGTGTTGGGCGCTGACCATCACTCACCCGTGACATTAGTAACTAATGCTTTATTGGTAATATTCTGATAAACAAACTTAAATATGTCTACAGTTAAACCAATCAGTTCCTTGTACGTGAGGGCGGCGCCACTCACCGTCATCCGCTCGAGGTTGTCGGTCTCGGCGTGCGCGAGGCTGCTGAAGGTGTGCGCGGCGGCGGCGTGGTCCCCGCGGTGCAGCTGGTGCAGCGACAGCAGGTCGGGGCGCTCCCGCCGCAGCCACGCCGTCAGCCGGGCTCCGCCCCCAGCGCCTGCGCACGTACAGTATGTACTTCAGTCCACGGCGTGAAGACAGAGAAGTTTTAAATCTTGCACAAGTTCTATCTGTGACACCACAGCGGTACAGAGGGACATGGAGTGCCAATTATCCACTAGATAATAGATAGTTGTCTCTACATTACCGCGAGTTAGTACGAGTGTGGTTACCTCTGACGAGGGCGGCGGCGGCGGCGCCCCCCTTGCGCGACATCCACTCGTACGCGACCTCCGCCATGCCCTGCACAGTGCACACACAGACATCGATTCAACAGATAATCTTTTCTAACCGACGGATAGATATCGTCACGAAATGAAAACAAAAATTGCCGACTCAGCTCGATCATGAAGAAATTTGACTTTTGACAATCGCAAAAAGAGTGAGTTTTTTTTAAATAAAGGAACAAAAGATCAGTCAGAAGGGGTGGGATTAGCTAACAGTTTCCCGAGCGCCTCCAAAGAAGACCTAAGAGCTCGAGAGCAGCTGCTTCGTAAATGAATCTACTACTGGATCGGGACCCGCTGAACAGATCCGGCGAGAAAGTGAGCGGGCTGATGCACACTTACGCGGTCGCTGTACCGGTCCACGTAGTCGCACAGGCGCGCCGTGTCGCCGCCCGACACGCACAGCTCCACCAGCACAGAGAACTCCTGGTACTTCTCCGCCAGGGCCGCCGCGCGCTCCGGCTCCCCCTGCTCCACTGCCGGCGAGCACAGACGGTGAGCGCGGGTGGGGGTGGGGGCGGGGGGTCGGGCGGGGGCGGGGCTGCACTTACCGAAGGGGCGGATGAGGTCGGTGCGCAGCGCGGGGTAGGCGGGGGAGGCCTGCGCGCCGGCCAGCAGCACGTCGGCCAGCCCCGCGGCCGCCTCGCACACCTGCGCGCGCAGCGTCGCATCGCCCCCCTTGTTTTCGAATTCACTGCAGAAGTGACATTGCATAGAGCCCAAAGCTATGCAATTAATTTAAACTTAAATGCTTTTATACGACACTTATTTTTATTAACAGAAAACAAATATGTTTAACTAACCGTTTCTCATTACTCTTATATTTAAGCAAAAACAATATAAAACGATACTCGAGTGTACGGGAGAGGGTCGCGGAGGGTAGGTACTCACGTGAGACTCTTCCTGATGAGGTGCAGCGCGGGGGTGAGCAGCGCCGAGGAGCCCAGCGGGGGCGGCGACACGTTCTGCCACGACTTGCGAGCCTTCAGCATCTCCGATAGCACGCCCTGTACGAGACACGTCCCTTGACTAATTAATTACTGTAGCTGTAGCGCTGAGTAAAAAAAGGGAACCAAACACTAAAGCATTAAACTAAACACTAAAACTACACACAACATTATCACACTAAAACATAAAAAATTAGAGTTTTTTATTTAGTTTAAATTAAGTTTAGTATTTTAGCGAGTTAGAGATTTTAAGTGTTTAAATTAAAAATATCATGTTTTGAACCTAGTGTATAATTTGTGGGGAGGTTGGAGTACTCACACTAAGCACGGCAAGCGCCGCCGGGCGGTCGGACGGCACGGGCCGGGTGAGCATCAGCAGCACGGCTGGCAAGCGGGACACGCGACGGTAGCACGCGTCCGTCGGGGACAGCGCGCCACTGGACAGCGCCGCGTGCACGCTCTCCTCCTCGCGGTGTTGCCAGCCGCGCACCGCCTGCGGACACAGCGCGGCTCAGTGGGGCGGCGCGGGGGGCGCGGGGGGTTGGGGGGGGGGGCGCAGGGCGGCCTCACCTCACATATAATGGAGTCTATGAAGGCGGCGTGGGTCCCCCGCTGCAGACGGCGCAGGGCCGCGGCGCCGCGCACGCGCTCCCAGGCCTGGCACAGCGCGCTCGTGGTGCTGGCCACGCCCTCGTCCTCTGCAACACGCGCACATACACACTCACAACGGCCCACGCGACGCACGTCATATCAACTAGTTTACAAAATATATATGTAAAGAAAAAATATAATTTTCTTTAATTCAATTTCCCGCGCATCAATCATCATCGAATGCACAGTGACAGTGACATGACAAATCAATGAATTTAATTAGCTATGGAAAAGATAACCTAAAACGCATGAGACTCGTGATTGTTAATAAATTAATATTTAAAGTTTAAAATACTACTTAATTGTGATTCAGGAACTGACATTGTTAANCAAATCAATGAATTTAATTAGCTATGGAAAAGATAACCTAAAACGCATGAGACTCGTGATTGTTAATAAATTAATATTTAAAGTTTAAAATACTACTTAATTGTGATTCAGGAACTGACATTGTTAATAATAACATTAAATGTCGTTTCTTTTATTACAGGTATGTAGGTTTTTGTAACGTAATGAGTAAATACACACTTATTTCATGTTCAGAGAAACTCAATTGTGTTTGACTGACTGTGTCGTTCTAATCACAAACATATTTATTGGAAATTACCTTATATATATTTACCAAATAATTAATTAACGATCATAAGAAACGTTTACGAATTTAATTTCAAATTTTTGTAACCATATATTTTTAACAACATAAGTTAATTTACATGTTAGTGCAGTAGATTTTCCCTTGAGGTCCCCCTGCGTTCCACCTTGGCCCTAACGACAGAAGGCGACGTCCACATACCTACAGTGACGAGGCCCAACCTCTGCCACAGGCCGGTCGCTCTCAGGAAGTCGAAGAAGAGTGCCAGCGCTCTCTGCTTGTCCAGGAGCTGGGCTTCTATCTGCAGCGCCGTGGAGCTGCCCAGCGGGACGTGGGTGGGCTGTCCGCTCGAGCGCTTCCACCTGCGGGCACGCGCGGCGTTAGCCCGCCCGCTCCACTCAACGGACATTTTGTGACTTTAGGGATGTGGGCAACGACGTCGCAATGAAAACATTTCCTAAGAGTGTGTGTCATTTTCAAGAAACAACGTTCCGAATGTCCCCGGTACCTGTACACTTCAATAAGGCACTAAGTCGGTTCGCGTTCGCTCCGCCATACCCTTGCTCACGGAAGGTAATGTAACCATGTTGCACATCGACAACGGAAGGAGGGCGTACCTAGGATCCCCCGCGGGCATGTCGTCCAGCGTCTCGGTGGCCACGGCGAGCACGGTGCGGTCCAGGGGCGCGTCCACGTCGGGCTCCTGCGGCGCGTGCTGGCCGGGCGGCGGGAACAGCTCGTCCAGCAGCTCGCGGCACGAGGTGGAGTCCCGCCGCAGGTGGAACAGGAAGGCCGTCTTCAGTTTCCCGCACGCGTCCGTCACCACCGCGCTCATCTGTGCGGTACCAACCAGTCACTTGAGTACATTGAGGGAGCGCGGCGCGGGCAGGCTCGGCTGCAGCGTGCAGTGCATACCATCGTTACATCAGACCGGCGGTGATCACGGTTCGATGAACATTTCTTCCAGAACAACTTATCAGCGCACCTCATATTCATGTGGTCCCCCCTACCCCCCATATATTTCCATATGATACTAAACAAAAGCAAGAGTAGATGCTCACCTCGCAAGGATCAATTTCGTACAGCGATAAATTTCCTTCATACATGTCGGCTTGACTCGAGGAGCCGATCGGACTGTCACATGCAGCTCTGCGGACAGAAGCTCACACTAAGTTACGATTATACAGTTGACATCGTGGTGCAAATTGTAAGACGCAGTGCGAGCAGGCCGTGCGCGGCGGTGAACAGCGCGGGTCCGTGCGGGGGCGTGTGTATACTGACGCGGCGTGCGAGTGCAGACGCAGTGCGAGCAGGCCGTGCGCGGCGGTGAACAGCGCGGGTCCGTGCGGGGGCGTGTGTATACTGACGCGGCGTGCGAGTGCAGACGCAGTGCGAGCAGGCCGTGCGCGGCGGTGAACAGCGCGGGTCCGTGCGGGGGCGTGTGTATACTGACGCGGCGTGCGAGTGCAGACGCAGTGCGAGCAGGCCGTGCGCGGCGGTGAACAGCGCGGGTCCGTGCGGGGGCGTGTGTATACTGACGCGGCGTGCGAGTGCAGACGCAGTGCGAGCAGGCCGTGCGCGGCGGTGAACAGCGCGGGTCCGTGCGGGGGCGTGTGTATACTGACGCGGCGTGCGAGTGCAGACGCAGTGCGAGCAGGCCGTGCGCGGCGGTGAACAGCGCGGGTCCGTGCGGGGGCGTGTGTGCGTGTGTATACTGACGCGGCGTGCGAGTGCAGACGCAGTGCGAGCAGGCCGTGCGCGGCGGTGAACAGCGCGGGTCCATGCGGGGAGCGCGCGGCGCTGAGCACGCGGTCTCCACTGGCCGCCTCCACAACTTCAGCATCCGTCGTGGCTGCTACTGTTGCAGAAAAATTTAGTACTTAGACCACATTTTTAATTTTTTTGGAAAAAAAAATAATGGCTAGTCGTAATAGTAAACGAAAAATGAATATTTCATTGCATTAGCAACATTCTTACTTACTATACATAACATACCAAAGTTTTGATTATAATACAGTTTTATTTTGAAGTAATCGTGGCCTGAAAGATAAGACGCCCGGTGCATTCGTATCGAGTGATGCGACTGTGCCGGTGTTCGAATCCAGCAAATACTCTAATGAAATACATACCTAACAAATGTTCACGAATAATCTCAAAGGTGAAGGAATAACGTTGTGTAATAAAAATCTAACAACCAAAAATTATAATATGCGTAATTACTGGAGGTTTTTTTTTAATGATTGAAGGTTTACTGGTGGCCCGGAGGCCTTTCCAGTTTCACCAGGACAGGTGGGCGAGCACAGGCTCAGCCAGAAAGGGTGGGATTTGCTAACAGCTACCCGATCGCCTCCGAAGGAGACCTAACAACTCAAGAGCAGCTGCTTCGCGAATGAATCTACTACCGGATCGGAATCGCGACCCGCTGAGAAGATCAGGAGAGAAACTCAGCGGGCTGATGCACGGGTTAGGATGGACGTCGACCTCTTTGTCGAGTTCGACGAGTACGGTTACCGGGGTTCCTGAGCCTGCTCCTAGTGTTAGAGCTGAAGGTATCTAATGCAAGAGTTATTGGATCTGATGGATCCGTAAGGACGTGTCTAGGGCGACGACGGTGACTTGCTCCTGCGTGATCAGGATTCGGGAGAAGTCAGCAGCGGCAACGATAAGGCTATGCGACATAGCCATATCGTAACGTTCCGACGCTGACTTCATGTGTTAATACTGTTGGCAAGACGTCTTGTGAGTCCGCACGGGTAGGTACCACCACCCTGCCTATTTCTGCTGTGAAGCAATAATGCATTTCGGTTTGAAGGGCGGTGCAGCCGTTGTACTTTAAAAACGGAGACTGAGAAATTCATGACTCAAGGTGGGTATTGACGTGCTGTGAACTCGTCCACCCATCATAGCAATAAAAACCAGCACTTACGTGAAATCAAAGCGATGTATTTGGATGTATACAATAACGCTTTGTTTCCGAAGGGCAAAAGCCGCGGAGGCTCATCCGCTTCCTGAGGAAAATTCCGGACAGGAACAAATGAACTTACACGAGGAGACGATGGATCTTCTACGTTGATGTGAGCTTAAACCACAAATTCATGCATAGTTAAAATATTTTTCTGTTCTGAACATTAACTTATCTCTTGGTAGTGGTGTATAGAAGTTGTGCACAATAGTGCAACAATAACAACACAACAAATATTTATGCTTGGTTTGGGAAAAGGGCATGTCTGCTATAATAATAAAACGCTAATTCGTGGAGGAGGGACAGTTTTGTCTAAAAGTCATAAAAATAGTAATAATAATAGATTCTTACCAATAGCATATCTCATTTCCGGTGACCTCGTTACATTAACTGCTGCGATTAGTAGCAAGAAGCCATCGTTCCCACTGGCCTGCACATCCAGAGCCATTATCTCCAAGCTGTTCAAGTCACCTGATGTGTACATTTACATAACATTATGACACATACAGGGTTAGTGGCAGTAGCGTGTGTGCGCGCGGTGCGTACCGTGAGGCTGCAGATGCGGGCGCGCGGCGAGCGCCAGCGGGCCCCGCAGCGAGTGGTGGTGCAGCAGCGCGGGAGGGCGCCACACCTGCAGCGCTGGCCCGCGAGCCACCAGCCACACACAGTCCCCCGCCCACACCGCACCCACCAGCCGCTGCGACAAACAACACCAGTTCGCTCCTACTTCTCACCGTCACCACAAAATGTTCAGCCCGACGGGTGAGTACCAACATCGTGCTTCCATCAATTTTGGTCGCAATTCAGTCATGCCTTATGATATCGAAGCCGTTAATACAACATAATTTATTTGGTTCACTGGATAAAATCTACACAAATCACATGTAATAATTTACTTGCATAATGATGGATACATTAAAATACAAAGATGGTTACATTAAAATTGTAGTCTAAGTCAACACCAGGTGCCAGCCACCTTCATTCAATCAAGAATGCATGTGATGCATGTGCTGTGTTGCAGAAACATACAGGATCGTAGTATAATACCCACCCAGGCATGTACAGGGTGCAGGATTGTACAGGGTTTGCAAAAATATCACCTATCAGAAGGTAAAAGCAGCAACTTAACTCAATTTAATGTAGAAGAAACCCCTATATCCTTACCCAACCTTGGAAATGTGTATGTAAAAACTGATGAATGGTTGAGTCATTAAGACATAAAAGTGTGACAAACTGACTTTCACATTTACAATCGTAATTTAGTAGACTTTCTCAGGTATTTTCAAATGATCACAATTCTACCACACAATGGGAATATGATTTCACTACTAAGAAGAATCAGCAAAAAACTCAGGGATAACCCTTATTAGATTATTAGGAACATGTATGTATATTGCTACAAGTCAAATTATAACATTTACCAAATTATATAAAATAAGTAAGGTCTACATTATTGAGCATCAATCAAAGATCTGTTCAGATTTGTTATTAGTAGAAGACAATTTCAAACCCAAAGTTTTGTCTAAATTGTAATAAATTATGGCCTTATGGCCTAACTGACAAAAGACACAATAAGATACGCTTACCAAGCTAACTATTATTGGTGGTAGGTACTCACCATGTAATATGTAAGTAAAAATTTGGAAATTGGTTGTAGATTCACTGGGATCATACATTATATTGTATACTCACCGTATCTGTGTGTGCAGGCATAGATCCAAAGAACAACAGTGATACACGTCGTCCTATACCTCCTAGCCAACCACTCGGTGGACGTAAAGTGCAGCAAGTCACTGTTGCTCTTCCATCTAATATATAATATAATGTATTATTTAGTAACCAGTTTTATGACGTTCAGATCAACTATACATATACTAAATTACAGCTTTAATTAAAAGTTAGATAAATATGCCAAACAAAAACGTTATTAAATACAACAACAAAATAAACAAGATGACTAACCAAGAACAGTAGGAGTCAATAGCACCACGGTACAAGTCGTAGTAGCCAGTATGAGGCCAGAGCTGGTGTAATCTCCTAGTTTCTCACACTCTTGACCTGCTAGTTCACATGTTACATCTACATAAACCTCTTCCTGTCCTACTGAGGGCCAGTAGCGAATCACACCCTCAGGTGAAACTCCAATACAGGATGGCATCTAAAACAATATTTTTGGTATAGTTTTTTTCTTAATAGCTTTTATAGTTTAATTTTTTGTTTTTTATGCTAATGGGGTAAAACCATAAATGTGGTTTCAATAATTCTTCAGTTTGTGACTGTTGAAAAGGCATTTAAAACTTTATAATGATGGTAAATATCTCAGAAGACTTTCCACAAATTTAAGACTAATCCTTCCTTTTAGTTTTTTTTTCTGTATGTGGAGGTAGCTTTGACCAAGATACTTGACATATGCCTGAGTCTCACCATAACATTTTTAGAATACATTTGAATCTATACAAGTTTAGAACACTAACATTTGGACCAGTTGGCATAGCAAGCAATATCACTCGCTCAATGGAAAAAATCCCTTGGTCTTTGCTCCAAATGTATTTTTCATGTCTTTTTCTCTTATAAATAAATAAATTTTAAAATTCAGTTTTTTATAGTTATACATATGTTTAGCAATTTTTTCTGATTACCTGGGAGTCATTTCCGTAAAACAGTACAACTAAATCAGCCTTGTGAGCTAAATCTGTTTGAGGTAATGTGAGCTCTCGAGCAGCTGATATGCCAGTCACATTGGCTGGATCTTCATCAGTATCTATTGGAGATTGCTCCCAAGCCAGGATGCGACGACCAGACACTACCCAACACCAGCCACAGGTCGAGAGGCGCACTGAGATGTCTCCACTTGCTTTGAATTTAAAACGAATTACAGTATTTAATCTAAGCAATCATGGTACAACAGGTCCAAATTTTAGGTTTTGATACAAATAAGCCAAATGACTGATGAATGATTTTTTGTCTACCCTACTACGATTTTTTTCGAAATGTCTGGAATGAAAAATGCTCATGGTTTTCAGATATTGTAATTAATAGGACGTTGTGTTGATCAGTAACTAACCGAACGCAAGAGCCTCTGTGACCATCACTGGCATAGGTGCCCCGTACGTTTCTAGTGTCATCGATGGACTTTTATAGATCACATCGCCAGTTTGTTCGCTTTGTGACTGCATAAATTTACTGTAATAAAAGCCGTAAATAAAGAGAAAGACAATAATTTATATAAAACATAACAGGTATAGGTTAAGAAACACACCTTTGGCTTTTTTTCAAGGAAGATAGGCCGCCAGGCCTTCGCCCTGAAATGGACTGTCTTACCCGGGGCGAGAACGGACTTCTCATCGCTCCTGTAGTATTGAAATCCATATCTATAAACTAAAATAAAATGCAAATGAATCGACCCTGCTCAAGCAAAATAATTCAAAACGTCAAATAAAAATCGTTTTTATGTTCCATGTTCTTAAACTTTTTTTAAACATTTCTTTAGCATTTATTGAAATGCAAAGGGACATAGGTTAAAATGTAGCGTTTCAACAGACTTATTCAACAACGTTGCAAATTATATTACAATTTGAATATTTCACAGGGATCCCTATTAACGAAAAAACTTAACACAACATTTTGATGAAAGTTTTATTTTATAAGATACAATTATTTACAGCTAAAGAGTAAGCTTTGTTTAACTTGCCTTCGTCGTGGTCTAAAAATATATTCGTATCGAGCGTATCATTCGATAGTCGTATCAATTTTTTAGTGAAATACTTGGGTAATGCCACAAATCTACCTATTTATGCCTTAAAGCAGTAATGCTTTTCGATTTGAAGTTTTGGGCAGCCATTATACAGTTTAACTGTTTAATTAAACTTAAAACTGCAATCTCAAGGTGGTTGGCGGCATTTAAATTGTTGATATATATGGATCCCGGTAACCACTTAACACCAGGTTGGCCATGAGTTCGTCCACAAACCTAGCAAAAAAAAAAATTTGAATAATGTTCAGGAATGACTTCCACAATTAAGGAATAATATCGTGAAAAACAATTTAAACCTGCGTAAAAATTTTATGTAGGTGAATTAGTACATTACACAAAGACAAGTCTCTAGATCGATGGCGGCATTTACATTTATATATTTCTCAGGCAATAAACCAGTTAAATAGGGATCTGGACTACATATGTAGTTGGTCAACTAAGTTTGGCTTAACCGTGAATCCAGCGAAATGCCAAGCCATTATTGTGGGTAGTCCTCGTATGGTTCAATGCATAACTACTATATCACTCCCATCTATATTTTATAATGGTACAGTGATTCCCCTAAGTTCCGTGGTTAAGAACCTAGGCCTTTACATAGACTCCACACTCGACTGGAAAGCTCAAATATCTTACGTTGGACAAAGAACCTCTGGAATTCTTCGTGCTCTGCATCGCCTCAAGAATTTCTTACCATCAGCGACTAAGACTATGCTAGTACAAGCCTAATATTAGCCTAATCGGCTGCACCGATTTGGCTAATTTTGGTCCTGAATTATTTGTGGAAGTCCAATGAAGGTTTAAAAGGATAGATAAATATGAAAATGCTCGGAATTAAATAAAAATAACAATTTTATTTTTCCTTTGATATCCCCCCCGCCGCGCCGGACGAATTCCTTTTGTTTTAAATTTATTTTATTCAAAAGTTTAAGTCTTTTATTTATTGATAGAGGCACTACGAAGTCTTCCGGGTCAGCTAGTATGCAATAAAGAAAAGAAAAAGAATCGGTACACTTATAATTTTTTACCTGTTTACCATATTGTTAATCTAAATCGATTTAAAATCTTTAAAAAAAATGTTGTCGAGAAAAATATTATGTGTCAATGTCATTAATCAATGAATGTCAAAAATATTTTAAAAACACAAATTAATTTTGATTTCATAAAAAAATCAACGGCTTCTATAACGCTTGATGAATTCGTATGAGTTTAAATTTTTAATGAATTTTCTTGTTCTATAACTGTTGTTTTTATGATCTGAACATGTTTATTAAGTCAATAGTGTTAGATGGCTTCAAGTCTTACGGAAACCGAGTGGAAATTACTGGATTTGATCCAGAATTTAATGCGATCACTGGTCTAAATGGGACTGGAAAATCAAATATCTTAGATTCTATATGTTTCGTACTTGGAATCACAAATTTATCGAATGTATGTTGTAGTTTATTATTGCTAACAAAATAACAACTGTTGCTGATTTATTTCCCGCCAAATACCATTCACTGTTAAGGGTTATGGCGATATAGTAGCAGCGTTTATTCATGATAATATTCAATTACCTATCAAATATGCGACATAAATCCTATGGGCATCAGAATACATGATGACTTGAAAATAAAAACATACACTTTTCAAGTTCTAGTACAACAATAATATCGATTGATGCGAAGAAAACTCGACAATGATGTTTTCTGCTTCTTTCTGGGTACAATTATAAATAATGTGAATATTCCAACAATAAAACATAGTTGCTTCTTGGTCAAAATGCTTGTTTAACGAAATTTGTGCCTAAATTATTAATTAATTTATTATAAAAAAACAGGTACGAGCAAGCAGCTTGCAGGAGCTTATTTACAAGCATGGGCAGGCAGGTATCACCAAAGCAACAGTTAGCATTACCTTCGACAACAGAGATAAGAGACAATGTCCGATTGGCTATGAGAATCATGATGAGATTACTGTCACTAGACAGGTAAGACATAGTTACATTGGAATAGTAATTCATAATCAACAAAACATTTAGAAATTGAATAACTATTTGCTAAGTTACCAGGTTCATGAGCCTTCCATTAACTTACTTTATTTAAAAAATCCAAGAAGAGATTATATATACATTATTAATAAATCAATATTCAAATGTTTGAGATGACATCATTTAATACATAATTTACAAATCATTCGATCAAGCAGCTTGACTTTTATTATTAGCAAACCAAGCTAAATTTCATAAGCTTTGTTGAACAAAACAAGAAATAACATATAGCATTCAAAAGTATAATTCCTCATCCAAATTTGCTTAATCAAACTAATATAACGTACATGCTATTTAACAATTATTGAAACAATTTGAAAAATAAATTTCAGGTGGTGATGGGTGGTAAGAATAAATACCTTATAAATGGTATCAATGTCCAAAATAAAAGGGTCAGTGACTTATTCTGTTCGGTTCAGCTTAATGTCAATAACCCACACTTCCTCATCATGCAGGGAAGGATTACTAAGGTGCTAAATATGAAACCTCCTGAGGTAAGCCATACATCAGCTTCAGCAGTTAAATTATTTCTATGACCTTAGTAAATAGTGTTGCGAACTGAAGTTCAGGATAAAATAATTATTCCTTATTAATCAAAAACATATATAGATTATGAATCAAAATTATCAAGTCTAACCACAAAACACTTTGATAAATGTTTTGATGAGTATAGTGACTGATTTCACTATTATGATGCATTAGATTGCATTCAAATCTTGTCTTGGATATGAACACTTTAAATTGTATGATTTTTCTCACTCTCCTCTGAATGAAATTTAATCTTTCTAAAAGCGTGTGCACTACAATTTCGAGTAAGGTCTTAATTGCTTTGTGAATTTTTTCTTTTTCTGTACTGTGTGGCATTAGTTGTATTGTATGTTTGAGCTATTTGTGATGATTAAAATATAGGTAGAGACATCCAGCCTTAGTAATAAATGTGGTGTAATATCCTCATGCTTCCCACTTTGTGCCATCATAGGACAGAAAATATTTGACAAATGCTGAAATCACACTAATGGCATTTTCAAAAGAAGCTTTGCATGTGTTAAGCCAGTTACAAACAATATTTGGACTTTTGGTGTATGGAACAAAATTATCTGCTTGGTGGAAGATGTTTCTTATATTGATTTCCCTCAAACACTTACTAGCCACAATATCAGTAAACTTGAGATCTTTTCTTCTGATATGGAAGATTTCCATTTACCCTTGCTCTGTGGCTGGTGCCCAGCCATTGTTGGCCCTAAGATAAAAAAAAAGCTGTGAGCTCAAGAGTTTTATATCCACAAGACAATGTTGATGCTACCACTCTCCCTGAGAACTGAAGTTGAGCTGGCAGTACAACATCCCATGAGCTTGTATGGGTATGTATCACCACTCTGCCTATGTTTGCCTTGAAGCAGTAATGTGTTTCGTTTTTCAAGTGTGGGGCAGTAATTGCACACTGAGGCTTGGATGCCTTTTCCCACAGTGGGTGGCGGGGCTCCGGTGTCCACTTAAAGTCAGATGGGCTGTGAGCTTGATGACCTATCTAAGTAATAAAAAAGGCAAAAAAGCTGTGCTGTAATTGTGTTTGACATCCTTGTGAATAAATGAAATGTAACTAATTTTGCTGATCTAATGATTACAAATTTCTTCTAATAATTATAAAATAAAATAAAATAAACAATAAAAAAGCCATAAGAACATGAACATGGTAAATTGGCACTAGAGACATTCATGTTTAGCATTGGCATCCAATAACCACATTGCACTGAAGGCTAAAATATATACAACTATATAAAATATACAGCTACAATACCACTTTTTTGTTAGATATTATCAATGGTAGAGGAAGCGGCAGGTACAAGAATGTATGAAGCTAAAAAACAAGCAGCACAGAAAACTATTGAGAAGAAAGATGCAAAGCTCCGGGAACTTAATGATGTAAGTCAATTGTACAATTTTACTATCACTGCACACTGTACAAATGTCGATTCGTTTTAAAGCATAATATGACACAAATAAAACTATTTTATCACTTCATCAAATTAGTAGATTTCTAGGACTACTTAGGTGGACTTTCAGAACTGCCAATACTTTTTTTGAATAAAATAATGATTTTGTAGAAGGGATCACAATTAATCAGATGTAAATTTTTTTGAACTGAACTAAAACTTCTCAGAAAATACATTAAAAGAACTGTTGTGGCAAAATTGTTTCTGTTCAAAATAGATAATAAGAGAAGACATAGCACCTAAACTTCAGAAGCTGCAAGATGAAAGATCTCAGTTCCAAGAATATCAGAAGGTTGTCAGAGAACTGGAGAATATCACCAGGCTGTGTGTCGCTTGGAAGTGAGTATGGTCATTGCCTAAGTTCCTAGTCGACACAGGACTGCGCGGCCGCCCGTGTGCCTCCCTGTTCAGTGTAACACAAAAATGTCAGTATGTTGAGTACTTCTTAGTATGTTGAGTACTTCTTTCTTTCTGTTTTAAAGACATTAAGAAAAGAAAACAATTTTATTGAACATCTCTCTCTACAGTATACATGCACAAGTGTCCATAGTATGTTTATTACCTTCCCCTTCTAAACCACTTATTTACATGATAGAACAAGGCAATATTTTAGCACATCATAGTCACGAAAGTTAAAACGATATCTCCGTTACAGGTATGTTTCTGCTGAAGAGCAAACCAAAGCAGCAGAGGGAAAAGTCACGCAAGTGCAGGACGACATTAAATTGAAAAAAGAGACTATTAAAAACAATGAGAAAGAAATGAAAGAGCTGGATAAGCAAGTTGTTGACTTAAACAAAAAACTGGATGAGGTAAGAGACAGCAGTAAGTTGTCGCTTTTCGTCCGTGAGTTCAGCCCCAGAGCGGGGCTCTTGTCGCATTCTATGCGGTCCGGTGTGAAGGGATACACTTGAGACTTGCACTTTATGTCTGGATCTGGAGCAGAATTCACATAGTAATGGTTATTGGAACTGATATCCATTGTGCATTAGGCAACCATGAGTGCGTTTAATCCATAATTTAAGGAATCTGCTATCAATTCGTGTCGTTATTATTCATCGGATGATGTAGTTAGCTGATAAAGTTTAGACTTTTTATATGTAAAACTAATAATTTAATTATTGTATCAGGAGAGTGGGAATGTCCTCAAGGATTTGGAAGTAGAACTTCAAAACTTGGAGAAGGTTGAAGCAGCAGCAAGTTCACAATATAAAGGCAGCAAAGAAGCCCTGAGCGGACACGAGAAGAGAGTCAAACTACTCGAAAAGGCACTGGCTGAGGACGAGCAGGCTCTCACATCAAAGCAACAGATTCTTAATGAGGTGCGGTCCCAGCAGGATACACTTGACACTTCTTGAAAGTAAACTGTCTTTGGATGGAAACATTCCAATTACAAAGATAAATTAGAGTGAATCGTTTTAGTCAAACGGTTGGTTAATTGTTTCCGGTGACTCTTTCTTTTATTAATTTATTCATGCATGTGGTTGTGGAAACAATATTTGTGATGCTCAAGCTCAACACACCTCAATGCAAACAAAGAAAACATTTATTTTACCTGCTCTCCATAATATGTACTTGTTTTATATGTGAACTAAATTATGTCCTAAAGACACTCCTTATAATGGCACGGACCTGTACATGCGTGAAGAACTACAAGACATCTGTTTAATAACCAATGAATGACCGATATTGTAACTGTAGCACAGCATTACGAAGAAAACATGGCCTCTGCACTGAACTCTTCAGGTTCGCAGTACTAGCTCACACCCGGTAAGCACTGGCTGTCTTTTCTTGGTCTTATGTGTACTCACAAAATATAATCTTGATAAATCTTGACAAAAAGTATTTATGCTTTGTTTACGTTACTCTTGACTTCGTAATTTATTGCTGTATCGGAATCGGATATGGTTTGATACACCCGGTATGTAGGATCCCTGCCTCGATAGACATAAGTATTCAAGAAACTGAAAATGTTTTATTTAACTATTACTATTTTACGAAAGGTCTCGTCAACATTCGAGAACCTTCGCACATCTAGTGAGACCAGTGAGAAAGCTTTAGCGGAAGCACAACAGAAGTTCTTGGCCGTGAGCACCGGGAAGGAAGATGCTTCTGAATCGCTGCAGGACCAGCTAATGGGTGCGTCTTGACGTTATGACAGACTAGTAGAAATTTATCTCACCTCACTTGTCGTAAGCTGATAGTGGCTACAGGTGTCACAGATAAAAGACTAATATCGTATATATCATCAACAAACAATTCAAAAATTTTCGTTCCTTAATATCAGATAGTGCACTGTTGATCGTGTCTCCCCAATACTCCATTATTGACCCAATATTCCACTACGGATACACAGAGAGTACAGCGCACATGTCACACCACTAACCACTAACAATAACACTGACTATTTTCATGCTTATTGTGGTTGCTCTTTGTAGCTGCCAAACAACAGGCGTCGGAGGCGTCCACTCGCATCACCTCGGCCATGATGGACAAGAAGCACGCCGAGGAGAGATTGAAAACTTTGGAGAAGGAGTTCACTACCAGCAGCAAACAGTACGACGCGGACCAGGAGAGTATCCGGCGGCAGCAGGCGCAGGTCGAGCAGCTGGAGGTGGGTGGGTGGGGCCGCCGGGCTCCGTGTCGCGGTTAGAGCCGTCTGTAGCGTGGGTCGGTTGCAGCGCGAGCTGGCGGGCCTGGCGCACGACGAGTCCCGCGTGACGTCACTGGGGGCGGCGGTGCGGGGCGCGCAGGGGGCGGCGCGGGGGGCGCGGGACCGGCGGGACGCGCTGGCGGCGGCGCTGCAGCGGTGCCACTTCCGGTACTCCCCCCCCGACCCGCACTTCGACCGCGCCAGGGTCGCAGGTTCGACTACATGTCTAGCTCACATTTCTACTTTATGTTAATTGTTTAATATGATCTTTAATTTTTGATGATTCAAAATCTACAAGGTGACCGCAATGGCGATTAAAATGTTGCAATGATTGCAGGTACCGTCTGCAAGCTGATCGACGTGTGTGACCCGGTGTACTGCACCGCCCTGGAGACGGCGGCCGGAGGACGGGTGAGCCCGCCTTATACCGCTCGCGCTGGGTCTTAAGTGTCTCTGTCCTCTTAATGAGAAATGACGTATCCCAGTTTCTATTAAACGCTAATAAACACCATCAGAGACAATCAGTGTGTTGTTGTATGTTAAAACAAATAAACAACAAATATCTATCAGTCAATAGAAACTGAAAAAAATTGTTTCGATGGTGTAAAATACAGTGGAAGTAAACTACCTCTCTGACTGTTAAACATTCGATATTTGTATTAATTAGTGCTGATGTGATTGTTTCAGTTATACAATGTAGTGGTGGACACCGAGGTCACGAGCAAGCTGCTGCTGCAGCAGGGCAACCTGCAGACCAGAACTACCATCATACCGCTCAACAAGATCTCCGGACAAGTCATCGACAAGAGAACCGTGCAGATAGCGCAGGAGATTGTACGTAGGCCTTTTTTTCCAATGAAGGACCATGCTGTGTCCGTACGTACTGAGTAACTATGTACTTGAATAATATTAATAAAAACGCGATTGTCCGGCCAAAATGGATAAAGTCAATCAAAACTGTGCTATTTGGAATCATTTAAGGATTTTAAGAATACCCCATTCATACAAATCTTTTCACACTTGTAAAAACCACAGTTAATTAAAGTAAGTCACGTACATATAAACTAGAATCTATATTTAGTTTTGAGTAAAAAAAATTTGTTAGTATAAAGTAGTGCACTATTGAAGTAATGTATGTTGTGGTAAGTTTTTTATTTTGATTGTAGGGTGGAGGTCCGGAGAACGTGCAGCTGGCCTTGGACCTGATATCGTTCGACAGCCGCCTGCGCCCCGCCATGGCGTGGGTGTTCGGCTCCACGCTCGTGTGCCGCGACCTCGACACCGCCAAGCGCGTCACCTTCCACCGCGCCGTGCGCCGCCGCTGCGTCACGCTCGACGGCGACGTGTTCGACCCCTCCGGCACGCTCTCCGGCGGCGCCGCGCTCAAGGTGGGCTCGCACACGTCACGCACTACACCCGCGCCGGCACGCTCTCCGGCGGCGCCGCGCTCAAGGTGGGCTCGCACACGTCACGCGCACGCACTACACCCGCGCCGGCACGCTCTCCGGCGCCGCGCTCAAGGTGGGCTCGCACACGTCACGCGCACGCACTACACCCGCGCCGGCACGCTCTCCGGCGGCGCCGCGCTCAAGGTGGGCTCGCACACGTCACGCNCGAGAGTTCTGACGCACCAAGTAACGCGAGCCGCTTTTTGCTCTTCACAGAGCGAATGCGGTATCCATCGGGAAAACAATTTTTTTACACCTAATTGTTCATGCAAGATTATTTGTATTTGACTCATGCCAATGTCTAAAGTTGCCTGAATTTCGCGGTATGTCACATGTCGATCTTCCTCAATCAGCTTACGCACAGCATCAACGTTTTCTTGGGTGACTGCAGTTTTTGGACGACCTTGACGGGGATCATCACTGAGCTTGACACTTCCACGTTGAAACTCAGCAAACCAGCGATAAATTGTGGTTTTGGATAGGGCTTCATCACCAAATGCAGAAATCATCCGGTCAACACACTGTTTTTGTGTTAAACCACTTCGAAAGTCATAATAAATCATCGCTCTTGAATATTCTCGAGTCAATTCCATTTTCTCAACGACTAAACAAGTTTGACAAAACCTCGTGACAAGACCGAGAATCTTTTTTTAAATAAATAAATGGTATTCGATTTTTAAAACCAAGGAGTTTTCAATTAAAAAGATTTTAATATGACAGGAACAGTGGAAATATTCCATTCCCGATACTTTTAGTGCAGCCCTCGTATTTCATTAGAAAAATTGGTACCCGCCTGCGGGATTCGAACACCGGTGCATCGCTCGATACGAATGCACCGGACGTCTTATCCTTTAGGCCACGACGACTTCATTCATTGTAATTAATTTTGACCGAAATGCTTATAAGTCGGTTTTTTTATGGGCTTGAATGTGTTAAGGAAATTAAAGAATAGCGCTAGCGATGGTACCCAAGCACTATTGTGTGCGGTAGCAAACCATTGATCGTTTAATGTTTGTTACACAATGTTGCCATCAGCGAAATTGTTTAACCGTGTTAAAAACGTATGTATTTGTTTATAAAAATACGTACATACCTGCTTATAGGATTTGGACGCAGGCATTGTCGCATTAATGCGACTATAACCATTTTATCCTTTAGGCCGCGACGACTTTATTGAACAGGAGAATTCGGATTGGGAGGATTTTTGATTTGGGGCTATTTGAATTGGGAGTATGTGGGATGTGGAAGTTGAACATCACCAAAAACTCCTGCGCTCACAGCCGACGCCCGACTCCGGACCCGGCTGGAACCCAGTCAGGGCCACTCAGACGACGGGACAGGGTTGACGCAGAGCATATTGCATCCGTTCCCGTCTGATGGCCGCCTGCGAAACGACCACCGGTTCCCTTGGTTACCGGTTGAGAGCCCGTCTTAATGGCGCCACGCTCCACCTTCCCCCGGAGCGGTTGGGGGAACGCGGCCTGCCATCACCCGGCTTCCTATTACGGGCGAGTGTGCCGTGTACGCCACTCCATGCCTGGGTCTTTCCCCGCACAAAGCAGGTGGAACCCGAAGCTCTTAGGGGGCCGGGTCACGGATGGGACCCCGGTCCCGACCTCCTGCTTGGCGGCGGTGGATTTCTGCGTAGTGAGGAGAGCTCTGCCTCACTCGCCCCGCCGCGCCATCTCCTTCGGCGAGATGGTGCCCTCGCAAAAGTCGAGCATAGCTTTCTAGGACTCGTCGCCGCATCGACGCTATGACGTCAGGCAGCGACAAGTCCGGTCCTATCTTTGCGACAGCGAGTACACGCTCCACGTGTCCAGGTCGTGACCGCAATGGTGGCACCTCGTCGTCGGCTCAGCTCCTATTCGGCGCAGGCACTTCCCGAAGCATCCGTGCCTGGTCAGCACCTGCCCCAGATGAAAGGTGAATCGTCCTCCGCCACAATTCACCCAGTCATCAAAGACCGGGTAAACCGCATCAACGGTCTATAGACTCTACGTGGGGTTGGCCAACCGCCTCGACCACGACTTGAGCACGGACCGCCATGAATGGGCCTTCCGCGCCCGCAGCTCACTTTTGGGGTGAGGCCACGCCGATTTAGATTTTTTTCCAAGCACTAGAGAAAGGCCGCTACAGCGTTGAAAAGGGTTAGAAGGATTAGAGATGTCGTAGTATCTAGCAATGATAGCTATCAATAAATTTTGTCTTTTGACCTTGATCACTTTATTAAAAGCTTAAGGTTAGTTTTCCAAAGTTACTTGGTATTCGGGGTTAGCGTGTATTTGTTTTGATCTCGTTTGTGTGTGTTTTTGTAGGTACCCATGCCTCTAGAGAAAATGCTAATTTGGGGCCTTTGAATATGAATTCTGACTTTATAGGTAAAAAGTCTTGCAAATTTTACTCATGTTACATCAAGATACATGCTTTCAGTTATGTATGACGTAATGATTGCTACATATTTCCCTAGATCAATATGTATGATGATAAATCGCATTATCGCAAACGTAGGTCTATAGATTTACCAGTCACGTTTTTAATAGAGTTACGAGCTCCTTTAGAATGCTGCTCGCATTGAGAAGTGACATTGGAATTGCAATTCGATAGAGTAGAATAGATGGACAGACCATTGTTATCTTCAAAAACTTAATAATTCGGCGGACAATTTGAATTCAAATTACTTTAACAGGTAATTTGATCGCATAGTCCACTTTCTGTTCACGAAGGGTTCGGCGAGTAAATTAACCCACAGATATTCTCAGTGGGTCGCGTTTCCGATCCGGTGGTAGATTCTGCGAAGCACTGCTCTTGCTAGGGTTAGCGTTAGCAACGTCGTCAGGTTTGAGCCCCGTGAGTTCACCTACTAGTTAAGGCTACGCTGAAATAGTCTCTCAAGACCATCAGCTTAGGTAGGAAAAAAAAAGGATAGTCCTGAGAGTCGTGTAGGATTCCGAAGCGAAATGGCGAACACTTGAAGCCAGCCATTCCTCTATCAGGTACATAGTCATTACAATCGCTGATTGGCTTAATACATTCTTTTACATAACTCACCATTTATAACATGTACAAACTACGCTGAGTATTGTGATTGTCCAGATTGTCCGAAATACTACTATACAGTGGCGAATCTGTATTAAATTTTGTCGAATGAAGTGTACGAGATGTGACGGAGTCGCCGTGCGTCAGTTCGCGTTGATAAAGATCCCCGTTACGACATGTCTCCGTCGTGCGGACAACTTTATCTACGTAAAAAATACGTAACGGCTTTTTCTATGTAAAACTATAGAATGCTTATAATCTCTTTTTCTCAAAAAAAATACATACCCAAAACGTAAAATAATTTTTTAAAACATTCTAGATATTTGTTTTAAACTTTTAAATATTCGTTCAAACAGTTGTTTATCTGGACGCGGAATAATTATTATTTTTATCAAAAATGGATACTGGTTCGTTCCTTCGTGGAAACGAGACTTATGATGAGTTTTTCGAACGGTGCAACAATCTTTCACGTTTCGATTGCACTGAAGAAGAAATGCTATGGTGGCTAATGGGCTCCAGGAGGCTGCCTCTCAGGGAAATAATCCCTATTAGCATTGTATTAGTGGTGATTTTCCTTACTGGCGTGATCGGAAACGTGTGTGTTTGTGTGGTCATAGTTAAACATCCAGGGCTGCATACGGCAACTAATTACTACTTGTTCAGTTTGGCGATTAGTGACCTGCTGTTGTTAATGTTCGGTGAGTATCTTTATATTAATACGTGAGAAAGTAAAAACTTTGTACCCCTTTTTACGAAAATTGCGCGGACGGACGAATATGAAATTTAGTAGAGGAGTGCAGAATATTTTTTTTTAAATTATGCATAAAAAATACATTAAAAAATAAATAAAAAAAAAACATTACACGAACTGCCATGTATTTGACACACACACGCATGCATACTATTTGTTTATTGTCAAACGTTTCTTATTGTTTAAAGTCTGTGGTCAAATTGAGAATAGATTAAATATTGTTTGTCTTTATTAATATTTGTCTAAAGTGTGTAGTCTTGGCGAAATCTGTGATTATAGAAGTATAATAAACTTTGGCAATATAATCATAATAGTGTACAAACTTATAATTTCAATTAATTATAGTCTAATTTTGACTTCCTGCGGACTACTAGTAGTTTTTAATAATGCGATGAATGGCTCTCTCTGCCATCTGCCAAGATCGTCTTGTGAGCTTCTTCGAAAACATCATGCGGTCTCCCAGACATGAATTAGAGAAGCTCATAATTTTGGGTCGCATAGAAAGCAAGCGCGCCGTGGACAGAACACCAGTCAGATGATCAGATCTAGTTAAGAAAGCGGTTGGTGGTAGTCTAGACCATGCGGACCATGCCACCCATGACCGAAACCTATGGAGGAAAGTCACATGTGGTCGCTCGTCCTAAGCAGTGAGGGAGCAATGAAGAAGAGAGAAAAATGAATGCTATGAGTTTTTGGGAGCTTGTAGTAAGACGGGCCCACCCCAGGTGAGCTACATGTGGTTTTTGTTGCTCATGGACTATTGCTATGCTGCTGGCCACTAGGGATTCCTTGTAAAGCTCCTTTCATGAAAAAATGTCATAAATTAAGTTTGAAAAAATTAAATTATTTAAGTCACGTAAATGTATAATTATGAGATGAGAGAGCCAATAGTTGTGCAGAGGATTCGAGAGGCTGCTTTATATGATGAGATTAGATGCACATTGAAGACATTTTTATTTTAGTTTTGTTATTTTTTAACTTTTTCATTTTTGGTGTAAAGTAAAAGATTTTATTGTATTCTGTATACCACTTTATTACTATTTTGTTTAAAATCTCGACTACTGAATTCATTTATAGAATTATTTGCATCAATTCATAAGGGCGTATCCGAGTTTCATTGGTCTGATCTGCCCCATTGTTCTTTAAATGCTTCAAAAATATCAGAATATCCCGCGTATATCTTACCTAGTAAGTATCTATTTGAGTAATTAGAAAAAAGCCTACGCTATCAAAATAACTATTAGATTCATGTGACATGCATTTCAGAACGCCACAACTATAAACGATTTTTAGAGTTTAATCTCGTGTTTTTTATTATCATTATATTATATTATTTTTGTACAGTGTAGGTATGTAAAATGTTAACAATTTTAAATATAGTAAATAAAATAATGACTAAAAAGCAAGACGAAACCGTAAATAGCAGTTTTAATTGTATCTATGACAATCGAAAACTAAAGAAAATTCTATTACAGCACGACTTGAAAGGGCGACACCCACGGAATAGATAAATAAGGTTATTTATCTATTCCGTGGCGACACCGGATTAAATAATTGTAAGCAAGTCAGAAATGAACAGGAAGGAAATTACTCGCGGATCCAAAAAATACCAGACCTGCAACGCCCTAATTATGTAAATTTAAATATTCGGGCGTGTTTAATTTAATTGTACGATATCATTCCTTCCCGGGAGTTGATCGTGATCACGTTTTCGTCACTAATGAGCTTAATTTCCACCTAGGTAGTACAATTGGAACGTGCCTTAGATATTATTTTGTAAATTCTCGGTCTTATTCATAATAAGCTATAGGAGCTTTGTAAGTAAGAAGACTGTCAAAAAGTTATATTCATAATTAAAAAAACGAAGACCGTATAAAATCATTGGGGTTCATTCAGTTGTGAATTCAAAATATCCATTCAGAACCATATTTAAAATGCTTCAGTTAATTGTAGCGAAGGTCACATTGTGCACACTCGCTCAGAAAAAGTGACAGATTTATGATCTTTCTTAAGTTTTGACGAAGATCTCTCACACAGCAGTCAGTCTTTAGGGATTATCGAAGGCTAGATTTGTGGGTGGTTACGATACGGTCATTTTCATCTTCCAAGCCCGAATAGCACGCCGTCTGCCTGATGTTGATTGATTACTGTCGATCGTGCGTCATCAGCAATACCAGATATTAGTGACTATAGCTAAGGGCTCTTTTCACATATCTTTTAAGGAACACATATAAAACTTATTACTGGTGGTAGGACCTTTTGTGAGTCCGCACGGGTAGGTACCACCACCCTACCTATTTCTGCCGTGAAGCAGTAATGCGTTTCGGTTTGAAGGGCGGGGTAGCTGTTGTAACTATACTGAGACCTTAGAACTTATATCTCAAGGTGGGTGGCGTATTTATGTGGTAGATGTCTATGGGCTCCGGTAACCACTTAACTTTTGTAATTTCTAGATCTCTGTAAAGATTTTTGTTCTTTTATGAGTTTTATCGTGTATCCATCGGAAGTTATTGTGTATGTATCCAGATATTATTTTAAGCCAATTAAGATATGGATATATATTAAACATTATGTTTTTTTTTTTCTTTTTATTGCTTTAATGGGTGGACGAGCTAACGATCCACTTGATGCAACACAAGTGTAACCGGAGCCCATAGACATCTACAACGTAAATGCCGCCACTGACCTCAAGACATGAGTTCTAATGTGTCAGTTTTTATAGCACAATGGCCGCCCCATCCTTCAAACCGAAAAGTATTACTGCCTCACGGTAGAAATAGGTGGGGTGGTGGTACCTACCCGTGCGGGCTCACAAGATGTCCTACCAGTAAAAATCTTCTATCTGTTCATATTATTAACTGGTGGTGAAGGTCTACCGTGAATTCGTGAAGTAGGTACTAACATCATGTTTATTTCTGGCGTGAAGCAGTCCTGCGTTCTGGTTTGAAATATGGAATAATTGTTATTCAAAACAATTGATATTTTGCCCTAGCATCACTGGTTGAGTGGCCGCATGCTCGAAGTCGTCGTGGCCTAAAAGATAAGACGTCCAGTGCATTCGTGTTGAAGCGATGCACCGGTGTTCGAATCCCGCAGGCGGGTACCAATTTTTCTATTGAAATACGTACTCAACAAATGTTCACGATTGACTTCCACGGTGAAGGAATAACATCGTGTAATAAAAGTGAAACCCGCAAAATTATAATTTGCGTAATTACTGGTGGTAGGACCTGTTGTGAGTCCGCGCGGGTAGGTACCACCGCCCTGCCTATTTCTGCCGTGAAGCAGTAATGCGTTTCGGTTTGAAGGGTGGGGCAGCCGTTGTAACTATACTGAGACCTTACAACTTATATCTCAAGGTGGGTGGCGCATTTACGTTGTAGATGTCTATGGGCTCCAGTAACCACTTAACACCAGGTGGGCTGAGAGCTCGTCCAACCATCTAAGAAATAAAAAAAAAAAAAAAAAATGCTCTTTACAATTTCACGCGGTTCGGTAGTAGACTCAGCGAAGCACTACTTGTCTTAGGGTCAGTGCTAGTAAACTCTTTCAGGTTCAGCTCGTGAGCTCACCTATCAGTGCGTGAGTAACTAGAATAGCCTCTTAGGTTACTAGCGATTAGATAGGGGCAAGACAATTTCACTTAGTTAATATCAGGTTAGTCTTGAGCAAGCCCAGTTAGAGCTGAAAATTAAAAATGCTATCCGTAGACATTCGCCCTCCTCCCGGGTCTAAGCGTAATATGCTACGCAGACGATACGTTGGTCGTGGCCTGGGGAGGGAGTTTTACTGAGACTGCCCGTCTTGCTACCGCTGGGGTGGCGTATGTCGTCGGCAAAATTAGGAGATTGGGTCTCGACGTGGCACTCAGTAAATCCGAGGCCATGTGGTTCCACAGGCCCCGGAGAGTGCCACCTGTCGATGCCCATGTCGTGGTTGGAGGCGTCCGTATTGGGGTCGGGGTGCAGTTGAAGTACCTCGGCCTCATTCTGGACAGTCGTTGGACCTTCCGTGCTCACTTTCAGATCCTGGTCCCTCGTTTGTTGGGGGTGGCCGGCGCGTTAAGCCGGCTTCAACGTCGGGGGACCTGACCAAGTGACGTGCCGTCTCTATATAGGGGTGGTGCGGTCAATGGCCCTATACGGGGCGCCCGTGTGGGGCCAATCCCTGGCCGTGGGGGTAGCGAAGTTGCTACAGCGGCCGCTACGCACCATCGCGGTCAGGGTCATTCGTGGTTATCGCACCATCTCTCTCGAGGCGGCGTGTGTACTGGCTGAGACACCGCCTTGGGTTCTGGAGGAGGAGGCGCTCGCCGCTGACTATCAGTGGCGGGCTGACCTTCATGCCCGGGGCGTGGCGCGTCCCAGCCCCAGTGTGGTCAGAGCGCGGAGGGCTCAATCTCGGCGGTCCGTGCTGGAGTCATGATCCAGGCGGCTGGCTGATCCTTCGGCTGGTCGTAGGACCGTCGAGGCGATTCGCCCAGTCCTTGTGAACTGGGTGAATCGTGACAGAGGACGCCTCACTTTTACTTCGGTGAGTTCCTGCACCGTATCGGAGCCGAGCCGACGGCAGAGTGCCACCATTGTGGTTGCGACTTGGACACGGCAGAGCACACGCTCGTTGCCCCGCACGGGAGGGGTGGCACCGTGTCCTCGTCGCAAAAATAGGAAATGACTTGTCGTTGCCGAGTGTTGCGGGCTCCGGATAGCCTGCCGACCGAGACGGCTGGTGGTCGTGGCGCCGACAACCGCCGGTCCGGCGTCTCGAGGGGGAGGGTGATGGGAGAGATGTGCTCCACACTAAACGCTTCACTCTCCCCCCTTTGCCTTTTCATGGGTTCTGTCTCATGCGAGGTTCGGACGCGGGTTGTTGAGTGACAGGAGGTTTTAGTCAGTTCGACTTCGACATGCCCCGCCCTCCATCCCCAGGGGAGGGCGGAAGTCCGGCGATTTCCTCCTGACCAAAAAAAAAAACAATCCGTAGACATTCACTTTTTGTTCCTATTATTTTTTCGTCTATGTCTACACTAACAACCTGAGTCCAGAGCGTCTACATTTTTTTTTGGCTTTTCTGTCTTTCTCCACAAAAGTAGTATGAAGGGTCAATTCAGATTTCAGTTACAATAAAAGTAATTGCTTTGAAATTTTTCAATAACGAACGAGCTTTGTGCAATCAGTCGCAGACTTTACTAACGAATTTATGTATTCGATAATGATTCACCTCTTCTGCAGCTGTTTTATATTTAAATCACGCTTCCGCATACATTACCGACTACACAAGAGAACCACGAAAACTATAATTTTAGTGACGACTAGCAAAAAATGGCTTTGGAGAAACAAAACAATCATATTCACGGAGTCAGTTTTTGTAAAATCAATAACGCTTACGACTTGAGTGCATTAATTTCTATTAAAACTAAATGACGAAGCCAGAGAGAGTTTTTACATTTTAGTTCTGCTTATGATTTTGTTTTAGCATCACTCTACATTAAGAAACGTTCACGGATGATTGTAATGCAATCTTTCAATAGAATTTTCATTAATTTCGATTTAATGTTTTAATTTGAAATTCGGTACAATCCATTTTACGAACTTGAGTTGGTAATGGAAATAGTGCTTAATAGTAAACTCGTTTATTATGAATTAATCAGTTTTCTCTTAACAAGGACAAATTGTTGTTTTAGTTTGGTGCTTTTAAGCTCTTCAAGCACCAGTCGCTGTCCTCTCCTGCGAACTAGTAGGTACATAGAAACAGCCGACTGAGTTTCTCGCCAGATCTTTTCAGCAGGTCGCGATTGCGATCCAGTGGTAGATTCAGTGAAGCACTGTCATTGCTATGGCCAATGTTAGTAAAGTCTCTCAGGTTGAGCCTGTGAGCACACCCACCGGTCCGTGAGCAAATGTAATAGCCCCTTAGGCTACCGGCGATTAAGTAGGGGAAAAAATCGTTTCATTTAAGAAAGATCAATAATTATCAATATTTCATTTGAGAAAGTTGAGAATCTTTGAGAAAATATTTTTTATAAAGCCATGGGAAAGATCGATGTTTTGTAAAACAATTTCATTAGTCAGCTCGTTTGAGAATTTAAAATGTCTTCTTATAAAATGTTATTATTGTGAACTTTGTCTTACAAAGAAATGTGTTTTCGGGGTCTTTCATTTAATATTTAAGTCTCTAGCTGCACATTTTCGGATTTAGTTTTGTTTTAATTAAATTTTAGTCGTCCGTAATGTAGTTAATGAGTATAAAAAAAATGCGAGATTAAAAACCGTAAAATTAATTTTAATTTTATCTACGAATCATGAACACCGAAGCAAATACTAAATTTTAATCTATCTATTTTAGTGTTATTTATATTTATTAATATAAACATATACATACATTTTTAAAATATATTTTAAATTTCGAAAAGGAGGCTCGCAATAATAAATTTTTGAATTATTCTAAATTCGGAAAGTTTTGTATTTAAAAATTTTGTTCCAGGTCTCCCGAACGACTTGTCAGTGTATTGGCACCAATACCCTTACAGCCTGGGCCTCGTGTTCTGCAAATTGAGGGCCTTAATATCGGAGGCGTAAGTATCGTTTTTCGCTGGATATCTTTTTTACTGCAGCAAATAAATTTGAACATTTTTTTACCTATGAGTAAATGATTATTGTAACCCAGTAACGTTACTACGTAAACGCCACCATTTACCAAGGAGTGAGATATAGGAGCGGAGTTTTAATTGTAGAGTACAATTATTATTGCAAATTTTTTTCAATGGTCTTACCACTTCTTAAACCGGAACGTATACACAACTGCTTTACGGGAATAATAGGCACTTATTAAACAGTTAGGGAATAAAAGGTTACGATTTTAATAAGATATCTAATGGATAATTACTAATTCAAAATTTTAACAAAACAGAAAACAGCTTTTTTTTGTTGCTATGCAGCAAATCGAAACGCATTACTGTTTCACGGCAAAAATAGGCAGGGTGCTGGTACCTACCCATGCGGATTCACAAGAGGTCTTTCCACCAGTGAACTAGACCAAAATTATATTTAGATGTCATATATGTAGTAGTCCAAGTTAATTAAATATGAATTATTATCGATAGCTCAAAAAGTAGTGGTCAGATAATGATGAATTTAAATTTAATGATGAGAAGCACCAGCTTTCAAATAAAAAAAAGAATCACCAAAATCGGTCCACTTACGCTAACGGTAGGCAGAGACTTGGCTCTATCCTTCGCATTGCTGACGTCCATAAACGACGGTAACCAATCACCATCAGGAGTGCCGTATGCTCGTCTGCTTACAAAGGCAATAAAACAAAAAATACCACCACCCCGCCTATTTCCGTCGTGAAGCAGTAATGCGTTTCGGTTCGAAGGGTGGGGTAGCCGTTGTAACTGTACTTGAGACCTTAGAACTAATATCTCAAGGTGGGTGGCGCGTTTACGTTGTAGATGTCTATGGGCTCCAGTAACCATTTAACATCAGGTGGGCTGTGAGCTCGTCCATCCATCTAAGCAATAAAAAAAAATATAGAAAAGGTTCTCTTGTTCATTTACAAATAAAAACAAAGAAAAAAGCTCTTGAATTGAAAAATTTGAAAGATGGGGTTTTTTTTAACCGACTTCAAAAAAGGAGGAGGATCTCAATTCGACCATATGTTTTTTTTTTCGTTACCTCATAACTTTTGAATGGATGAATCGATTTTGATGATTCTTTTTTATTAGAAAGCTGACTCTTCCAGAGTGGTCCCATTTCAATTTAGTCCAGTTCTGATAATGGTATCCATGAGAAAAACATATAAGTCTTAAATGTGCATTGAAGACGTGCGCGACAAATAGATGAGTAACTCAATAACTCAATAACACGCCAACCGATTTCGATGATTATTGTTTGTGGTGTATATTATGAATTTGTTTCGGAATATCTTTTTTTTTTCGATTTGAAGTCGGTTTTTGTTAAAGCATGTCTATTTTTTGAAGTCCATTTTAAAGAAAAAAAAACCCAAGATAAAACGCACTTTACCTATACCAGAGAGTATAATATCATAGGCGTTCTATAGGTACCTGATATCGACGCTTGAAAGGCAAACGTGACAAAGCGACAATGCGTGAACTTTACAGTAGACTAATTTAAATTTGAAATACCTGAAATAAATTCTATTTTAACGAATCTAGCTGTAGGATTGAAATGATTTTAATAGACCTAGAAATATATATTTTTTGCGCATCGAATATGGTTATTACCTATCATTTATGTACAAAGCAGTTATTGTCGCTTAGTCACGTTTGCCTTTCAAGCGTCTATATCTATAATTACTCTTTCCTGAGTATCACAATTAAAAAATATTTTCGCTACGCTTGTAGCGTAACAAACGAAGCGTGACAAACGAAAAGTCTTTAGACCTTCGGCGTCGAAGAAAATATTCCACAAAATTGTTATTAATTTAACGTGATTCACGGAAAAATTAAGTAGCTCTTTAACGTTTTTTTGAGGCTATAACTTTAAGCCGTAATTGTTTTGTTTTCATTAATTAAGACAAGTTTTCCTTTTCGTTTTCAAAGAATTTGTCGCTATGAAAGCTACTGTTGCTAACGAATTATAACAATAACAGCTACGATATTACTTAATTATTACGAAGCGAGAATTATTAATTGTTCATTCCGAATTACTTTTATTAAATTATATTCTGGGGTCAGACATTTGGGGCACGAGAATGGAAAATGAAAAAGGAGCCGAAAATTAAAGTAGAATTTCATGTTCCATGTAATTGTTACAAATAAATAAGTATTGTACTAGTAACTAGTAGAATAAAGATAAGACTAACTACTACAAGTCATATAATTTAAATACTGTGACGCCTAACATGGGTAATTGTAGTATTTTCTTAGTATTTTCTTAGACATAATTAAAGCTACTTTTATGGGTTAATCTCGCATTTATTGTTTCAATATATTATCAGGGGTATTAGTGTGATAATCTCTGAGATTACGTTCGTGTGATTTTTGTTGCCATAGCTTTGTTTTCTCTTAAAAATCCGACAAAGACATTTTTTTTAACAAAAGAACAGCCACACAATTTTTCAAAATGTAAAACCTTACTTTAATATCCCGAAAATATTGACAATTACAGGCTTAAATTATGTATGTACTGTTGACTGGATAATAGTAATCGTGGGAGTAATTCAAATTGAGAAATTCAATTTCTAAGCTTCACAAAATAGTATTGTTGTTTAAGTCAATTCATAATTCATGTACCCACAAATAAATGGAAGGGAGATGGCAGACGTTCCTTACCACAGCGTTATTTGAGGTCAGAAACATGCGCCTGCTGATTTTTTAAATCACTTCTATAGATAAAAACATTATTAAAATATCTAATTCTTCGAATACGGTTCTTCATTAATATCATATCAGAATTAAACAGCAGACTTTGCTTAGTAACCGTTAAAACATACTGCGAACATGTCGGACTATAATAGAAACTCAACTTAGCTTTGATTCAATGCAGGCAAGTGGCTTATACAACAATGAACAAAGTTGATCGTCAACAATGAATTGTTTAGAAACTTAATTAGCTAATTTGATTAAGGCCAGGCTATAATATAACAAAGGTTGGCAAGCAAATGTCCTGCAAGTTAACAAATACTAGTGTTCCCGCAGTAGTCGAAATTCTACTATAATTAATTAAAATTATAAGTTTGGACATTATTATGGTTCTATTGTCAAAGATTAATTATATTTCTATAGTCACAGATTTCGCCAAGAATACACTATAGACAAATACTCGTAATATTAAAGATAAAGAATATTAACCTTTTCTCAATTTGACTACAAACTTTAAAACTCGAGAACGGCTGGATTTGGCTAATTTTGGTCTTGAATTGAAGACAACAAAAAACCTTCCATACGTCACAAACACAAAATCGGCACATGGAACGTTAGAGGCATCCTGAAGCCTGGGAAACTCGAAGTCATTGAGAAAGAGATGAGGGAATACCAACTTCTTATAATGGGACTATGTGAGACCCACAAAAAAGGAAGAGGCCATTTCAAGACACCTGCAGGAAACATGGTCTTTTTCTCTGGACACGAAACTGAGAGTAAGAACGGCGTGGGAGTCATTATGTCTCGGAAACTTGCCCCTCACATTACAGGCTACAATACAATCAATGACAGGATCATGACCATAAGAATCGATAGCACCCCCATTCCGCTTAACATCATTCAAGTCTATTCGCCAACTGCCCAATCATCACAAGATGACATCGATGAATTTTATGGAATGCTACAAACAACAATAGAAAGTATCTCCAAGCGCGAAATGACAATAATTCAGGGTGACTGGAATGCAAAGGTTGGAAGCACAGAACAGGATGACCACATCCGTCATATAATTGGTAAATATGGGTTAGGAACAAGGAACGAACGGGGCGAGAAATTAATAGATTTCTGTGTCAGTCAAGAGCTAGCAATAATGAATACCTTCTTTAAGCACCACAAGCGTAGACTGTATACCTGGATATCCCCCGGGGACCGGTTCCGAAACCAAATTGACTATATTACCATAGGCAAAAGGTGGAAATCATCAGTCACAAATACCAGAACTTTCCCGGGTGCAGACTGTGGATCTGACCACCAACTACTAGTTGCAGATATTCGCTTGCGGCTAAAATCCTGTCACAAAAACTCAAAACCGACGCGAAGACTAGCTCAGCCTGAATATGAATATTTCCAGAATAAAACCGAACCAGAACTTACCCCCACTGAAATAAAGAATACAAGTTCAGAGGCACAATGGGAGTCATTTAAATCTAAGATCGTAAAGGTCCTGGAATCTATGAATATAAAGTCACAGCCAAGGAAAGACTGGATTTCAGATGAAACATGGATTAATATAGGAAAGCGGAAAGAGTTGAAGAAAGGCGTGAGATCGGTCGATAATGTGGACGAGTATACTACGCTCTCCAAACTAATCCAACGACAATGTAGAAGAGACAAAAATTACTACCTCGAGAACATATGCACCGAAATAGAACACCATGCGGATCAATATCAGACCGGCGATCTCTTCAGAAAAATTAAACAAATAACCCGTAAGTTCAAACCATCCTCATGGGTGATAGACGACAGAGAAGGCAATCCCATCCACGATATTGCAAAAGTCACAGAAAGATGGAGGGAGTACTGTGAAGAACTATATCAGGACGAGGACGCTAGTTGTGGTATCATCCATGATCCCGTAAAAGACCCAGAACCAGGTATACTTCGCTCTGAAATAGAAGAAGCTATTAGGAAACTCAAGAGAGACAAAGCTCCAGGTCCTGACCAAATCACAGCAGAAGTATTGAAAGGCCTGGGTCCAAATGGAGTGTCAAACCTGCATAATATCTGCAACGCAATCTGGCAAACAGGACACTGGCCTAAAGACTGGGTGCACTCGTCTATATTGCCTCTCCACAAAAAGGGCTCAGTGCGCAATTGTAGCAACTACCGAACGATAGCCCTTGTGTCGCACGCTAGCAAGATCCTGCTCCACGTCATAAACAGCAGACTAAAATCGTTCCTTGACTGGCAGATACCTCAGGAGCAGGCAGGTTTTGTTAGGGGGAGGGGCACAAGAGAGCAAATTCTTAACTTGCGACTCATTGTAGAGAAATGCTATGAGTACAACACACCTGTCTTTATGTGCTTTGTAGATTATCAGAAGGCCTTTGATTGCGTGAAATGGGAGAAACTGTGGGAGATCCTAAGTGAAACAGGAGTTCCGAGTCATCTTGTTATGTTGATTCGCAACCTGTACGAGTCGGGGTTTGGGTCTGTCTCTATCGAAAATGCCACTTCAAGTGAATTTCGCTTCCAAAAAGGAGTCCGGCAAGGATGTGTTATCTCACCTATTCTCTTCAATATATATGGGGAATATATAATGCGCCAGACTTTAGAAAACTGGGAAGGAGGCGTTAGAATAGGGGGGGTTCAGATAACGAACCTGAGATATGCCGACGACACCACACTTCTTGCTTCATCTGAGGCGGAGATGAAGGAGCTTCTGGACAGATTAGAGGCTATAAGCCTAAACATGGGACTAGCAATTAACAAAAGCAAGACCAAGCTGCTAGTCGTAGACCGCTTCTCATCCACTCAGCGTACGGACCTTTTGGCAGAATACGAGGCCGTGGACCAGTTTGTCTACCTTGGTTCTGTGATCACGGATAAGGGGAGCTGTGAGCCTGAAATACGCCGACGAATTGGAATGGCTAAAACAGCTATGACGCAGTTGAGCAAAGTTTGGAAAGATCGTAATATTTCGAATAGGACCAAAATACATCTTGTGCACTCACTGGTCTTTCCAATCGCTCTCTATGGAGCAGAAACATGGACCATAAAAGCAGCTGACCGAAACAGAGTTGATGCTTTTGAAATGTGGTGCTGGCGCCGCCTATTAAGGATTCCATGGACAGCCCACCGCACGAACATCTCGGTCCTACATCAGCTTAAAATGGAGAACGCTCAACGCCTGTCTGCCACCTGTCTGCAACGCATAATGCGCTACTTTGGCCACGTTGCCCGCAGAGGTGTAGACAACTTGGAACGTCTGATGGTCACTGGGAAAGTAGAAGGAAAACGTCCTAGAGGCCGGAGCCCCAAACGTTGGTCCGACCAGATCTCCGAGCAAACCAGCGGACCACTTAGCGCTGCACTACACCAGGCAACTGACCGGAACCGATGGAGGCTGACAGTAGACAAGCTAAAACGGAGTCACGATCCTCAGCAATGAGGGAGCGATGGAGAAGAAGGTCTTGAATTATTTGTGGAAGTCCAGAAAAGGTTTAAAAGGTAGATAAATATGAAAATGCTCGGAATTGAATAAATACAACAATTTTGTTTTTCCTTTGATCCCCCGTAGAACGGATTCCTTTTGTTTGTTTTAAGTTTATTTTATACAAAAGCTTACCTAGGTCTTTTATTTATCAATTGAGGCACTACGAAGTCTGCCGGGTCAGCTAGTAATGAATAAAAATTATTTAGTTTTCTTTCATTTCTTAAATTCATTATTGCTGTCAATCATGTCACTAAAATTTTATTTATTTTTATTGCATAGATGGATGGACGAGCTCACGACCCACCTGGTGTTAAGTGGTTACCGGAGCCGATAGACATCTACAACGTAAATGTGCCACCCACCTTGAAACGCATTGACAGAGCCTGAGGTCCCGGAACACAGCCAAGGGTGTCTGATTCGCGTAGGTCAGTGATGGGCAAAGTACGGCCCGCGGAAGTATTTAATCCGGCCCGCCGAGAGTCCATCCATCCTAAATATTCTAGTCAGAGTTTTGGCGCGTAAAATAAAATCTGATGTTTATAATTGAAAATCTTCGAATTTTTAATGAAAGCTCCAATTCGTCAGGGGTGTTTTGAGCTTTCATTATCTTATAATTGACTTTTGATCATTATAATTATCTCGGCAGTCTGTCACAGGTATTTATTGAAAAAAAAAAAAACATTCTTTTCACCTATCTATCACACGCCTTATATCTCACACGCCTAACAAGGCGTAAAAGTAAAAGGTATTTTGTTTATTAAGAGGCTATAATACAAAATGCATTTTTTCTATAATTCTGGCTCTCCTCTAGAATTTCTTAAACTTTCTGGCCCGCCATTAAAAATATTTGTCCACCACTGGCGTAGGTTATGGTGTGAAGATTTACTTGCACGAGTTTGCTTCTACCGCAGTAACCCTGTCTCACCTGATTGGTGCATTTTAGATTACGAGCGGTATTTATACTAAGAAATTCCACGTTCGTACGTTAAAGCACCCGTGTTGCCACTGTTGCCAGTACGAAGCTATTCGGTCAATAACTTAGCTTCGTAGCTAGCATCAGACCGCACATAAATGAGGATCTACAGTAGTTTTACGAGACAATACAATGTATTTAAGTTCAACTAAGATCCTCTAAAATATCGTTTACCTCTGCGGTATTGTTTAAAGTAAGCGGTAAATTGAATATATAAAGAAATAGAAAACAGTTGTTGTACATACATATGTCCTAAACCATGTTTACCATTGTGATAAGATTTAGTATAGTTGTAGGAACTTGAGAAAATCCAGAAAATGCAACGCGTGAGTAGTTTTAAACACTTAATTTTATTTTATCATTTAATAATGATAGTCACAGCGGAGTCGGCTTCACAAGTGCTCTTTAAAGAAAAGAAATAAAGATACTACACACTTACTGTACGACTGTATTGACTATTAAATGTTTCATTATCATATTAATAAAGTTTCACATTATCATACACTTTTGTATTCATTTTAAACGGTCAGAAAAACCGAAATGAAGAAAAAGGACTCAAGCCAGGACTGCTTTGCCGTGCAGATCTAAATCTGAAGAATTAGGTAGTAATAACGAGTCGCAAACTAAAGCCAATAACGCCAAGATTAATTAAAAATATTCAGTTTTTTTTATTGCTTAGATGGGTGGACGAGCTCACAGCCCTGGTGTTAAGTGGTTACTGGAGCCCATAGACATCTAAGACGTAAATGCGCCACCCACCTTGAGATATAAGTTCTAAGGTCTCGAGTATAGTTACAACGGCTGCCCTACCCTTTAAAACGAACCGCATTACAGCTTCAGGGCAGAAATAGGCAGGGTGGTGGTACCTACCCGCGCGGACTCACAAGAGGTCCTACCACCAGTAATTACGCAAATTAAAATTTGCGGGTTTATTTTTTATAACACGATGTTATTCCTTCACCGTGGTAGTCAATAGTGAACATTTGTTGAGTACGTATTTCATTAAAAAAATTGGTACCCGCCTGGGATTCGAACACCCCGTGTATTGCTCAAGACGAATGCACCCACGTCCTTACGGATCCATCAGATCCAATAACTCTTGCATTAGATACCTTCAGCTCTAACACTAGGAGCAGGCTGAGGATCTCCGGTAACCGTACTCGTCGAACACGACAAAGAAGTCGACGTGCAACCTAACCCATGCATCAGCTCGCTGAGTTTCTCGCCGGATCTTCTCAGCGGGTCGCGATTTCGATCCGGCAGTAGATTCATTCGCGAAGCAGTTGCTCTTGAGTTGTTAGGTCTCCTTCGGAGGCGCTCGGGCAGCTGTTAGCAAATCCCACCCCTTCTGGCTGAGCCTTTGCTCGCCCACCTGTCCTGGTGAAACTGGAAAGGCCTCCGGGCCACCAGTAATCTTTCAATCATAAAAAAAAAAGCTTATGCACCGGACGTCTTATCCTTTAGGCCACGACGACTTCCAAGTTTTTTGTATGCTCCAGAATCTATGTTTTCTTTCGTCTGGCTTTAAATCTAAGTAATGAATTAGTTAGCGGTTAGTTCGTAGTCAATTAGGAAGGGGGAGGGAGGGATGTGCAGATTTGTTATGTTACTTTTTTTCTGCTACCTATGCTGATATCCTTGAGGGGCTATTTCAGCTTCACCCTGACGTGTAGGTAAGCTCTCGGGGCTCAAACCGGTGTGAGGCTAACACTGGCCCTAGCAGGAGCATTGCTTCACAGAATCTACCACCGGATCTGAAACGCGATCCACTGAGAAGGTCCGGCGAGAAACTGAGTAGGCTGTGTCTATGGGTTAATTTACTCATCGAGCCCTTCGTCGCAAGCGACGGGTTTGGCGAGGACGGTGACCGGTTTGTTGTGTGACACGATGTCATCGCATGAAATAAATCTAACTAAAATGATCTGAATACTAAATATTTTAATGCTTACGCATGATGCTGTGCCTCACATTGAGATATTATAGAGGTCCCAATTGTAATAACGGTCCTAGATTAATCATATAAAAGTTAGCACTTATCGAGTAACTTTTCGAGAACAATTTACACTTTCATAAAACTGTGTAGATATTCTACGAATATTAAAATGTTAGACTTTTCAATAAATTACTCTGATATTTATTACGAGTATATATGAAAATGTAAATAGACCGAAAAATGAGGCACTTCGAAAACCTAATAGAAATATTATTTTAAGTTTAGTTTGACGCAAAGACAATGTCATTACTCACGTAATGCGCGGTTTGTTTATGACCTTAGCATTACTGATGTCCTTGAGCAATTACGACTAGTCTCCAGATGAGCCGTTTTAAACATTTGCCATTGAAAGCATTCCAAAGGTGTTGCTTGAAAGAATTACGAAGAACATAAATAGGTAATCAAAGATACTTTTACGGTTTAACTTTACGTTGATTGTGATAATTTTATTATTATTAATCTTAACGTTTCAATTACTGACGACTAGGATTAGCGAAAACGAAAACGAATACTTACTATAATCTCCATGAAGTTAAAAAATGTACGTAAGCCTTATAATTCACTAGCTTTTGCCTGCGACTTCGTCCGCGTTCACAAATAATGCCTTATTTTAGAACAAATTTGGTTCGCATAAAAAAGGTTATAGTGAGCTAACCTTAACATATAGACATATGCTGTCGCAGATTTTTTTTAGATTTTTTAAAGGGGAACAATTCTCTCATACATTATTTTAGCGAAACTTTAACCGTTTCTGCAGCGCACGCAACGGAAGCTCTCAAAAGGGAAAAAAACCTCGATTTTGAAATATTCTTTATTGATGCTCCGCTTGTTTTGATCTTAGCACGATGTTAGATATAGCCTATAGCCTATAGCCTTCCTCGATAAATTTTTTTTTTTTTTTTTTTTTTTTTTTTTTTTTTTTTTTTTATGATTGAAAGTTTACTGGTGGCCCGAAGGCCTTTCCAGTTTCACCAGGACAGGTGGGCGAGCAAAGGCTCAGCCAAGAGAGGTGGGATCTGCTAACAACTGCCCGAGCGCCTCCGAAGGAGACCTAACAACTCAAGAGCAATTGTTTCGCGAATGAATCTACTACCGGATCGGAATCGCGACCCGCTGAGAAGATCCGGCGAGAAACTCAGCGGGCTGATGCATGGGTTAGGTTGCACGTCGACCTCTTTGTCGAGTTCGACGAGTANGCGGTTGGATATACCGTCGGAACCGGGAGCCTTGCGAGGACGTAGGTCTTTGATCAAGTCTTTAACTTCCATCGGGGTGACGGGTGGTAACGCATCAGAGGGTGGCAAGGAGGCTCTGCGTTCTACCTCACTGTCTACTAATTCTACATGAACAGGGTCCACGGATTGAGTGCTGGGCGTGCACTGGGTTTGCAATGTATTCCTCGATAAATGGGCTGTCTAACACTGTAAGATTCTTTCTAATCGGACCAGTAGTTCCTGAGATTAGCGCGTCCAAACAAACAAACTCTTCAGCTTTATAATATTAAGTAGTATAGAAGTATAGATAACAATAAATCACTGTTTGAAGTGTTCAATTTGAAAGGTTGGAAGAAAAAAATTTTCAAATTCTCTTGCGTCCGGGTGAAATCGTTAGAATTCTACCTAAACGTTGAGAATGTGGGCGGGATATACACTCCAATATTAGGAGCCGAACCAACAAGATCCTATGTTGCTCAACCACCTATGTCTCAGCTTCGGATAAACTCAAACAAGTTAAGTAGAAACGGTTGAGGTGACAAGTATAACACACCGAATCTAACAGTCTTAAGAAATAATCGCTTAACCCTTCGATTGCCACCGGTGCCTTACGTGGCGCACTGAAGTAATTAATATTTAGATTTTTGTAACCAAGCGCCTGAATTTCTTAAATTTGCCTTCCTTTGTTTTTAATGTGTGTTTTAGTATTTTGGGTCTCATAGAAATAGATTTATTCTTAGTATCTTCGGATTCCTCTTTCCCAGAGTCTACTAGATATTCCGGCGCCTTAGTGGTGGTTGGTTAGTGATGGCCTTTTTACTGGTGGTAGGACTTCTTGTGAGTTTACTGGTGGTTGAACCTCTTGTGAGTCCGTACGGGTACGTACCACCACCCTGCCTATTTCTGCCGTGAAGTAGTAATGCGTTTCGGTTTGAAGGGTGGGGCAGCCGTTGTAACTATGCCTGAGAACTTATGTCTCAAGGTGGGTGGCGCATTTACGTCATAGATGTCTATGTGCTCCAGTAACCACTTAACACCAAGTGGGCTGTGAGCTCGTCCACCCATCTCAGCAATAAAACAAAATTGTAACAGAAATCGACATAATTACTTCAGTGTGCCCGGTAGAGAACCGGTGACCTACACTGTAGTCAAATGGTTAAAGCGAATTTAGAATAACACAATAGGAATACGTATACATAGGACTGTTGTACGTATAACAAGGATTTTGAATAATCAATATTTTCTTTCAGGGCTACGTACGTTTCGGTCCTGACTATATCGGCGTTCTCGCTGGAACGCTACCTGGCGATATGTCACCCTCTGCACGTATACGCGATGGCCGGCCTCACTCGCGCTTCAAGGATCATACTCATTCTGTGGATCATATCCATCGTCTGTGCTTCGCCTTTTGCTGTCTACACCGATATCACCTACCGAGATTACCCGCCAAGTAAGTTGCGCATTTTATATGTTAACTTCATTCGATTCTTCTAGGTTGTGTATTTTTGAAGTTGTACTTCTTTAGGCGCGTTATGAAAAATTGATGAGAGTGAAATTTTACGATGCGCGCGCACCGTGACACAAAATTAACAGAATGAAGTTGCCCACTAAATCGCTCATTACAATACGACCGACGTAACTTGGCGAGTCTGAATATAGCCGCAAGTGAACTTTCCGAACCGTACCGAGAATTACCGAATTTATACGATGTCAAGAAAAGGGATGTCCAATATGCGTGTTTGAGAATGTTGTTTAATCGATTTTTTTTCAAATTGATTAAAATTTAAATAAAAAATAAATAAATAAATTTAATAAACAAAAAGTATAACTTCTTACGTGCGCACATAAGTACCCGCACCTTTTTTTACTGATGGTAGGGTACATTATAAGTTCGCGAGGGTAGGTATACAAGCTGTGTGATTCAGCTAAATCGACGACGTAATGTCTCAAGATGTACCAGAAACTACATTCACGATCCTGCGGACAGAATGGTAAACAGTCGACGTCGCCCAAAACACGTCATTTCGGAACATCCCGATCTACTAACGGTGCTTTTAGGTACCACAATCAACAGTCATCGTTCCCGTCGAACCCGTCGCTTGCGACGAAGGGCTCGGTGAATAAATTAACCCACAGACACAGCCCACTGAGTTTCTCGCCAGATCTTCTTAGTGGGTCGCGTTTCCGATCCGGTGATAGATTCTGCGAAGCACTACTCTTGCTAGGATTAGTATTAGCAGCGTCGTCAGATTTGAGCCTCGTGAGCTCACCTACTTGTTAGGGTTACGCTGAAATGGTCGCTCAAGACCATCAGTGTAGGTAGGAAAAAAAAGGTGTATGGCGGAATTTACATCGCAAGGTCTATTACTACGGTAATCATTTAATAATTTTTGAGCTACTTAATCAGAGGATTAAAACATTTATACCGAAATAAATTATGGAAACTCGTGTAATTGTGTTGACATTTTGAAAAAAATAACAGATCGTATTATCTTAATGTTAGAATTTAACAAATTTTTTAATTAAAAATGTCTTTATATACTAAACTAGCGGACCCGGCGAACTTTGTTCCGCCACACGGTTTGTTTCAAACACATCAACCAGTCAACTTCAAAATTCTACTTTAATTAACACAATTAACCATAGAATATATTACGTTTAGTTGTCAGATGCGTTTTGTTATACCACGTTTTATGTCAAGTCCCACGGGAATGTGATAAAAAGTATCCTATGTCCTTCTCCTGGATCTAAGCTACCTCCTCACCAATTTTCAGCCAAATCAGTTCAGTCGTTCTTGAGTTATAAATAGTGTAACTAACACGACTTTCTTTTATATATATATAGATAACAATTAATTTAAATATAATGGCGCGTCTTAATTAAAACGAGCTGGCTTAATTATATTTTACCCTAGAGCGCATCGATGTCGGTCTATGAATAACTGCAATTGGCAGCAAATAGGACGTATTACTTGCAAGCTGATAAAACATTTTCTAAGATTTATGTTCGCAGTTATCTTATTTATGTGTATTTTTCTTTTATTTATATAAAAGCTCTTCACAGACATTCATCGTAATTCTCAATACAACGTGACCTTTAATCTAACTTCATTATGTTATTGTACAAGAGAAACTTGTTTGAGATGCTAAAATGTGTTTTTTGTATATTTTTATTTTGAAATTCAATCAATGTTAATATAAAATATAAAAATGTTATCTTACTGGTGGTAGGACCTCTTGTGAGTCCGCGCGGGTGGGTACCACCGCCCTGCCTATTTCTGCCGTGAAGCAGTAATGCGTTTCGGTTTGAAGGGCGGGGCAGCCATTGTAACTATATTTGAGACCTTAGAATTTATATCTCAAGGTGGGTGGCGCATTTGCGTGATGTCTATGGGCTCCAGTAACCACTTAACACCAGGTGGGCTGTGAGCTCGTCCGCTCACAATCACAACGCTTTTTTTACATAGTTCAATAGAATGTGGTTTGCGTGTTGTTCATGTGTTCCGTTTGGGGCAGCCTTTATTAAATGCGAAAGAAAATCCGATCTCAAGTTTCAAGATTCAAATTCAAATTGCGATGCCGGCAATTAATTCGTAGCCTTCCCCGCGTCGCTCAAGGACTGGAGTCTGAAAGTCTGAACATGTTGAAGGCTCAATTCGTTTCCAAATGATTCTTGTCCACCTGATGTTTTTCTGGAAGAGATCGCTCTTAGCGATAAGACCGCCAATTGTACTTTTTTTTGTATTTAATGTATCGCACTGTTTATTTGTTTTTTGGATAAAGAATACTCTTTCTCTCTCTCTCTCAAGCAATCTCATACGTGGGAGACATACTGGTTCGGCCCCTACTATTATTACTCGGAGAGGCGTCGAATGGATTTCGACGATGAAATACCTTGGGATGACTATCGGAAGCCATCTCACAATTTGACCATACCTGACAAATGTGGCTACACAAGCGGGTGTCATGCATTATCTCGTGTACCTCATTATCGCGTCCAACTTAAGGCTCCGTTCGCAGGTCTGCTTATATGAGGCGTACATACGCTTACTCACTTATGCTGCCGCGGCGTGCTATGCCTTAACCGAATTCACAGGCTGCAAGACGCTGTATAGCGGGTGCCATCGCCTATGCTCCTCGCTTCGTACAAAATGACTTCATCCTATGGGATCTGCGTCTGGAGAGCCTAGACAGCCCTATCAGACGCCTGAGTATCTCAATGGCGCCATACTATCGACGAGTGTCGAACGGAAAAGGAATGTGACCTCAAATTAAAACCGATTTCATTCGACATGGACTAGCCGCCCCTCGCCGTTGTCGGACAGATGTTCGCCAGTTTTATCCCTGCGAGTCCGACTTCGCTGAGCGTCGGGTAGTTTCACAAATATAAGGAGCCGTGCCTCATTTGTAGTGGCATTTGATGTCGTCGTGGCCTAAAGGATAAGACGTCCGGTCCTATCGTGTTTAAGCGATGCACCGGTATTCGAATCCCAGATGGGTACCAATTTTTCTAATGAAATACGTACTCAACAAATGCTCACGATTGACTTCCACGGTGAAGGAATAACATCGTGTAATAAAAATCAAACCCGCAAAATTATAATTTGCGTAGTTACAGGTGGTAGGACCTCTTGTGAGTCCGCACGGGTAGGTATCACCAGCCCGTCTATTTCTGCCGTGAAGCCGTAATGTGTTTCGGTTTGAAGGGTGGGGCAGCCGTTGTAACTATATTCGAGACCTTAGAACTTATATCTCAAGGTGGGTGGCGCGTTTACGTTGTAGATGTCTATGGGCTCCAGTAACCACTTAACACCAGGTGAGCTGTGAGTTCGTCCACCTAACAAAGCAATAAAAAAAAAGACGGCGTCGATAGTAGTAGTAGAAGTAGCCTATCGCTTGAATCGGTTACTCCCAGGACCTCTGACCTCATCGGGTGACTACAAGATCGATCCAGCGTAATAGAAAAAGAATCAGATTTTCATTTATAGTCGTTTTACTGAATTGAAAATGTATTTCAGAGAAGAATTTGATTATTGCGGTTTGCCGTCGTATTTTATATTGACAGACGTGATCGTGTTGCCTCGATGTCACTCGATACGTACATATATCAAGTTATTACTACATAGTATCAAACAAAGTCGCTTTCTCTGTCCCTATATCTGTATGTCCCTATGTATGCTTAAATCTTTAAAACTACGCAACGGATTTTGATGCGGGTTTTTTAATACATAGAGTAATTGAAGAGGAAGGTTTATATGTATAGTAACATCCATTAAATAGTGGAGAAATCAATAATAAATTACAGTTTCCGAAGCGAAGCGAGGGCGGGTCGCTAGTAAAAAATAAATCTTAGTTTTTTTCTGTCTTTATTTTTACATTTTCCTTTGTGATTATAAACTTGAAAAATTTTACGGTCGTCCACTTGATTTAAGTCTGATTTTAAAGAATTGCTTCAAGAAAGTGTAAACCTCTTCTTCTTGGCCTTTATCTCATATCATGTAGGGTCGGCATAGCATATCCTCTTATTATGCTGCACAGGGATTAGGTATGAGTTTTATAGCCGGCCTGACATTCACCATAAATCTCCAATAAAATGTAACCATACTCTATAAAACTAATTTAAGATGTCACTTCATAAAAACTTACTAAAAAGCATTAAATCGTGTTAACCTTTCGTTACGGTAAAGATTTCAGATATAACAAGTCATCTTAAAACTGTTCATAATTTAAAAATCGATTTGAATTGAAATATTATTAGTATTTAGCTACAATAATACTATGTCGCATTAAAATGAGTTACTGTGAGTATAAAATTCTCTAAACGCAGTATTTTCATGAGTATTTTTTTCCAACTATTCTATTCCAACTCCCCACGGACCGGGTCGGTGTTAAGAGTCATAGACAAAAACTAATTTAATCATTTAATTATGCTTTTATGATTTTCATTCCATACGTTTTGACATCTTACTCGTTCAAAATACCTTTTCTCAAATGATTTCCACGATGAAAAAATAGCATATATATATTTTTTATTTTATAGATCGGTGGATGAGCTCACAGCCCACCTGGTGTTTACGGTGCAGGGTAGCCGAATAGTTTGAATAGGAAGGAAAAACGCAGGCCACGCCATGTAGGGCACCGGTGACCTACACGGCAGTCAACGTGTTAAAACACTATAGTCTGCCCATGATCATACCTTGGTTCCGTTTTTTCATATCTCGTAATGATTTTGGTTTCGGCACTATTTTCAAAAGAATATCCAACTAGTCTGGTCTGCCTACTGTATTTTGTCCGAAATTTTAACTTTAACAAGGGCCAAAAAATACGATAATCAGAAAGTTCTTGAAGACTTTACTTTAACTGTAGTTTCATTATTTTAATGTCTTTGTACTAAGTTCTCATCGTGTCCTCTGTGTGGTGGGAAGGCATGAAGACATTACTTTAACTGTAGTTACATTAATTCAATGTCTTTGTACTAAGATCTCATTGTGTCCTCTGTGTGTTGGAAAGCCAGCGCTGTTTTTTAACGATTTAACTTTCAATCTGTTTAATAAAAGACAGAAAGAAGGGACGCGTAAGTAATTGACACAGGCAAACGATTTGAGGATTCAAAAGGTTAAGCTACTCAGTAAGAAAACCTCGGAAAAATGCCGTAGGATGCAAATGTATAATTACCTAAAAGTCCGTTATGTATATATTAATACGTGAAGCAAAAACTTTGTATCCCTTTTTACGAAAATTGCGCTAACGGAGGAGTATAAAATTTTTCACACTTATAGAGAATATCGCGTAGAAGTGCACAATGCTAATATTTAAAAAAAAAATGCATAAAAGATATATTAAATCAATAAAGAAAACATTACACACACTACCATGTATTTGACACACACACATATTAATACTTTTTGTTAATTGTCAAAATTTTGTTATTGCTTAAAGTCTGTAGTCAAATTGAGAATAGGTTAGTATTGTTTATCTTTAATATTACGAGCATTTTTCTATAGTACGAGGGCGGCACTGAAAATTTCGGGAATTAACGAAGTGACACAACATTACTATTTAAAAATGTATTTATTGCTTTTCGAAGTATTCTCCGCGAAATTTTACACATTTTCCATACGATGGAACCAATCATTGAAGCAACCATTCCATTCGGAAGTTGGGGTCTCCAAAATGGCCGTTTTGTAGGCGTCCACAGCTTCTTCAGGTGATGAAAATCTCTGTCCACGCAATTTATTCTTTATTTTAGGGAAAGTATAGAAATTATTAGGGCTTAGGTCGGGGCTGTACGGCGGATGGTCTAATAATTCTATGTTTTCTTGCTCTAAAAACTCTTTTGTTCTGTGCGCGGTGTGAGAACTCGCATTGTCGTGATGGAGGATGATGCGGCGGTTGCAGTTCTCTTTACGGAGTTCAGAAACGACCTGTGGCAAACAAATGCTAGCATACCATTCTGCATTAACCGTTCTTTGTCCCTCAAGAGGAATAGTCGTAACATGGCCGGTTTTGGAGACAAACGTGGCCACCATTTTTTTTGCAACACTCCGTGAACGAACAATTTTTGTTGGCTTTAACTCATTTTCGAACACCCAAACTCGTGACTGGTTTTTTGTTTCGGGTTCGTACGCGTATATCCAGGATTCGTCACCTGATACAATGTTGTATACAGCATTTGAGGATCCTGCGTGGAATCTTTCGAGAGTTCTGACGCACCAAGTAACGCGAGCCGCTTTTTGCTCTTCACAGAGCGAATGCGGTATCCATCGGGAAAACAACTTTTTTACACCTAATTGTTCATGCAAGATTATTTGTATTTGACTCATGCCAATGTCTAAAGTTGCCTGAATTTCGCGGTATGTCACATGTCGATCTTCCTCAATCAGCTTACGCACAGCATCAACGTTTTCTTGGGTGACTGCAGTTTTTGGACGACCTTGACGGGCATCATCACTGAGCTTGACACGTCCACGTTGAAACTCAGCAAACCAACGATAAATTGTGGTTTTGGATGGGGCTTCATCACCAAATGCAGAAATCATCCGGTCAACACACTGTTTTTGTGTTAAACCACTTCGAAAGTCACAATAAATCATCGCTCTTGAATTTTCTCGAGTCAATTCCATTTTCTCAACGACTAAACAAGTTTGACAAAACATCGTGACAAGACCGAGAATCTTTTTTTAAATAAATAAATGGTATTCGATTTTTAAAACCAAGGAGTTTTCAATTAAAAAGATTTTAATATGACAGGAACAGTGGAAATATTCCATTCCCGATACTTTTAGTGCAGCCTATGTATAGTCTTGGCGAAATCTGTAACAATAGGACCATAATAATGTTGAAACTTATAAATTCCATTAATTACAGTCGAATTTCGACTACTGCGGGACCACTAGTTTAAAATTATTTTTTAAACTCATTCAAGTATGCCATATCAAATTTTTTTCTCCAAAATTACATCCCTTTTAATATCTTTCAATCGTAAATCCATCGATGATTATCGATAGGAATAATTCCTTTTATTCCGAGAAATATTAGGGAACTTTTGTTCATTTATGAAAGCGCTTTGAACACCCACATGGGAAATCAAATGATTTTGCGTCTATTGCGATACCTATAGGTATTTTAAAATAACATTGAGTATTTTTCTTGTTAGTTACCGATGCTGATATAATCTATGCACTCTGTGTTTAGACAAAAACAAAAAAAATATATTTTTATAATATAATTCTTGTTCCGATGGTGATATAATCTATTCACTCTGTGTTTAGACAAAAACAAAAAATATATGTTTTTATAATATAAATTGTAAAATACTAGAATTTATCATAATCAAATCAGAAAAAAATCATCGGGACAGCTAGTTACGAAATGAAATTGAATTTATTTTTATAACTTCAACTGCTATAAAGAACAAAAGGCATACTATAGTAGCCTTGAAAGCTTGACCCTGTTTCACTCTGCTCCAAAATAGTCTATACTAATATTATAAAGAGGAAAGATTTGTTTGTTTGTTTGTTTCGAATAGGCTCCGAAACTACTGGACCGATTTGAAAAATTCTTTTTCCATTAGAAGCCGACATTGTCCCTGATGAACATAGGCTACTTTTTTAAATTTTTTTATTATTATTATTTTTTGGTTTCATGTGTGTTTTAATGTTTCCGAAGCGAAGCGAGGGCGGGTCGCTAGTTTGTAATAAAGAGCTGCTTAGTATATCAATGTTACCAGTATATTTTTTAGATTTATTGCTACATTTTTTATTTATTGCTTAGATGGGTGGACGCTCACAGCCCACCTAGTGTTAAGTGGTTACTGGAGCCCATAGACATCTACGAAGTAAATGCGCCACCCACCTTGAGATATATAGTTACAACGGCTGCCCCACCCTTCAAACCGAAACGCATTACTGTTTCACGGCTGAAATAGGCAGGGTGGTGGTACCTACCCGTGCGGGCTCACCAGAGGTCCTACCACCAGTAAAAAATACAATTACAATAATCTCAAGATTATTTTTAGTTCTGTAATTTAAAAGTAAAATTAATTTTAATTGTGTCTGCGACTCGCGAAACCCAAAGAAAACCGATTATAATATAATAATTTATTATCCACAGGTATTTTAAATTGTGTCCAAAGAATATCCTTTCGGTAAACCAAAAACGGATACCGGGAATGCGTACCAAGTGTACCTAAATTTACACGTAACAAGTAGAAAACACGTTCAAGAGAAACATAAACTAAAATTAATTAATTTTAATCTCAAACTCAAACGTTTATTTATTTAAATTAAGATGAGAAACGAAAACTTTGTTCCACGCATTTTCGGTAAATAATTTTCTGTTACCTAAATAGATCTCCTTTAGAGCTGTTCCGGCTGGCTGCTGACAGAAAGGAATACAGAAAGCTAACGGCCAACCTTCAGAATTGAAGAGGCACTGGAAGAAGAAGAAGAAATAGATCTCAGGGGATTAACTAATCTTTAAGGACCACAAATAAATCAAATCCGCAAAATTTTAATTTGCGTAATTACTGGTGGTAGGACCACTTATGAGTCCGCACGGGTAGGTACTACCGCCCTGTCAATTTTTGCCGTGAAGCAGTAATGCGTTTCGTTTTGAAGGGTGGGGGGGGCAGCCGTTGTAACTACACTGAGACCTTAGCAGATATGTCTCAAGGTGGGTGGCGCATTTACGTTATAGATGTCTATGCGCTCCAGTAACCACTTAACACCAGATAGGCGGTGAGCTCGTTTATCCAAGCTATAAAAAAAGTATCATAAGTGATAATTTCGTTATTAAAGTCGACTTTTTTGTTATGATATGACATATTAAATTATCAAAATACAATATAAAGTATCAAAATGAAATACGTTTTACTTTCAATTGCCTCGTTTTTTTATTGCTCTTCTAGAACGGCGATCCTTTAGCTCTGTGGTCCCATTGAGGGTACTGTTGTAAGGATTCAGACGAGAGCCTTTTTAAAAAAGAAATTTAATTAACTGAAAATAACATTTATTTCACAATCGAGGAAGTCGAGTCCCGACCTGGATACAGAATTAAACCTTACAACTAATAACAAGAAAACGTTAGGTCCGTAAAATACAGTGCATTTGTTTGTTTAACGCTTTTATGTTTGTGTCCGTTATAAGAGAAATAATAGGCGTTTGTAGTAGGTATGAAGCTATCAGATGCGGAGTACCCATAAATGAAAAGTTTTATTAGGAGATACGGGGACAAAAAAAGTTTGGGAAACACTGCCCCAAGTGGATATAACAGGTACCTCGTGGATATAACACTGCCTACCTGTAATTGTCGACTGAGTGTCGTGAATACCAACATCCACCTAGAAAAAAAAAACTATCATTAAGTTTTATATACAGAATCATGAGATTTGCACAAGGATTTTTGCTTTCAGCCAATTATATACCCAAGTAGTCAGTGAACTCAAAACGACTATTCAACAATACAATTTCATGGCTGAAGGTGCATGACTGCTGTGTGATGTCTTCCAACTCTGGTAGCTATTTAGTAGTTGCTGTGTTCCTTCGGCCATTTATGCGTTTGGTGTTCTAGATTCACCGAACTAGTAGGTGAGCTCACGGGGCTCAAACCTGACGACGTTGCTAACACGAACCCTAGCAAGAGCCGTGCTTCGCAGAATCTACCACCGGATCGGAAACGCGACCCACTGAGAAGATCCGGCGAGAAACTCAATGGGCTGTGTCTGTAGGTTAATTTACTCGCCGAGCCCTTCGTCGCAAGCGACGGGTTCGACGAGAATGATGACCGATACGCTCATATTTTTTCAAAGAACGGCTGAAATGTTAAAAAAACGTGTCGTATGCCGCAATATTCGTATTCGCATTTAAAAATCCACGAATAAACCTTTCGCACTGAAAATTGTCACAAAGCAATTATTTTTTGTTCAACGCCCACAAAATGATAAGGCAAAAAAAGAAAGAAAATGAGAATTTTATTTTTGGCCATACAATGTTAATATGCTAGAATAGAAAGAATGACGTTTCAGCATTAAATCTATTTATTTTTAAAAGATTTTTTAATAGAAACGATTCAAAAATCACCCGAGGAGATGAGAAAAACCCGTCAATTGTAACCAGCAAATCGCTTGCAATAGAAAAATCCAGTGTAAAAGAATTTTCAACTTTTCGAACCGCGTTCAATTAAATACTCGGAAAGCACAAGTAGCTTTCGATGGTTTTTTTTCTGTTTGAACGAGTTTGTTATTTATTATTTGTATTAAAAATACAATCTTTTAGTTTTGTGATATTTCCACTAAAACTAAACAATAATTCTCGATAAATTTAATCCAATATATTTCTAATAATAATAAAAATCCAGTATGCGTCATTCTGGGCGTTTTTGAATTGTCCTGTATGTATTTTTTATAAATGTTTGTTCATTAAACACGAAAATTCGGTTGAATGGATTTCGTTTTGTCCAGAATTACCCACTTTATCAAACAGCATGGTAGGCAGCGACTTGGCTGTACCCTGGCTGGCATTGCTGACGTCCATGAGGGTAACCACTCACCATTAGGATTTTTTTTGATTGCTTAGTGTTGTGTTAGCGTGTATGGGGACAAGTGATACTCAAGACGGCCAGTGACACACTAACATTTATTACAAACATAACATTTCCTCCCTTATCAGTTCAAGACACATTAACTATTAAGACACATTAACACTATTAAGACAAACAAAATTACAAGCTACACATTTAATAAAACTGTCTATAATTAACCTTAGGACGGTTACGTTTAGGAAACCTGGGCTCCCTAATATTTTGGGGCTCCAAGCTCGCCTCCTCTGCCTCGAAGAACAGATCCCCTTCTTCAGAGTCTTCAGACTGCGCGGGTCGACGCACTCCTCGCGTGACAGTTACGTGACTCGGTTCCGGTGACTCCCGATTCGGCTGATTGTCACATGCACTAGAGATTCCAGTGCGGCCGCTCNACTCCAGCACGGACCGCCGAGATTGGGCCCTCCGCGCTCTGACCACACTGGGGCTGGGACGCGCCACGCCCCGGGCACGAAGGTCAGCCCGCCACTTATAGTCAGCGGCGAGCGCCTCCGCTTCCAGAACCCAAGGCGGCGTCCCAGCCAGTACACACGCCGCCTCAAAGGAGATGGTGCGATAACCACGGATGACCCTAACCGCGATGGTGCGTTGCGGCCGTTGCAGCAGCTTCGCCACCCCCACGGCCAGGGACTGGCCCCACACGGGCGCCCCGTATAGGGCCATTGATCGCACCGACGTCCATGAGGGTAACCACTCACCATTAGGATTTTTTTTGATTGCTTAGATACGACGAGCTCACAGCCTACCTGGTGTTAAGTGGTTACTGTAGCCTATAGACATCTACGACGTAAATGCGCCACCCACTTTGAGATATAAGTTCCAAGGTCTCAGTATAGTTACAACGGCTGCCCCACCCTTCAAACCGAAATGCATTACTGCTTCACGGCAGAAATAGGGGGGGTGGTGGTAGCTACCCGTGCGGACTCACAAGACGTCCTACCACCAGTAATTACGCAAATTATATTTTTTGTGGGTTTGATTTTTATTACATGATGTGACACAAAGGCAATAAAAAAAAAACGCTTAGCAAGCTTTTCAGGCTTCAAAGGAAAGAAAACAATGATATTGGTGATGCTGTAATCGTGCTCTTACCTTGGAGTCATACGACATAATTTAATGTAAATACATACACATATATATTATCTATCCCAAAATGACAAAATTCATCAGGTTTGAATATGACATCGGTATTTTGTAGTCGGCACCTTAATGCCTAAAACGACGCCCGCTGTACTCTCAAATTTACTGACTCAAATCATGCGTTCAATTTTTTTTCTCTCATAACCGTTTCTTCTAAGTACACGCAGGGACGTCTTAAACTAGGATGGGGCCCTTGGGCACACAAGAATTTGAGGCCCTTTTGGAAAGTAAAAAAAGCGAATTATAATAACATTTTTTTACTGAGTATGACCATTTATTAATCAAATACAGTATGATATAATATGTCATTAATGATATTAGAATAGTGCTGGTTTTTTGGTTAAGATTTCGATAGCGGTTTCTTTCGGGATTTCTGTTGAGCAAAACCTTCTATTATAGGCATAGTATATGCCATGTAAATACCTTCTGATTACTGATTTGTGAAAAAAGTGTAATGTGCCCGACAAAAATGTTTTGAGAATAAACGTGTGAGAGAAATTGTCGGTCTTTCGGGGCCCCCTGAGAACGGGGGCCCTGGGCACGGGCCCCGTGTGCCCTTATGGTAAAGACGGTATTGAGTACACGACACGTATGTACATACCTTAAACGGTTTCTCAAGCGACTTTCTTTATGAACGAATACGTGCGATAAAAAATTAAACACGTTTGTGATTTTTCTTCGCAAGAGAGCAACTGATGAAGAAAACGAAACAGAACAAAAAACGTTGCGATTAATATAAATGAGTACAAAAACACCCGAGATTAAACCTTAAGGGCGCCCTTGATTACGTCTACGACTCGTGTAACTCGAATAAAATACTCCATTAAAGGTATTTGTTCGATGTTAGTGACGATAGTGCCTAATTACGTCCGGCCTGTAGTCCAAGAAAAGAATTGAATAGAGAAAAAAAGAATAAAATTCAAGCGTCTGTCGATATCTTTTATTTTCGGCACGGTCAAATGTAATTATCTTTTTTAAACGGTTTTATTTAGCTCGACCCGTACGGAATTTATTTGTTTATTTATTTGGGGCAAAATTAGAAATTGAAATTTAAGCACCTTCCCATTGTCAGATTGATCTGAAATTTGGTACACACATTTAATTTAGATGACAATACAATATAATAAAATCAATAACATTATAAATCTAAGATGGCCGCCGATACAAAAAGGCGGATTACATATTTTTCCTTAACCCCCTCAATATGGGTATCAAATGAAAGGGCTACACTAGTAAAACACGATGATTATGTCAAAATTTAAAATTCAAGATGGACGCCGTTCCAATATGGCGGACTAGGTACATATTTTTCCACAACCACCACAATATGGGTATCAAATAATAGGACTACACTAGCAGAATACTGTCATTATGTCAAAATTTCAAATGCAAGATGGACGCTGTTACAAAATGGCGTATTAGGTGGGGGCATGATTAGTCGTGTCGAGAACAGTTGCGTCCAAGATTGTGCGACGTTAGAGGGGCAGATAAAAAAAAAAAAGTAATTAGATACCTCGTTAGTAAGCGGCAGCTATAGGTACCCCCCAAGTTAATGTAATAGGTTAAAACGTGCCGAGGACTGTATGGCATTAGGGTGGATAAAAATGTAATTTCGTAAGCGCTTCCCCCTCAAGATTGGGCGCATCTTGTTGTATATTAAGCCTTGCCCCTTTACTGGACCTCTGGGCCCCCCCAGTAAGCTTTTTAAAATATGCATGCGCCTACTGAAAGAACGACAGGTTTCATATTGCGAATACGTTTTCAGACTTTGTCATTTAAATATGCGTAACAGCTCGAGAAAAACAGTCTTTCTCAATACCCGCAAACAGGAGCAACGTTATAAAGTGTTGAAATTTACTGAAGGCGGTCAAGCAGCTGGTTATTGTGCGAATATGTTTGAACGATATGAAAAGCGACCAACTGAGCATCCCGACTATAATTTCAACAACATGTGTCTAATAGAGTTTGCGATGTTGTTTGAGCCGCACTACGCAAAATCACCAGCAATAAACGAAGAAAGCATCGATACAGATGCATTACCTCGTGAGCAAACATTAAGAAAGCGACTTATTACACTAACAAACGACCATCAGTCCTAACTTTGTTGCAACCTCTGATCCCGAGTTTTATTATTACAGTTTGTTGCTCCAGTATACGCCCTACCGTAATGCGAGAGAACTGATACGAGAATACAACAGCGCCAGAGACGCATTTCTCGCCAATGAACAGAGGTTAAGAGAAACCAATGCTTATTTGTGTCTCTATCGCGAACGTGACAGGCAACTTGAAAACGCGTTCAATCAAGTACACGCGTTTCAGATATTGGAGCAGGAAGAGCCGATGGAACTAGACTGTGAAGAAGATGTTCCATATCTGCCAATGAACGTTAACCAATTCATACTAACGAAGCAGTCTATGAATGCTGGACAGAAATAAATTTTCACGATGGTAACTCAGTCCATACAAAATCAAATAGTGGGTGCCGAAGAACGCTTAAAAATATTCTTTACAGGTGGTGCTGTTGTCGGAAAGACGTTTCTACTAAATTTATTACAAGACCAAATTAACAGGTGCTATGCGAAGGACGCGGTAAAAGTATGCGCACTGACGGGAGTTGCAGCACAGTTGATAAATGGAGCTACTATACATAGTAACTTAAAGTTGCCAGTACAGAAGGATGGACGAATAAATGGTATGTCACCCTTGTCCGGAAACTATTTGCGAATAATGAGACAGCAGTGGAGGCAGACAGAGTTTCTCATTATCGACGAAATTTCAATGGTATCCTATCAAATGCTATTTATGATTGACGCCCGATTAAGACAAGACAAGTTAAGTCATGAAGACGAGTTCTTTGGAGGCATAAACGTTTTACTTTTTGGAGATCTGTTACAACTGCCTCCAATCAAACGCTCCGGAGCTTCTGTTTTCAAACAACCCGACCATCTCCAACCAGCCACGCATCTATGGCGTTTGTTCACGCTCTGTGAGCTGACGGAGAATATGCGTCAGCAAGGGGACCATACTTTTATTGACATATTAAATGCTTTGAGAATAGGGGAGCTAACCACTAACCATTTTAGTAATTTGATGCAAAGAGTTATTCAAAACCCAAGTGATGAGTTTGCAGCAGACAGAGCGTTAAGGGTATACCCCACTAATCAGCAAGTAAACAATCACAACGCTGCAGTTTTAAATCTGTTCAAATTGACTTTGGCAAAGACGGCATGCACGTTATTTACTCTAAAGCCATACAGTTTCCAGCAAAATTCAATTATGGTACAGCTGAAAGAAGGATGTTGCCCTTAGTTTTGTCATGGGCAACCACCGTCCATAAAATGCAGGGCAGCACCGTCGACCATGCAGTAGTATATTTGGGCTCAAAATTGTTTGAGGAAGGACAAGCATACGTGGCTCTAAGTCAAGTCAAGTCTCTGGAAGGTATCTATGTATTGAGGAATTAGATTGTACTAAATTATCAGTAACAAACCATGTAATAATGATTCACTGAATGAATTAAATAGAATGAGGAATATTCAGTAGACAATTTCACTAAATACTAAAAACAAGAAAATAAAAATCGGTAAAAAAACTTTTAAGTTAAACGGTTTTATTTTATGTGCATTGAAAACTACAAAATAAATAAATAGTTACTTACCTATCAACCTACGTAGGTGATCTCGGTCATTAATACCTTTTTTTTTTTTTTTTTTATGATTGAAGGATTACTGGTGGCCCGTAGGCCTTTCCAGTTTTACCAGGACAGGTGGGCGAGCAAAGGCTCAGCCGGGAGGGGTGGGATTTGCTAACAGCTACCCGAGCGCCTCCGAAGGAGACCTAACAGCTCAAGAGTAGATGCTTCGCGAATGAATCTACTACCGGATCGGAATCGCGACCCGCTGAGAAGATCCGGCGAGAAACTCAGCGAGCTGATTCATGGGTTAGGTTGCACGGCGAACTCTTTGTCGAGTTCGACGAGTACGGTTACCGAGGTCCCTAGGCCTGCTCCTAGTGTTAGAGCTGAAGGCGTCTAATGCAAAGGTTATTGGATCTGATGGATCCGTAAGGACGTGTCATTAATATCTCTGATGGTAGTGGTTGTCATAACATGAACCATGTCAGCGGCCGAAAGGCAGTTCATGAAAGAACGCTAACACCAGGGTTTGCTTGGTAGGTAAACTAAGCAGCCCACACTATAACAAGTAGGTATTTTGACCTTCTAGTTCAGAAATATTTTAGTACTAGGCAGAATAGCTTTTAGGCATATTAGACTAAAATAAAAACGTGGGGCCCCTCTGAAATCATACCTATGGTAGAGCATATCTTATACTTTGGTAGATCATGAGCTCGGCGTTCGCTGGTGAAGCCGCCACGGCTGGTTATTGATGGTCAAAACCTCCAGTTACGATTATAGTAAGTCGATTCAGCGGACCCTGGACTCCGGAGCTATGAGGTTTCGGATGCGACCGGGATAAGCCGCTAGGATGATGATGATGACGATTATAATAAGTCGATACAATCCACACTTAGTATAGTAGAAAGTAATACAGAAATAATAATGGGCCCCACGTTTTTATTTTAGTCTAATATGCCTAAAAGCTATTCTGCCTAGTACTAAAATATTTCTGAACTAGAAGGTCAAAATACCTACTTGTTATAGTGTGGGCTGCTTAGTTTACCTACCAAGCAAACCCTGGTGTTAGCGTTCTTTCATGAACTGCCTTTCGGCCGCTGACATGGTTCATGTTATGACAACCACTACCATCAGAGATATTAATGACCGAGATCACCTACGTAGGTTGATAGGTAAGTAACTATTTATTTATTTTGTAGTTTTCAGTGCACATAAAATAAAACCGTTTAACTTAAAAGTTTTTTTACCGATTTTTATTTAATTTAAGCTAAATAGTTTTCAATTCTCATAGCATGTTCTTGTGCGTTGCTCCAATTTAATAAAACTACTGTATAAGATGAAATCAGGGTTCGTTTTAACGTATAGTTTACAAAATAATTGAATTCCTTTAAAAAATATGAAAACGTCCTTATTATTCACATGTCGAGTACGGTCCGCTTTGCTGAACAATCTTTGATATGACTTTGATCCAATTGAAACTTCACGGATCACCTGTGTAGCTTAAATACGAAATCTCAATCTGAAAATTTCATAGAAATCGGTCCAGTCGTTTCTGAGTCTGGACTGAACGTAAATACATTGACTTTTAAATATATATAGGTATATATAAACGTGCTTAGTTAATGCATAACAGCAACGGCTATCTACATTATGAACACTATTATTTAACGGGATATTATAACGATTTTCATATAAAATGAATTCCCTATATTTAGGGAAATCTCCCGAACACCGAATATGGTCGTCAGGTAATGATGTTCATAATTTAACAACAGCGTACATTGTAATCTACTATTACACTACTAAAATATAGCATAATACGACGAATGATACGTTTTGTTTAGGCTATCCGATATATTAGAAAATAAAAACTACTGGAGCCGAGATTGAAGGATTAAGAGGCAATTACCAGTGTTAGATAACATGTGCGTTGATAGGTAGGTGGTCCGTGAAAATAGGCATCTGTAAATCGACAGACGAATGTTTTTTTTTAATCACAACGTAAATAGTAAAAGTATCGTTGGGTTGGTTTCAATAAGCCAGGGTCGAATAAGTAACTTCAACATTCTGGTCCCACTCTTAAAATATTTTCTAGTGTTATGAAAATAGAGGTTGTAGAGCGTGTTGTGATGCCTGCTTATCGATACTAATATAATACAGTGGTTTTTACGGAAGGAAGTTCCGTTATAACTACTGAACCATGCATCCGACTTGAAACCGTGTACCCATGTAGAAAATAAATGTACTTAATGGATAGGCTAATATTTATATGAGTGTTGGAATCCCTAATAATAATGACAAAAAATAATAATGTTAATTTTAAATGCTCATTTTAAATAATTTTAAATTAATTTTAAATACATATGTAAATAAATACCCAAACGAAGAGCATGCAAATCTGTTTATCACATGAATTTTGGCCCAATGTGGGAATCGAACCCATGTACCTCGGCGCAGCAGTTAGGAACGCTAACTAATCCAACACTGAGTCAGTCAAATCAGATAGGCAGAAATAGATTTAATGTTTAATCCGTTTGCACTCATATCGATAGTCCTATTCTACGAAGTATAAAAAGCAGAAATGAGAAAAACAAACGGTATTTATCATTTTATTCACGTTCCACGATTCGTGAAAGATTCTTCCGCTTCTCTGGTCGATTTGCGAGATAATCCGCCAAAAATCCTCAGGTAAAGTAGCGGACATATGAAATCCGGAGATTTTCCGCTTCCAAGAATATTGTGATCCCCAGAGTGCTTCAAAGGCCGCTGTATCGAGTGTATGTAGACTATAAAATAATATGGTTATAGTTATTGTGAAGTGTTTTGTTAAAGTTAGTTTTGTTCCGGTGTGATTATGAGCTGATTGCGAACGACGGATTCTTATTTGATTCCCGCTTCGAATTTGTTTACATGAATTAAATTAGGCGCTGACTCTTAACACAGAATGAGCTCCCTCCAGTGGCGGATTTACCCTAAAGCCCGGTAGGCCCGGGCCTAGGGCAGCCAGATTTAGAGGCAGCCCCAATCGTGTCAAAAAACTTATACAGTTACCTACACTTCCCACGGCGATAACAAGTAGCTCCGTACAAATTAATTGTGTTTAATTAGATATTCAAATATTTAACTCGTTGAAAGTTGATAACACTCGTGTAAAAGTTATCATAACCAAGTATGCCAAGTTGGCAGAGTATGAATCTACATCTTGAGGAGTCACTGCTTGAAGTCGATTTTTTATCACTGGGCTAACACTACTTCATATTACTATATTTAGTTTAACAAATGAATACTGTGTTTTATTTACGTTAGCGTAAAATTGTTTTATTGTTTCGTTTTTGTTCTTGGAAAGTTTTTCTTGTTTATATAAAGGGTATTATTGGAATTCAACTGTGAGGTATGTAGATACAGTGCTGTCGCCAAATTATTAGAAACTAGCGGCCCGTTCCGGCTCCGCTCGGGTCTTTAACAAAAATTTCAACGATATTAAATTTGTAGTTAGACATATTTACGCTTTTTGTAAATAATAATGTGGTCTACAAAGTCGTAGTACATTATTTTATTCTATCATCAATAGTTTTCGTAGGGCACGCGATGTAAAGAATATTTAAGGTAATTTTTTTACACCTTGGGTTACATTATTGGAGTTTTAGTAAGGATCCCCTTTTTTTTTTCACATTACACAAAAAACATTATTGCCTATGTTACTCGGGAATAGTTTAGCTTTCAAACAGTGAAGAATTTTTCAAACCGGTTCAGTAGTTTCGGAGCCTATTCAATACAAACAAACAAATCATTCCTCTTTATAATATTAGTATAGAAGTATAGGTAATATTAGTATAGATGAAATGAAATCAAACTGAACAACGAAGACGGTAACAAGCTTAGGAGAATATTTTTGTACCAGAATTTCCATGAGTCTGGATCTAATGCTAATCACTCCTAATGAGATAGTTTGAAATTCCGCTTGACACTTCTTCTTCGTTCATTGAGCCATTATGAACGAATACAGCGAGGGTCCGTTTTCTTATCTTATTTTTTCCTTCCAATTTACTTGATCTTGAATGACCTCAAGTTTGAGAGCATAATTACTGAATTCGTACACAGAAGAAATTGAAGAAGAAAATTTACGGTTCAGTTATAGGTATGTGTACGTTAAGGTCTGAAGAAGTTATGGTTACGAATGTTATCTATATATTAATACGTGAAGCAAAAACTTTGTATCCCTTTTTACGAAAATTGCGTGGACGGAGGAGTATGAAATTTTCCACACTTATAGAGAATATAGAGAAGAAGTGCACAATGCTAAATTTTTTTTTAAATAGTACATAAAAGATACATTAAATCAATAAAGAAAACATTACACACACTACATACCATGTATTTGACGCACACACGCATGCATACTATTTATTGTCAAACTTTTGTTCTTGACGTCTATTGTCAAATTGAGATTAAATATTGTTTGTCTTTGTTAATATTTTTATAGTGTAGTCTTGGCGAAATTTGTGATTATAGAAACATAAAATACAATCATAATAGTGTACAAACTTACAATTCCAATTAATTATAGTCGAATATCGACTACTGCGGGACCTCTAGTCTATTTAAAATTTGTCAAGTCTATGATAAATATTTAAGAGTACCTAATTAGTATGATTAGGTGACTTAGAATGAAATTATTCTTAGATAAAATGGTTACTGATTTGAGAGATTATGGGAATACGCTAAGAAATCTTTATAAATACCTCATTATATAAAAATACTAGCGACCCGCCCTCGCTTCGCTTCGGAAAATGTAATTTATTATTCGTTTTTCTACTATTTAATGGATGTTATACATATAAACCTTCCTCTTCAATCACTCTATGTATTAAAAAAACCGCATCAAAATCCGTTGCGTAGTTTTAAAGATTTAAGCATACATAGGGACAGACAGATATAGGGACAGAGAAAGCGACTTTGTTTTATACTATGTAGTGATTATTCTACACTAAACTGAAATACTTTTTACTGTTAGTAGGACCTCTTGTGAGTCCGCACGGGTAGGTACCACCGCCCCGCCTATTTCTGCCGTGAAGCAGTAATGCGTTTCGGTTTGAAGGGTGGGGCAGCCGTTGTAACTATACTAAGACCTTAGAACTTATATCTCAAGGTGTGTGGCGCATTTACGTTGTAGATGTCTATGGGTTCCAGTAACCACTTAACACCAGGTGGACTGTGAGCTCGTCCACACAACTAGGCAATAAAAAATAAATAAAGAAAGGTCTCGTGAAAACACGCTTTTCCATATAATTCCGTTTTCCTCTACAATTTTAAGATTCGGTATTTCGGGCTCGATTCTGTGTAAGGCCACATATTTGCATTTTCATTTTATTTGCAAAATTTATGTGATAAATGAGATGCTATTCTCGGCTGTTTTAAAATTTAAATTTATTAAAACATTTCAAAATCATAATGTGCTCTGTCATTTCATATTCCAGATTTAGACACTTTAACAGTAATGTTTTTTGTTTGCTAATTTCTTTCCCAAATTCACCATAATAATATGCTTAACTGTTTTTTTTAAATTTTGTTGCATAGATGGTTGGACGAGTGCACGGCTTTTTTTATTTATTTTTTATTGCTTTGATGGATGGACGAGCTCACAGCCCACCTGGTGTTAAGTGGTTACTGGAGCCCATAGACATCTACGATGTAAATGCGCCACCCACCTCGAGATATAAGTTCTAAGGTCTCAGTATAGTTACATCGGCTCATCTGGTCATAAGTGATTACCGGAGCCCATAGACCCACCTTGAGATATGTGTTCGAAATTCTCAGTATAGTTACATAGACATATAATTCGACGGTAATACCTAAGAAATTCACAATATTGACGAATATTCCCATTGAGATGTACATGTTTCAATCGATAACTGACCAAAACACTTAAATTATTGAATTAAGGCCAACAGAAGATAATCTTGTATGAGCTTCGTATTTCAAATTGCTATTATATTCATTTGTAAACCAATGCATACTTCGGTACTAAATCAATAATATAATTTAAATAAACGATGTTCGCTTCTAAAAACACTTAGGGATAAAATTTTATTACTGGTGGTAGGACCTCTTGTGAGTCCGCACGGGTAGGTACCACCAACCCACCTATTTCTGTCGTGAAGCAGTAATGCGTTTCGGTTTGAAGGGTGGGGTAGCCGTTGTAACTATACTGAGACCGAACTGATATCTCAAGATGGGTGGCGCATTTACGTCGTAGATGTCTATGGGCTCCAGTAACCACTTAACACCAGGTGGGCTGTGAGCTCGTCTACCCATATAAGCAATAAAAAAAAGGCATAAAACCACAAGATATGTACCTTCCTACCTAGGTATGTACCTTCAAGATACCTTACTGACAGAGATCTGTTTTAGTTTTCTAACGTTAAAAATAAGTTTGTACAACCCAATTTCTTAACAACAATACTTCTATTCTTTTAAACATAATTAGGACTTTTTGGCGGGAACGCGAGGAGTGAAGTTGTGTCATTTGTTTTATTTTGTGTATTTAGTGTTTCTTCAGGTTTAAATGTGTAATAATGGTGGTTTATTAACTGTTTAATATCTGTGAAAGTTCATAAATGTGGGAAAATGAAACAAAGCCGCTGGGCGTAACTTCTCGGGATTCTCCAAAAGTCCACTAAAAAAATCTTATTAAATGACCACTATTTTACTGTGATTATATTTCATCCTATATCATCTCATCTCATTTCATTTAATTTCATCCCAGTTGATTAATGTCTCAAATTAATCATCTTCATTTCATTTCACTCCATAATATCATTTTTCCTAAAAATACGAATATAAATTAAAATAAGACATGACTTAAAGGTCTCAGTTGCCAGGTCACAAAATCCCTTAAAAAATAAACATAATTAATTCGAGCATCTATTGTGCTTAATCACGTAAACGTTACAAGACAAACATACTGTTCATTCTCAGTGTGTAATCAAAAGATGTTTGTTTATTCGATAAAGGCTCAGCCTGCCCTACACGAGATTGTAAGGCGCTCTTGAACAATATAGGAAACATTTGGGTACATCGAATGTTCTTGACCAAATTTCAAGGGTTGTGATGGTTGAAGGCTGTCAAGCTATTCCGCATTTGGATGTTTTTTTTTAGAGGCTGTTATGATTTAAACGGATAATTTATTTGTCTACGCTAAATTAAATATCGGTTCATTTCAAGTTTCTGTATTTAAGTACAGCAGCTGCTTCGACCGGCGGAAGTTCTGGTACAGATTTCTAAAGTGAATATCTAATATTTATGTTTGACTTATCAAGTTTAATTTTCCAAAGTTGGGGATTGTTTTTTTTTGTAATGCCCTTGTAGGCAGACGAGCGTACGGCCCACCTGATGGTGAGTGGTTACCGTCGCCCATGGACTTCAGCAATGCCAGGGACAGAGCCAAGCCGCTGCCTACCTGCTGTACTGTACTGTAATGTACTTCATACGCACAATCTTCGTCGGAAACTTTCGGTTTTGACCTAGATCAATGTCGTAGCTATTTTGTATTTTTATTTCTGCAGACACACATACGGGCAAACACGCACATTATAATAATATTGCATACGGATGTACATATTTTATTTCGAAGTCATTCATTTTCCATTTCAAGGCATTATTATCAGCTTATCAATAAACAATTACTCAAACATTGGAGTTGTTATTATCACAGTAGAGGGTTGTTTGGATAAACCGTACACCCCTTTTTTGCTCCATGCCAAGATTCTTACTGCTTTGATCAACGAGAAGTGCTCGTACTGAAGCATAATAATTAATAATAATAATTATACAATAATAATAATAATAATATAGTAAAGTAAGTAAGTAAATAATAAGTATAAGCTTTACAAAAATCTGTAATAATCGACACCTGTTCCATAGTGCGACGATTCCTTACATCCACTACTCAAACCCCTACAACACTACACAATGAACCAACTCACTTGGCGTAAGCCCGTGCTAGGTTCACACTTACCAGCATTAGCTGAGAAAAAATATATATAGTATAATAATAATAAGTATATAATAAGTATAATAATATAAGTATAATAATAAGTATAATAAGTAAGAAAGTTCCTGCAGCTTGAAGAAAACCAAACTTACTACACGCAATAAAAACTAGCATAATTATTAACTCATAACTAATGTATATTAGTTGACCAAAAGCCCGTATATGCAGTTCCACCGGCTCTGTCGACAGACTGAACTGAGAAAGGGGAAAAATAATAATAATAATATTTATTAAAGCCTCTTAAAATATAAACACGTACAAGAAGTTATAACACTAGTAATACTATAGGTACACAATAACAATATTCCCTGACTTTTATGCTAGGAAAACCTGTGTTATAAAAGTCAGTGGTTCAGTGCTAGGTCACCAGGTAAAGTAAGTAATGTACGGTAATGTAAGGTAAAGTAAATTAATAAAATTATAGCCCGTGTAATGTTCTATTTCTATACTTTAAGTTCCGCTATTAGCAAAATAGTTAAAAGCAAAGTTAGTAAGGGTCGGAAGAGCAGTATAGTACATTAAGGACTTCTACTTAATGTTACAAAGTTGCTGGCGGCACACAGGTTGAGGAGTATATATTTAGATTGGTGAATCATTACCGTGCGTCATGGATGTCGGCAATGCCAGGGGCAAAACCGTTCAGTAGGTCGTGCATAAATCTACTAAGATTACTAAATTTAAAAATAATATTAATAAATTTTAATTTATTAATTTTAATTTAATTTAAATTAATAAATTAATTTAATTTATTAATTTAAATTAAATTAATAAATTTCCGGGGTTACCGGAGCCCATATCAAATCAAATCAAAAAAAAATATATTCAAAATAAATGAAAGTACATACTTGTTGAACGTCAAAAGAACTACCGCCAATTCACAAGAACTAGCCTCCGTCCTGAGAAGAACTGGCAAGAAACTCAGCGGGCATGTCTTTTTTTTTAAATACTAGATTTTTTTTTAATATTAGATTTTTTAAATATTCATTTTTACAAGGAGTAATAACGTAACAATTATTGAAATATTGAAATGCCCGGAGCGAACAACTCATTCCCACTTTGTGCTATCTTCTAGATAATCATTGACTTTATTGTAAAGCTTTATTGCATAGACATCTACAACGTAAATGTGCCACCAACCTTGAGAAATAAGTTCTAAGGTCTCAGTATAATTACAACGGCTGCCCCGCCCTTCAGACCGAAACGCATTACTGCTTCACGGCAGAAATAGGCAGGGTGGTGGTACCTACCCGCGCTGGCTCACAAGAGGTCCTAACCACCAGTGATTACGTAAATTATAATTTTGCGGGGTTGATTTTTATTCACGTCTGTTCCACTCAGTGCCCACGGGAAGCTTTTTTCGGGACCGTTACTGAATTAAATTATGTTTAAACAGGTAGCAGAACAAAAATCTTGGTCACGTATGTACCCGGGCGCAATAATTATACCGGCTGTTCTAAGTAATAATGCCGGGTTTTATTAACTACTAGCTGTACTCGCCCGCTTCGCTGGCCATTTAAAATTAACATTATTATTTATTGTCACTATTTTAGGGAGTCCAACAATCATATAAATATTAGCCTATCCATTAAGTACGTGTATTTTCTACATGGATACCAAGTTTCAAGTCAATCGGATGCATGGTTCAGTAGTTATAACGGAACATCCGTAAAAACCACTGTAGATTTATATATTAGTATAGATATTCCTTTTTTTGTGAAGGAAGGATTACTGGTTGTCCGAAAGCCTTTCCAGCTTTACCAGGACAGGTGAGTGAGCACGTGCTCGGCCGGGAAGGATGGGATTTGCTAACAGCTGCCCGAGCGTCTCCTAGAGACCTAACAACTCAAGGGCAGCTGCTTCGCGAATGGATCTACTACCGGCTCGGAATCGCAATGCGATGATCTTCTATCCGACGAGAAACTCAGCGGGCTGACGCATGGTTTGCACGTCGAACTCTTTGCAGAGTACAGTTACCAGAGTCCCTACGCCTGCTTGTAGTGTTAGAGCTGAAAGCGTCTAATGCCAGAGTTATTGGATCTGATGGGTCTGTAAGGTCGTGCTTAGGGTGTCGATGGTGACTGACTTCTGCGTGAGCAGGAGTCGGGGAATAGTCAGCTTCGGCAACGATAAAGCGATAATTATGACGCATAGACTTATAATAAATAAAAATAAATAATATAAACTAATATTCCCTATAATATAATATACCAAAAAACAGTTAGGTTATCATTTTAATCATGTTTTTGATTAGGAAAATATAAAATAAAAACATGTTATGTATTTATTATAATTTATTTATTTTCTTTCGCGAATGTTGCCAGGCTAATAAATAATGACCTAAATGAGCGTTCAGAGATACCTGCAAAGCAACTGGTGAAAAAATACTCCTATTTCCCTTATAAAGGGCTAATTATTATTATGACTATTAAATCTTTATTTCAGTAAACAAAATATATATTTTGTTAGTAGGTATTACTTATAATCTATGTTAGTAACTTAAAAACCGAACACAGCACTATATTTTTATTATTTTTTATTGCCGTATAGGCAGACGAGCATACGGCACACCTGATGCTGAGTGGTTACCGTCCCTCATGAACGTCAGCAATGCCAAATCTGATTATTGAGTCTTTCCCAAGTGCCTGCTCCAAAGGCTATTAATTAGCAGCCCCTCGATCTTGCTCGACATGATTTAGTTTTACTCGTACTGTTATTCAGTGTGGTATAATGGTTAATACTAAAATACTTTACGTGGAAACTCTTTGCTCTTACAGAAAAAAATTATATCTAACACGCTTTTATTTCGGGAAAGGGATGAATTTGACAATCCAGCACGCAATGAAATTTATACATAAATCATGAATTTCAAACAACACCACTTTAAAAGATTTATTTGAAAGGGTCTCCAGCGAACGAAGGGACTTCGTTTTTTTTTTTTTTTTAAAACCCCGTAAAGTTTTAATTAAGAAGTATCCTTCTTTTTGTTTCTTAACGCTTTTATGAGAATTTTTATCATCGTTCGTTATGTAACTATACCGAGACCTTAGAACTTATATCTCAAGCTGGGTGGCGCATTTACGTTGTAGATGTCTTTGGGCTCCAGTTACCACTTAATCTAAGCAATAAAAAAAAGAAGAGAATTCTAGCTTAGTCCTTGAATGCGTAACTTTTTTGCTATTCATGTGTTGATGATAATTACACGTTGCGAATTTTAAACAATATGCCAGATAACGAGCTCTTCTGTTCTCGAACAGTTTAAGTTGTGGAATTCCATTATTTAATAAAAACAAAATGTATCCCAAAAATGTTCAAGCTCACACACATACATAGATATGTACATACATAGACAATAACGATTTCGAATTTCAATTAAACTTTTGATAGTTGCGGTCGCTTCTGCCCCCTGTGGGTACCCCATTGGAAATACATACATTAAACACGTAACTTTTAATACTTTTGTGGAATTCGTTTTCATCACAGAGCTCTTTATCGTAAGCCTCGGAAATAGAAAGCAAAAAGAGAATATATTAATAGACAATAAACAGAAGTTGAAACTTAAAAAAAGAAAGCTACATGTGTTACCTAATATTTAACACTAGCAATATTTTTCAACTAAGTACATTCGAAACACTTATGGTCGTTTATGGCTGTAAATTGGATCCCGATACAGAGAGCTGCTGATTATACGCTAACTAGCAAATCTGATATTCTGTGGAGCCGTAGGCCACGACACGGACATTGGACATATATCAATAATATTAATACGTGAAGCAAAAACTTTGTAACCCCTTTTACGAAAATTGCGCGGACGGAGGAGTATGAAATTTTCCGCACTTATAGAGAATATAAAGAAGAAGTGCACAATGCTAATATTTTTTAAAAATAATGCTTAAAAGATACATTAAATCAATAAAGAAAACATTACACACACTACATACTATGTATTTGACACACACACGCATGCATACTATTTATTGTCAAACTTTTATTCTTGACGTCTGTGGTCAAATTGAGAATAGATTAAATATTGTTTGTCTTTATTAATATTTTTTATAGGGTAACCTTGGCGAAATTTGTGCTTATAGAAGTATAAAATACAACCATATTAGTGTACAAACTTACAATTCCAATTATAGTCGAATTTCGACTACTGCGGGACCTCTAGTATCAATAATAAAACACTGTGCATTATATTATTGACTGGCGGCTAGCTTCGACTGAGTTTGAATGAATCAGGATTTTATGTTGAAATAACATTACAGTAATTATATTTTATATTAAAATATGTTTGTTTGTCCATATTTCATATCGAAACAAAGCAACAGGTTGACATAATTTGTAAATTACAAAAGTGAGTGTAACCTTTTAGTATGAGTGTAACCCCGAAAAATATCTAATTCTAATTTGATATAGTAAGCTATATTGATACTTTTCCGAGACCACGCGAGCAAAACCACGCCTATTACATTATACATGTAAATATATTATTGTAATATATTATTATAAATATAAATTATCATTTGTGTTTGTAAACTCCTTCCTTAGAATGTGACAAAATTCCTTTCCAAAGCAGATATATGCGATATCGTGCTTTTTACTTTGAAATATGGATATCATTCATTCCAACCCTCTTATCGTGGCCACCGCAAATTACATACCCGATCAAGACCGACCGAACGACAAACATTGGCCTTTGCCCTAAACACGTCATTTCGAATCCTCCTCATCAACTCTCGGTGATTTTAGGCGTTACAGTAAACCATGGAAAGGGTTCGTCGTGCAACTTAACCCAAGAGGGCCGCGATTCCGATACGGTCTTTTCTTAACTTTTATTTATTGTATTGCCGTTTTAGGCAGTCGAGCATACGGCTCACCTGATGGTGAGTGGTTACCCTCATGGACTTCAGCAATGCCAGGGGCAGAGCCAAGCCGCTGCCTATCATAAAGCGTTCAGCGAAGCACTGCCCTTGTTAGGGCATATGTTAGCAGACTCCTAAGCCGAGCCCCATAAGCTCGCGTACACGTTCGTTGGAGCTAGTACAACCCTTAGAGATTACTAGCAGTAGGTAGACAAAAAAAAACCATTAATTCCTTGCTTTACTGCCTTAGAAGTGAAATTACCAAAAACTTTTACAGTGCACACTTAGCCAGGACAAGCAGTTATAATAGTGATTATAAATATTTAAATTATTTTCTCACACTGGTGACGTTTCCGCCGGCTATGAAATAGCACGCATGGTGTTCCATGTTATTCTCAATCCTTACGATAAATCAAAATTTAAACGACAACTTTGTGGTAAATAAAAAATCGGTTGTCTGTAAAGTCGGTATACTGACGATAGTTGAACGTGACAACGTCATAAGAAAATACGCCTCAGAGCGAGGTAACGCCGCATGAGTCATGTTTTTTCGTGCGTGCAGCCGGCTCCATCGAATTGTCTCGTCAAAAACCTTATAGTGTTTCTAAAGTACCGCAATGTTTAAAAACAATTTGTAATAAAAGAATAATATGTGAATCGAATACACGCGTTCGCAAAACTATTGAAACTCAGCCATAGATCAAGAAACGATGTTTCTGACAAATAAATACAATCGAACGTAATCTGCACGGTACAAAAGTTTAACGCCCACAAACGATTTAATGAACAGCGAAATAAAAAAAAATAAAAAAACGTTATTAATTTTAGTCTCTATACAGTCTTAGCTTAAAGTTGTATTTTAAGTGCACAAGTAAACAAGAAATTGAGTAATGTGTCTGGATCTGGATCTGTTTATTGAGTCGTAATTTTTCAGAATCGCCTACCCGCCTCTGGGATCGACAGCGGGTGTCGAAACGATAATAGAACGATGCGTAGTGCGAAATCCATACTAATGTCATGAATGTGAAAGTTAAGATGTTTGTAGGAACAATCACACAAATGTGCCTTTTTAAAAAAAAAAAAAAATATTGCTTGGATGGGTGGACGATCTCACAGCCCACTTGGTGTTAACTGGTTACTGGAGCCCATAGACATCTACAACGTAAATGCGCCACCCATCTTGAGATAAAGTTCTAAGGTCTCAAGTATAGTTACAACGGCTTCCCCACCCTTCAAACCGAAACGCATTGCTGTTTCACGGCAGAAACAGGCGGGGTGGTGGTACCTACCCGCGCGGACTCACAAGAGGTCCCACCACCAGTAACTGGCTGAACGTATTTGAATGAGTTTTTCAAAAAATATAGCTTACAAACTGAATTAACACTTGGACATATTTTTATGACAAATGCTATATCTGCCATAAATAACACGGTTTTGTGCCCAAAACACGTCATCTCGGATCCCACCGATCCACTAACGGTGCTTCTAGGTACTTCAAGCACCGGTCACCGTTCTCGTCGAACCCGTCGCTTGCGACGAAGGGCTCGACGAGTAAATTAACTCTCAGACACAGCCCACTGAGTTTCTCGCCGGATCTTCTCAGTGGGTCGCGTTTCCGATCCGGTGGTAGATTCTGCGAAGCACGGCTCTTGCTAGGGTTCGTGTTAGCAACGTCATCAGGTTTGAGCCCCGTGAGCTCACCTACAAAAGTTAGGGTTACGCTGACANTCAGGTTTGAGCCCCGTGAGCTCACCTACTAGTTACGGCTACGCTGGAATAGCCGCTCCAGGCTACCAGCTTAGGTAGGGAAAAAAAAAAACGGTTTTGTGTTTCCTGGTTCGCTAATGTACGTACTAAAGGATTTATAATTCGATAGATTTATGGACCACAGAACGGCACATATACCTATTTATTTTGGGAAAACGGAACGTATCTTTTTATGGCTAAATTACAAATTGAAAGCGGGCGAAACCGCGGTGCGCGTCTACTATTAGATAAATACAACTTTATGTTCGCTGGACTATCTGTGCCAGAAAAAAAATTGGCCTATTCGTACTGAATTCTTGAATAATATCTTGGTTGTTTTGATTTAGCTTTGTATGAATTTTCTCTTCTATTAAACGAAGCTCGTATGGGCAATAACTTGGTATGAAAAGTAAGTTTATGTATAATTTATTGGTAAAGTAATATAAAACTTTAAGTGATCTTCATAACCCTTAACCAAATATAAAGACAAAGAGAGTCGGATTTATAGGAATAAGTAAACTTGTAGTTGATTTTTCAGAAGTTAATGTTCGTGGACAAGCTATTAGTTTGAATTGCCGGTGTAAGGCAACAAAAATAGGTTTAGTGAAGCAGAATTGTTCTCTAAGTCGTAGCTAATTAAGTTTAAAAAAGGTTGTTATCGAAATGGCACTTATATGGGCCAGTTACCCTTATATGGGTCAATTGGATTTTATTTTGTTAAAAGTTGTTTTCATGCTATTAATTTGTTACGAACACATTTTTATACATTCCTTTCTAAACTTAATCTATTAACATGATTTTAAGTAATCTCTAAAGACCTATACTCGCCCAATTTCAGTTAGCAGTAATTATTCGTGAAAACCTAAACAGCCGCTAATAATATTCATTGCTTAAGTATGCTGGGCATTGTTAATTTTAAAATACCTTCATGTTCGGTGCGAAATAATTAGATATTTAGCAGAAGGAATGCTTTTAATAACGTGACCCGGAATGGTCCAGTACATATTATTGCCTATCGTGTCTCAGGGACATTTTTTCGTGTTGTTTTTGTTACCTTTAGATTCTCACCGAAATCGTTAAGCACAATTAATGCTAATTTACATAAAAATTATATACCTTAAGTTTTATTCTGTCGTCGAACCTTTTTAATAAAAAATACACGCATAAACCATCGCATTTCATTAAAATAATTAAATAAAACCCAGATGACGTGCGAGGTCAAAGACCTTGAATGACGCGGGGGGTACCTGTTGGCCGCTTTCAGTTTTGATTGCGGACTCATGAAATAATATTGAATGTGCATTTACTAATAGAAAAATTATAAACATTTGTATTTTTATTTTTAATAAATATAAGGCTGGCTTTCTAGATATTTTTAAAAGGTTTTGTTACCTTAGGGATAACATTTTTAGCTTTTTATGTACTGAAACAGTTTTCTCGCATTCTAAGAATTCTTATTATGTTACTCAAATTAAACATGCACGGTACATACCGAATTCACTTTTAGAAGTGCTTCCTGAAGTGTACTAAAGATTTCAGAATGTTTTTCGTCTTTCGTGATTTTGTATAAATATTAAATACAAAGTAACACTTCGATCTTCGGTATCTCAACGCCTAACAATCCCTTTTATAAGTGAGCACAAATTTACCCACTGAGCACTATTTCCTCATGAATTCAAATTAATTTGTTGTTGTTGTTGACATTAAATTTATCAACTATATTACTCACCAATTAAATCGATCTACAACTTTATGCTATATAGAAATATCGAGCTCTCAGAAGTTAGGTCTGGCGGTAGTACTATATAGGTCTATGGGCGGTAGCCATCATAGATATTTGACAGATTCACATTGATGTTTGACAGATGTTTGAGATATAGTTTTAAGGTCTCAGTATAGTCACAACGGCTGCCCCACCCTTCAAACCGAAACGCATTACTGCTTCACGGCAGAAATAGGCGGGGTGGTGGTATCTACCCGTACGGACTCCCAAGAGGTCCTACCACCAGTGATTACGCAAATTATAATTTTTGCGGGTTTGATTTTTATTACACGATCTTATTCCTTCACCGTGGAAGTCAATCGTGAACATTTATTGAGTACGTATTTCATTAGAAAAATTCGGTGCATCGCTACATACGAATGCACCGCACGTCTTATCCTTTAGGCCACGACGACTTTTTTACCCCGCCTATTTCTGCCGGGAAGCAGTAATGCGTTTCGGCTTGAAGGGTGGGGCAGCCGTTGTAACTATACTGAGACCTTAGAACTTATATCTCGAGGTGGGTGGCGCATTTGCGTTGTAAATGTCTATGGGCTTCAGTGACCACTTAGCACCAGGTGGGCTGTGAGCTCGTCCACCCAACTAAGCAATAAAAAAAACATTTGGAAGGAACATTATTTTTGCCGTAGATTACCTAAGGCGCGATGAGACAACTGCCGTTTAGTTGTTTCCGAAGACAATATTAGATGTGTACAAAAATACGCCATTATCTACACCGACATGAGAATTCGAAGTCTCAGTCGTAATTTATACTCGTAATAAATCTTATACGTTAATTAAATATGAGATTCGATACGACGTGTTATTTATTTAGGTTATGACGTATGTCGTATTCATTAATCCAAGCAAAAAAAAAAAAAATATTATGAAGAACATTGATGATATTCTCATTTAATTTTGGTGAAATAGTGATTTAGTTTTTAAATCAATTCTCCTTCAAAGTACATGTCACAATGTAGAGGAGAGTTTGGCTTCCAAAGGCGGATGATAAAGAATGGACAATCTCTGAAAATGCACTTTCTATGGACGCAGCATCTCAAGCAGCGTGAGCAAAAAGGAAATGACAGGATTTGGCAGGAAATGACAAGTTATTGCTCAGACCAGATTTTTTATTATTTTTTATTTATTGCTTAGATGGTTGGACGAGCTCACAGACCACCTGGCGTTAAGTGGTTACTGGAGCCCATAGACATTTACAACGTAAATGCGCCACCCACCTTGAGATAAAAGTTCTAAGATCTCCGTATAGTTACAACGGCTTCCCTACCCTTCAAACCGAAACGCACTACTGCTTCACGGCAGAAATAGGCAGGGCGGTGGCACCTACCCGCGCGGACTCACAAGAGGTCCTACCACCAGTTTGAAATCCCAAGAATCCCAAGAAAGTCTTTTTGTTTTAGATTCCGGCAACATTTCCGTGGACTCGGCATTCTGCGCTTTAATGGCATCCTCGCCGCTACTGGAACTAAGCAGCATCTTCTTCTTCTTCATACCTGCCGTTCTAATACTGTGTCTCTATGTCAGGATGGGTCTACATATAAGGTAAGTGCCGTTAGTTCACACAGCCTAGTAGATCTTGTGGCTCGCAACTTTGACTATCGAACCACGAGACCTAGGTCTGCAGTCAATATTTTGAGAAAGATTGCCGGGTGATTCTTTTACTTCTGTTTCTTTGGTATTTTATTTCGTGCACTTATAACCCAAGAGAAAAAGCCTATTATTTTGATGATGTGGATGTGTCGGGATGAGACTCGATCTCTGGGTTGAACGATAAGGCTTCCAGAGGGTTTTTGACCATAGAGACCGTTCTTAATGTAATTGCCCTCTAAGGAAAGACCCTCTTCTAGAGCGAGGTGACTTGAGTGGTTTAGACATTACCAATGCGTTCAAAAACCCCCCTGATCCCTGGTATGATACATGGGATCAACACCGAGTGCTATTCTTATTGCCGATCGGCTCCTACTTCGGTTCGCTAGGTTGACCATTTGCACTGGTCACGGTCTGGTTTCTGGTCATGCGTGTTGTTCTTAGCCCGCTGCTCTGGAAAATCGGGTAAGACTGAGAGCTGAAAGGTGCCTTTCTTCCAAATTTCAACGCCGTCTGCTATGCATTTATTCGTTACTTATAATCCAGGATTATTATGATTGCGAGTTTGTCTATATTGACATCGTCAGAGTAGCATGCAATGCGTTAGGATAAATGTCGACTCTAATTTAAAAAAAAATCACACTAATACGACGGTGATTTCTGCAAAAAATGGATCTTTATGTATTTTTTTATACTGGGATTTTAAATATGGGGACGGTGCGATCAATGGCCATATACGGAGCATATACGGGGTCAGCCCCTGGCCATGATGGTGGCGGAGCAGCTGCAACGGCCATAACGCACCATAGTGGTCAGGGTCATTCGTGGTTATCGCACTATCTCCTTCGAGGCGGCGTGTGTACTGACTGGGTCGCGGCCTTGAGTCCTGGAGGCGGAGGCACTCGCTGCTAACTATTAGTAGCAGGCTGACCATCGTGCCAGGGGCGTGGCGCATCTCAGCCCCAGTGTGGTCAGAGCGCGGAGGGCCTAATTTCTGCGGTGCGTACTGGAGTCATGGTCCAGGCGGCTGGCCTATCCTTCGGCTGGTCGTAAGACCGTCGAGGCGATTCGCCCGGTCCTTGTGGATTGGGTGAATCATGACAGAGGACGCCTCTCTTTTGGGATGGGTGGTCACTGGGCATGGTTGCTTCGGTGAGTTCCTGCACCGGATCGGAGCCGAGCCAACGGCAGAATGCCACCATTGTAGTTGCGACTTGGACACGGCGGAGCACATGTTCGTTGTCTGCCCCGCATGGGGGGTGTGGCGTCGTGGCGAGAGGGCTGGTGGTTGTGGCGCCGAAGACCGCCGGCGCCCGGCGGTCCGGCGTCCCGAGGGGAAGAGTGTTGGAAGTGATGTGCTCGGCACTAAACGCTTCACTTTCCTCCCTTTGGCTTTTCATGAGTTCTGTCTCATGCGAGGCTTGGACGCTGGTTGTTGAGCGACAGGAGATTTTATTCAGTTCGACTCGGACATGCCCCGCCCTCCATCCCCAGTGTAGGTTGGAAGTCCGGAAATTTCCTCCTGACCAAAAAAAAAGTCGTGGACGGTCATTAGTTTGGTAGCAAAACGAAGCGCAGCACGATTCCCGTGAGGTGAAAACACAATCGTAATGTCATCGAAGCTCAGCTAACTTCGTGCTACGACAGAGCCTAGCCTATCGAGGCGCGCATAGATGCCATCTCACATACCAACCAGCCTTTTTCAAAAGCGGAGCCTCCATCCTAAGAACTGTTGTTCCTTTTGTTTGCTAACTTCAAAAGTAAATTTCTAAATTGTTCTAAGACAGCAAACGTGTTTTGTGTACACAATATTTCTCTTAACTCGATCACCCTAGTTATTCGCCCCTGTGATTTCTGACGATGGCCTTAATAATACGGTTTCTGCGATATATATATTTATATTATCTAATACGATGTGCCTCGCAAAATTAGCACTACGACCACGTCTCAGTTCGACAGAATATTTAGCCTTAATTGCTTTAATCCCTTTGTTAACGAAACACATCTGGTTCTTTTTTAATGAGAGTAGACATAAAACCTCTCGCATGGCCACTTATAAAAAAGAAACATAAGAAGAAAACGTCAAAAATAAAAAAGAAGACTATCGCCGACCGCACCGCACGCGCTGTACACGCACACGCCGCTTATTTTTTCACAAATATTTTCATGGACTCAAATTAATTCTCTATTATACAAACTCTTACTGACGACCATATTCGTCGTTGCGCGAGTGATATACAAGTTTTATAGACAATAATTTAGAAGAGTGCCGTGTCAAGTCGCCGCCATTACGCGTCGTCCAGCAGTGGCGTCGAATTCTTCAGCCTGGAAGAAGCTAGCGACGGGTTGGCAGGTACGTCTACTCCTCATAGCCTAGCCTCGGCCTTCCCCTCTTTTGTGCATCTTTAGCGATACTCGCCCCCGCAAAACTTTCTTCAAAAATATTGAACCAGCGCACCGCCGTGGTGGAAAATTTGTAAAGAGTTTTTCCCACTATTATTGGTCCTTCGTCCCCGGATTACATTTTAATCATCGCTGATCACCGCTTATTACGCGAATAAACACGCTTTATTATAT